>SJYX01003285.1:13438-60287 GCA_006410675.1 Oreotragus oreotragus | reverse complement strand
GGCTACTCCATTTCTTCTGAGGGATTCCTGCCCGCAGTAGTAGATATAATGGTCATCTGAGTTAAATTCACTCATTCCAGTCCATTTTAGTTCGCTGATTCCTAGAATGTTGACGTTCACTCTTGCCGTTTCCTGTTTGACCACTTCCGATTTGCCTTGATTCATGGACCTAACATTCCAAGTTCCTATGCAATATTGCTCTTTATAGCATTGGACCTTGCTTCTATCACCAGTCTCATCCACAATGGGGTGCTGTTTTTTCTTTGGCTCCATCCCTTCATTCTTTCTGGAGTTATTTATCCACTGGTCTCCAGTAGCATATTGGGCACCTACCAACCTGTGGAGTTCCTCTTTCAGTATCCTATCATTTTGCCTTTTCATACCATTCATGGGGTTCTCAAGGCATGAATACTAAAGTGGTTTGCCATTCCCTTCTCCAGTGGACCACATTCTGTCAGACCTCTCCACCATGACCTGCCCATCCTGGGTTGCCCCGCAGGCATGGCTTGGTTTCATTGAGTTAGATAAGTCTGTGGTGTTAGTGTAATTAGATTGACTAGTTTTCTGTGAGTATGGTTTCAGTGTGTCTGCCTGCCGATGCCCTCTTGCAACACCTACCATCTTAATTGGGTTTCTGTTACCTTGGGCGTGGGGTATCTCTTCATGGCTGCTCCAGCAAAGCACAGCCGCTGCTTCTCACCTTGGACGAGGGGTATCTCCTTACCACCACCGTTCCTGACCCTCAACGAGGGATAGCTCCTCTAGGCCCTCCTGTGACTGTGCAGCCACAGCTCCTCGGGTTGCTTCTCCAGTCTGCTGGCTTTGGCCTCGGGCGTGGATGGCTCCTCCCAGCTGCTTCCCCTGGCTTAGGGCTAGGGGCGGCTCCTCCCGGCTGCCACTGACCTCAGGGAGTAGCTCCTCTAGGCCGCAGCGCCTGGCCTCGGGCTCAGGGTGGCTCCTCATAGCTCCTCCCGGCCACCGCCCCTGACCTGGGACATGGGGTGGCTCCTCCCGGCCGCCCCTGACCTCAGATGCAGGGTGTCTCCTCCTGCCTGCGTTCAGTGCAATAGCTCTCGCAGCCTCCTGTGCTCAGTGCGCCAGCTCCTTTACTAATGGTGCCATTGGTACCCAAGTACTGCTTCAGCAACTGGGGATTTAGAAACACATACAGTCCTTTTGGGAACCCCCTGGGATGCTGGATGCTGTCATTTCTGCACCTGCAGAGTTTCCATTCACTTGTTTCACTGATTTCTGGCACTCAGGCCATCCATATCACTTCTCTTGCTTACCTCTTCCATCTCTCTTTAGAGGACTTTTGTCTCTGCAGAGAATGGCTCCTCATTGTAAAGATATAAAACCCTGTCTCTGAACCCTGCTTCCTTCTGCATCCACCTTCATCACCAAAGAAGAGCTTGCGGAGAAGGAATTGACTTTCTCATTTTGGCCACCAGCGTCTGGCTTCAATCCCACATGCTGCTCTGTGTACCATTGGCGGCCTAGTTGTCACTTCTAAATGACATCTCTGCCATCCTTACCTTTCCTGAACTTGCCTGCTGATCTCATCACATTGGCACCTCCTTTGGCAGAGATTTTGGAAGCAGACTTGCTGGAGATCCAGCTTACTCTTGAGAGCTCCCATCCAGTCCCCTCCTGCCTTTCAAAGGCAGGCTGTCCCTGGGTTCCATGGCTTTTTCTCATCTATGAACTCACCCCCCTGGGGTATAGATGTATTTTCCCACCTGTCCCCCTGGCAGCTTTATACTCAACATGTCAGCTACAGAGTCCTTCATCTTCCCTCCTCTGCTCTATCAGTGCGCCTCACCTTTGTCCCTTTCTGCCATCCTATGTCTTCTCATCCTTCAGAATGTTAGGGACACTCCCAGGACTGTCTCTGACATACATCTCTTGGGTTCCATTTAGGAACCCTGCCTTTCTGCTTTTCTCCTCCCTCACTGCCCCTAGTAGCTTCACCAGCACCTGGGGACTTGTTAGAAACGCAAGTTCTTGGGACTCCCTGGCGATGGTCCTATGGTTAGGGCCCCGTACTTCTACTGCTCGGGTTCGCTCCTTGGTTGGGGTACTAAGTTCCCACATTCTTCAACTAAGGGGAAAAAAAAGAAATGCAGATTCCTGGGCCTCACCCGAGATCTACAGAAGTGCAAACTCTGGGGACGGGGCGCAGTGATCTGTTTCAACACAGCTGTCCAAGTGGCTGATGCTCCCTGACCTCTGAGAGCCAGGGCAGGAGATGCTGCTTCCTTCATAGGGCCCGAGGCTCAGTGCTTGCTGCTCCAGGCAGCAGTGCACTGCGATGCCGGCTTGCCTCCTCCAAGAGCAGCCCCCATCTCAGCCCTCCTCTCATCAGCCATCTCTTGTGGTCCCCTTATCAGCCGCCGTGTCTGAGTTCACATGGTCCAGATGTGAACCCAGGCCAGGACACTTGAACTTTTTATCTCCAACCTGCTGAGCTAACTCAGAGATTGCTTTTTTTGGTAAATGATATCCCAGGTGGTGCTAGTGGTAAAGAACCTGCCTGCCAATGCAGGAGACATAAGAGATGCGAGGTTTCATCCCTGGGTCGGGAAGATTCCCTGGAGAAGAGTATGACAACCCACTCCAGTGTTCTTGCCTGGAGAACCCCATGGACAGAGGAGTGGTCCCAGGGTCACATGGAGCTGGACGCAACTGAAGCGACTTACGCATGCGTGCATTCCTTTGTAGGGGCTTCCCTGATGGCTCAGTGGTAGAGAACCCACCTGCCAGTGCAGGAGATGCAGATTCGATCCCCAGGTCAGGAAGATCCCCTGGAGAAGGAAATGGCAACCTACTCCAGGATTCTTGCCTGGGAAATCCCAGGGACAGAGGAGCCTGGCAGGCTACAGTCGCTGGGGTTACAGAAAGAGTCGGGCACGACTGAGTGGGTAAACAGCAACAACGATCTCTTTGTAGAGATGTGGCTCTTTCTATACAGTAGATGGGTTCCAAATTTTATGCACGGTGTGTTTTTCTGGGTGGGGAGGGAGAGAGGGTGATCAATTACTATTTTCAAGGCACTCTTTTAAATGCCCTGAGAGAAGCTGTGAATTGGAATAGCTCTTGTGTGCTAGTAGGGTGAATCTTCTGAAAGTGAAAGCAAATCACTTTCACTTCCGGCTTCCTCTTTTTCATTGGAGGAAACAGGAGTTTGCTGATTTCCAAGGCTACTCTCAGCTTGGATATTTTAGCTTTATGCTTCTTCTTCATTTGTTTTGAAAGGTTACCTATATGATTTTCTTTAAGACGAGGTAAGATGAGAATTGTAGCAGGATGAAAAAACGTCCCCCAAATACATCAGGTCCTAGTCCCTGGAACCTGTAAATGGTACCTTATTTGAAAAATAAGAAAAAGCCCTTGGGAGATAATTCTGGCTGATGGAGGAGGAGTGGACCCTAAGTGCAATCCCATGTGTCCTTATCAGAGGGAGGCAGAGGGAAATACTCACACACCAAAGAGAAGGTGAGGTGACCAGAGGCAGAGATTGGAGCTGTGCAGGCGCCAAGACACGGGCTGCTGGCAGTCTCTAGGAGCTGGGAGAGGCGAGGAGCAGATTCTCCCCTGGAACTAGCACAGCCCTGTGACACCTCAAGTTTGGATTTCCGGCCTCTCAAGCTGTGAGAGAGTAAGTTTCTGTTCTTTTAAGCCACTAAGTTTGTATCACAGCAGATAGGGGATTTTCACTGTTACAGTGTTGAATCACTAACTCACGTCAGACCCTTTTATGACCCTTTGGACTCCAGGCTCCCCGTCCATGGGATTTCCCAGGCAAGGGTACTGGAGTGAACTACCATTTCCTCCTCCAGGGAATCTTCCTGACCTTGGGACTGAATCCAAGTCTCCTGCATTGGCAGGTGGATTCTTTCCCACTGAGCCACCAGGGAAGCCCAAGGGGATTTTTTTTTAAATCAGGATTTAATAGAAGTTAAAAAGAAGCTGCTGTAGAAAAAAAAAAAGAAGAAGAAGGAGAAGAAGAGAAATAGCCATGTCTGTGTATAAAGGATGTCCTGGATGGCAGGTCTGTCTGTCCTTGGAATCAAGGTGTGGGACAGGCAGGGTTTGTGTCCTCAGCCCTGGCCTTCCCCAGCTCTGTTCTGAAAATTTCCTAGCCCTCCTGCTCTGTCTTCTCCCTCAAGAGTGGCAGTTCCTGTCTCGCATTCCCAGCCGCTTCCTCCACATCATGATGCTCCCCCACACCCACACCTGCTCCTTTGTTTTCACTAATTGCAGCGGGGGAGTTTAGCAACATCCAGTCCCTTTTGGAGTTGAGATGGACCGGTGGTGGGAAGAATCAGGTGGGCTTTCTCCTCTGTCTCTGTCCCCACCCAGTGCCTGGAGACCAGACAAATATCCCAGTTCTGAAATGAGCAAACTGGCCTCTGGAGTGTTCCTTTATGGCGCTTTTCCTTTAGGGCCCCTCCATAGTTCTGTGCAGCAGAGGCCAGCGTTCTCTGCAAGGTGCTTTTGCAGAGCGGCCTGGGATGCTTAGTCGTTAAGTTACCCGTTTACTGGTCAACCACAGGAAGCACAAAAATGGGGACAGGAGAGCCTCAGGCTCTCAATTCATGTTTGTAGGTGAAAGAATAGAGATGAACAGGTAAGTCATGGACTCAGAGAAATAGATGTAACTAAGAAACATCAGTCAATGAAATGCTAGCAAGATTCAGGGGACTGTATGTCTCATGGGACAAGTGACATGAACTTTTGGTTCTGTTGTTTTCTAGTCTGTGAAGCGAGGGTAATAATATCTACCTTATAAGACTGTTCTAAGGATTAGATGGGGTAATTGTATAAGTGAAGTACCTAGCCCAGTACACAGTATAATGGCATTTTTGAAATTAGTGAGCACTCTGGAATTGGCTGCAGTTTTTGTTCACTGTTAGGTAATGTACTTAATACAGATAAAGAATGCATTGTCATGGGTCATGGGGTGCCTTGGGGTAACTGTAAAGTCTTGTACCAAGATCTGCCCTTTAATCAGGGCAGGGAGCATGAAGTTCTGATGACTCAGTTTGAACAAGGATATCTTGACCCAAAGGGCTGCAGAAAAAGCTCTGCCCACCAATGGACCTGGCCAGAAAATTCCTCCCCGTCTAAGGGGAAGGCCAAAGAGGACAGAGGGTGCTGTTGGCTTTGGGCAGACGCATCTGTCCGTGGTCACGGTGTCTCTAGGCATGAGTCACTGGCTCTGTCCTCAGATAGAAGGCAAGGACAGGGGACACGCCATGTCATCGGACCTCACCAATGAGGTGGGTGGAGCTCTGTCCTTGTAGAAGGATGGCTGGGTCTAATTCCTTCTCTAGTGACAAGTTTCATGTAAACTTGGGCAAGTTGTCATACAGATTTTCTCTTTCTTGATATCCAGCAAGAGGGTTAACCTAGGTGAATATGTATTGACCTCTACTCTGTACCAGGCAGTGTATTAGGTTCTGGGAAGACAGGAGGAAAAGACATGGTCTCTATCCTTGGGTCTTTGGGCAGCTTAGAGCTCCTAGTAGACTTGTACTGCAGGGAAGCAGCAATGACAGGTGCCCTCTGGCTCTGTGGATGTATTTACACACACACACACACACACCCCTTGGGCAGCCAAGGTGTGTGTCATGGTCTGAATATAAGCTTATGCAGTTTTCTCATGGGAGAGCCTCTTGGCTGATGACTCATGATCTTGTTATTTTTTAAAAATATACCATTTATATTTATCAGGATGGATTGGGTTATGCTATTTATACTAAGAACCCCCAAATCTCTGTGGTTTAAATACCAGAGGTGCATTTCTTACTCATATTAACAGTTCCATCTGCGGTGGGTATGTGTATGTGGAGGATGAGGTCCTGCCCTATGTTGCATTCTGGGACCCAGGCGGGTCCCAGCACTGGAATGTGAGAGCTCACAGTGGCCAGAGGAAGTTGGAACCTGAGGACTCATGTTCTGGCTCTTGAAGACTTCTGCTCCTAGTTCACTGGCCAGAGCTAGTCACTCAGGCACTGTTCACTTCCAGGAGTTAGGGAAGATCGAGTCTACCTGTGATGGGGAGAAGAGAAACCAGTGGATTCCTGACAGCCTGAAGGACCCTACACTACACCGACTGGCTTCAGGTTTGAATTCTTAAGCTAGAGAATATAATGTAATGGTGTCTTTGAAAGAGGAGCTCGAGAGGCTGGTCAGAAACATGAGAGACGAGTGGGTCCGACCTCTCGGAAACGTACCAGGAAAGCTGTGGCCACAAGCTATAAGGTCAAGTAGATCTACCATGTAGGACTCTTTGTAACTCCCAAGGGCATACCTAATGCCACTGAAGCTTAAGTAAAATTTAGTGCTACACAGTTCCTTTGCCAGGCACCATGCCAAGGTAGGGGATACATGATTAACTGGGATCATTAAGAAAAATTTAGAATATATTTATTATATTGATTATAAGATCAGGGAAGCATCTTTTTGCATAGTTAAAACCAAATGTTTCAGCAATCTAAACAGTAAGACTTTTGTTACCTAAAAAAAATTCTCTTAAATGGTACCTGGGGAATTGGGGCATTGCTGTTTATAGTTTTGCATTTCCTTCCTGTGCAGTTTGTAAGTGCTGAATCATGTGAGCAGTCTTCTATTTCACTCCCTTTTTCTTATTTTCTTTCTTGTTCATCATGCTTATGACTGTTGAGCATTTCTAGTAATGTACTGAAATTGAGCCACTTTGATATAAGCATATATGTGTACACACACACACACACACACACACACACACACACACACACACACCTGCCTGCTAGGAGATATATGGGCTTTACCAAACAGAAGCTCATTGGTTGGGGTCAGAGAAGGCACATGGCATCATTTTGGAGTAATCTTGCCTCTTAATCTCTACTCTCTTTTCCTCACATGCTCTTAGTCTTCTTTTGTGCAGGAGGTTGGAAAGAAAGCTTCTTAAATACCTTTGGCTCACTTTCCTGGAGATCTTTACTACCCAATCAGTCAAACAGACATTTATCAGACATGGTCTTTATGCCCAAGGCATGGTGTGGGGAAAAAAGGGGAAGTGTCAGGTATGACCCACCCCCACTCTCTGGTAGTTTACAATTTAGGGACGGGGACATAAACTAGTAGGCAGCTGCTGTGTGCCAGGCACTGTTCCAAGCCTATTCTGGATACATCATCTCATGTAAACCTATAATAGTCCCCAATAGCTTATGTTTTTTTCTACTTTGTGATGAAGAGATTGAAACTCAGAGAAGACCACTGACATTGTCATGCCTATGTAGTAAGTGACAGCATTTATAAACAAAGCTAGAATTCTCTTTTAAATCCAGTCTGTGCTTTTACCGCAATGCCTGCCAGCCAACACAAAGCAGTTAGAGAACCCTAAGGCAGAGTAGGCTCTCAGGATAGCAGAGATTTTTGTTTGAACTCTTCACCATTGTGTTTCCAGGGACTAAGTAAGAGCCTGACACAGATACAGTGATGATCAAGGTCTCCTGCCTTCAAGGAGAGTATAGTCCAGAGCAGTGAAACCGACAAGTGCATTTATCATGTCAGTGTGGGGTATTGTGGACCTCAGTGAAGAGGAGGGTGCATCCCGTGAAGGTTTTCAGTAGATATATGGGTTTTAGACAGTGTGCATCTTGAGCAGCAGCCTGGAGAAGGACTGGAGGGGACAAATATGGAGGTAATAAGGCCAGTCAAAACCTTGAATGAGTATAAATGAGAAGGGACTGGATCCAGACAGTAGCAGTGGGATGATGTTACAAGGGGTGGCACTGGAGATGTTAGGCATCGGCAATAAAGGAGCAAGAAGAATCTGGGAAGACCTGCACATTCCTGGCTTGTGCAATTAGGTAGATGATAGTAGACAAGGAGGAAGACCAGATTTGACCAAAAAGATCCTCCTATAGGATGAGAACCTCCAAAGCCCAGGTTCTGTATTAAGGGCTTGTCTGATGGCTCAGTGGTAAAGAATCCTCCTGCCAGTGTAGGAGATGCAGGAAACGTGGGGTTGATCCATGGGTGGGAGAGATCCCCTAGAGGAGGAAATGGCAATCCGCTCCAGTATTCTTGCCCAGAGAATCCTGTGGACAGAGAACCTGGCGGGCTACAGTCCATGGGATCGCAAAGAGTTGGATACGACTGAGCACGCACACAGCATGCACACACCTAGTTCTATATTAGCTTTTTGACCTTGGGTAGAATTCTTAACCCCTGAGCCTTAGATTCTTATACTGTGAAAATACTAATAATACCTGCTCGTAAAGTTATTGTAAGGATGGTATGAAATCATATACATAAAGCACTTAAAATTTGACATGTAAATGCTGGCTCTTGGTAATTATTAATAATTAATAACTAATGATGAATATGGATAAACTTGCTGTAATGGAGAAGTTAATATCTGGTAACCTGTATTCTCGTTTTAATGAGTTGTGGCAAAAAGCTATAGGAAAAAATAAAGAGAGGAGGAAAATTATTAATCAAGTATCTGTTATACTGCCAGGATCTGTGTCTAGTCCTATACGCTGTGTTTTGCAAATTTTCATTGTTTAATTATCATAACCATCTGTCAAGCTAGGAAAATGGTGCCTTAGGTAGAAGCCAGCTGAGTAGACCCAAGAATGTCTGATGACTCAAGATGTTTATTTCTCATTCTCAGAATGAGTATGTTGGGAGAATAAAGGAGGGGCTGTCTCTGCTCCACACAGTGACGCAGGCCACAGGAAAGCTATCGTCCACAAGTGATTTCTAAGCTCTGGACAGTAGAGAGCAAGATCACGAGCAGTGAGTATGGGACCACATCTTTGCTGCTCACTTCCCACTGGTTAGAATTTTGTCAGACAGGTGAACTCCAGGAGAAAGTGGAGGACAGAGGAGCTGGGTGTGCCGCAGTCCATGGGGTTGCAAAGAGTCAGACACGACTTAGTGGCTGAACAACAGCACCTCTCGCGGCATGGAGGCTGGGGAATTGTCTCACCCTGACCAGGGATTGCTGGACAGTTGCCCTTCTCCAGAAGAGGCCAAATTTATAGATGAAGAGACTGAATTTTTGAAAAACTAACAGACTTCTTTAAGGGCACATTGATTATTTACAGGGTTGGTAAGATTCATGTTCAAGTTTGTCTCCCCCCATCAACCCCCCACGGGACGTGTAGAGGATGGTTAGGGAGGCTGTGTGGGTTAAATGAAGTAGATTTGGTTGGATTAAGTACTTGATAAAGTATGTATGTAAGTAAGTAATAAAGGAAGGATATTGGAAGGCAAGGTTGTTGAGTCAGCTCCTAGAGGATGTGGCGGGCCGGGAGCTGGTACCGAGGAGGCGTGGTGGTGCAGGTTGTTGGCATCAAGGAAATGAATGACTTGGTAAACCAGTAGTGTGGGTGAGTAGCCACAGTCCTGCTGGAGTTGCCCTGGATGACAGTATACTTTGAAAATGGAGGAGCTGAGATTTCCTAAAGGACAGCAGTGGGATACAGAGCTTGTGGCCAGAAAGCCTAAACTTCAAAAAAAAAGTCATCTTGAGCATTTGTATATATGTCCACTGTTTCTTAGCTCAGCCATGAATATTATAGAATATTAAACCAATGGTGAGCTTTGAGCTCACGTGCCACAGGGAGGAGATAAAATGTGATGTGATGATGGGCCTGACAGAAATTGGCTGTTGTGATCAATATCTTTGGATTACAGAGACCACAGGGGCCTGTGTGAACTTTCAAGTTGCTTGCCATCTGGGATCAGGCTGCTGGTGAAATCAATGAGTCCAGTTCTCTTCAAACTGGTGGTCTTTGAAGTTGCTTTTGAACGTGGGGATAAATCAGTGCATCAACACATATTTATTGAGCATGTACCACATGCCCAAATATTTTCAGCACCAGTTCTTAGAATGACAATGGGGAACAGGAATGAGGAATAGTCTGCAGCCTTAGCTGGAATCCAGTTGTAGAGAGGATGCCCTCCTGGGGAGTGGTTGAGGGATCACAGAAAACAAAGCCCTAGATGTTGGGATGACCTGAATTCTCATCCACTGAGTTCTGTGAGCCTTCGACAAGTTACTGGGTTGGCTGGTCTTTGGGTGTCTCATCCATTTAACAGTGGACTTCCCTGGTGGCTCAGATGGTAAAGAATCTGCCTGCAATGTGGAAGATCCAGGTTCAGTCCCTGGGTCAGGAAGATCCCCTGAAGAAGGGAATGGCTACCCCCTCCAGTATTCTTGCCTCCAGAATTCCATGGACAAAGGAACCTGGCGGCTACAGTTCATAGGGTCACGAAAGAGTCAGACACAACTTACCAACTAAACAGCCACAATAGCAAATATTGTGAATGCGTGTGTGCACTCAAATATACCACCTGTGTCTTTTTTTAATGAAAGATTTTCTCCTACTTTTTGCGTTAAAAATGCCCTGACTGTTGAAGGACTGTCAAACATACACATGAACAAATTTTATAAACTGCACTCTGACCCTGCACCATTCATTGACTGAGCCCGGGAGCCCCACATTGGAATCTTCAGCCCCTCGTCCCCTTTTGCCCCACCTTGAGTAGGAGGGGAAATGCCACATGTTCAACAATTATGAACTGGCCCTTGTGTCATAGGGAGATCTGAGTATTTGTGCCATTTGAGTAGATATAGTAATATCCCCATTTTTATAGTTGTAAACTATCCAAGGTCAAGTTAGTTAGGGAGCTGGGGTCTATACCTGCAAAGGCCTTTTGACCACCCACCTTGTTCTCGCTTCCTCCCTCCATCCTTCAGCTTCCCGGTCTGTCAGCTGTGGATAATGATTTTGTCCTGTCTTACTGCTGACCCCCTCAATAATATTGACCTAGCAGGAAGTTGTAAGGCATAACTAATAAAAATGACAGGGAAGCCTTCTGCCAATAGAAGGTATGCTGCTGCTTGCTAATTCATGGAGGAGCCCGGCAGTGATGGGAGGGCAGATTTATTAGGCAGCTATTTATCTAGTGGATTTTTCCTGCCCTCAGTTCAATTAGGAAGCTGCATCTGGCTCCAGCAGCTCTGTCCTCTATATTTTTGCTCTGTTACCTGCCGTGATCTCTCCATATGTGGATTTGTGGGACTTCGTGACCACTCGCAGCACTGTTACTTTGGGAGTTGGGTTTGGGGATGCTGTGTTGGGTGCCCAGCCATGAAAGCTGTGGGGTCTGCCCCAGGGGTCTCCCGGTCTAGAGGGAGGGCACAGATGAGTAAGTGACCAGGAGCAGTGAGGGGTGGTGAAGCTGGAGAAAGGCCCCAAACACAGAGCTATGGAATGCCTTACCTCTGAGTGAAGGAGAGAGAAGAGGCAGTTAGGGGGGCTTCCACAAGGAGTGACAGTTCATAGGCAGAGTCTGAGCCACGGGCCCTTACAGGGATCAGGAGCTTAAACTCTGGAGCCCCCCGGCCCCTTTCTGTCTGGAAGACCTTGAAAGTGTTGTGAAAATGTTAATTGCTCAGTTGTGTCCGACCCATAGTCAGCTAGATGGATGGATGGATAGCTAGATAAGACATGCTGTGCTGGCTTAGTTGCTCAGCCATATTTAACTCTTTGCAACCCCATGGACTACAGCCTGCCAGGCTTCTCTGTCCATGGAATTCTGGAAGCAAGAATACTGGAGTAGATAACCATTTCCTTCTCCAGGGGATCTTCCCAACCCAGGGATCAAACCCTGGTCTTTTGCATTGCAGGCCGATTCTTTACTGTCTGAGCCACCAGGGAAATTAACTTTCTCTCTATGGCTGTGATATGGAGGTGGCGAGACTGTCATCATAGCATGACAGTAGGGCTGTCTTGAGCACTAAATGAATTTTTACATGCAGAAGGCTTACAACAGTAGGTGATACCTGAGTAGTTTAAGCACGAGTGTGCGTGGACCTGTGTATTCCCAGCAGAGGCACCAGCACCTTCACGGGCTGGTGGTGAGAATGTGTTTACACAGAGCTGGGTGGGAATTGGGGCTGGAGGCTGGTGTCAGGACTCCTGTGTGACAGGCAGAGGGGGACCTACTGAGGCTCGGGTGTATGTATTTGACATTGTGTGCGTGTGTGTGTATGTGTGTGCGTGTGTACATACACACCTGTGGCACTCACTCAGTGTCTTAACTCCAGGGACAGGTTGTGGCGAGTGAGGTTGGGTGGAGGAGGATGACCTGAGGAAAGGGTGACAATCCATCATACTCGCCTTTCCAGGAGAGCATTCTGGAATTGGAGATGACTGAGTGAGAGTCATGGAGGGGATATCAATTTGGGGGGCTAGAGAGACCTGACCTAGAATCTTGGTCCCCAGCCTATCTATCTATCTGTTGCTCCATCTAGCTACCACTCAATCAATTAATTGTCCATCACTCCATATATTTATATCTATGCATGTTTCATCTATCTCTCTCCCCTCCTCCATCCATCTGTCTAGCTATCTGCCAGTCATCTATCTCTCTGTTTACTTATATCTCTCTGTGTTTTATAGCTGTCTATCTATCTGCTTCAGTCATCCATCTCTCTATATCTATGTATATCTTATCTAGGGGGCTTCCTAGATAAGAAAGCTTCCTAGATAAGCTCAAGTCTTCAGCTGGTAAAGAATCCGCCTGCAGTGCAGGAGACCCCAGTTCGATCCCTGGGTCAGGAACCCCTGGAGAAGGGACAGGCTGCCCACTCCAGCACTCTTGGGCTTCCCTGGTAGCTCAGATGGTGAAGAATCCACCTGCAATACAGGAGACCTGGGTTCAACTCCTGCTTTGGGACAATCCCCTCGAGGAGGGCGTGGCAACCCACTCCAGTATTCTTGCCTAGAGGACCCCCAGGGACAGAGGAGCCTGGTGGGCTACAGTCCATGGGGTTGCAAAGAGTTGAATATGACTGAGCAACTAAGCCAGCACAGCATGTCTTATCTAGCTATCTGTCCACCCATCTAGCTATCAGTCATCCATCTCTATTATGTATGGTTTATCTATCTATATATCATCTATCTATCTACTTATCAGTTAGTCATCCATCTCTCTATTTATATTTATATATGTTCTCTTTCTCTCTTTCTCTCTCTCTCTCTTTCTCTCTTAAAACAGGACTACCTCTTGAGGATTAAGTCAGGCAGGAGAACCCAGATGCTGCCCTGCTCTGTTCTGAGATAGTTTTTCACTCCTCATTTCTTTCCCACACAGACCACAGTGGGGTGTTGTCTGAGTCAAGCCTTGAGTTTCTATCTCTTAGACACTTTCTATTTGTGAAAACTGTGCAAGCATCCAAAAGCCAGGCCATGCCTTTGTGTGCACATTTAATGAGCAAATTGAATGCAAAAGAGGAAAAGTTTGGAGATAATTGGACTCAGGAGGGTTGCCTGTTTTTTGGGAGGTGATGAGCAGTTGATGGTCTCATAAGAAGTGCTTATGATAATCTGTACATGGTTCAGCAGCTGCATGCCTTCCTTTTGAAGCACCTCTGGGAGGTTTTCCCTTCATGACGAGCCCTCCCCATTCTCTGCAGATGCTGAACTCGCAGGGCGATGGTATGGATGGAAACACACACATCTTCCAGCACCATCCCCTGTGGGAAAGGTAGAGAAGGAGCTCAAATCTTCGCTGTAATTCTGTGTCGAGGCTTCACTTTTCACAGCCGGCCAGTCGTGAAAGTCACAGCCTGAAGTCACAGCCCCAAGTGTGTGGGCCCCTGGGCTGGGTTGGTGGACAGGTGCCTGCACTTTGCACTCTGCTCTGTTTCCAAGATTGTACCTCGGATGCAAAGAGTTCTGTTTGGTGGTTGTCAAAGCCACTGTCCAAAGCTGATCACTCACCCACATGTCTTGGAACAAATGAAGGCCACACAGTGCTTTTTCTCCGATGGCAGATTTGCCCGGCATGAAGAAAGAACATAATTGGAAAATGGGCAATATTCACATAGCAATTACTGTGCCTGTTAATGAGGTTTACATGAAGGCTTCCAGTGAATGGATGAAGAACAGTGAGTTTGGCATTCATGTTGAGCAGCTGGACAGCCTGATAAGGGAGCAGATGAGGGGGGCCTGGGCTTAGCCAAGGGGAGCAGGACCAAGGGAAACCCTCGCCTTGGCTCTCCACTTGCTCAGTGCTGCCCTGGTCTCCTTACTGTCCTGGGAGAAACTGAGCCTGTTAGACTCCCACCTTCAGACTGCACCACCCCAGCCAAGAGGGAGAGGAGCCAGTTTGGCTAGGTTGTGGGCCCCCTCAGGCTGTGCTCAAAGTGTAGCCAGTGGCTAACTATTAAATCTCCTTTCCTTGGTATTAGGACCTGCGGTAACTTTGGGGGACCACGTGTCAGGGAAAGCAGCATTACCATATTGAGTGTGAAGGTCTGAGCCTAAATCAAGGCTCCGTTAGTAACATCTGTGTATTCCTCGGATATGTAATTTGGCTGCAGGGAGCTGTGGTTTCCTCATCCATAGGAAAGTTAGTCTAATGGAAGTGAACAGTTTATATGACATGACATTATATATATGGTGGTTGCTGTTTCATTCAGTGTTCTCCAGAGCAGTAGTACCAATGGGAGCTGTAGATATAAGCAGATACAGATATACATATTCCCAGAGGCTTTGGTATAAGGGATCAGCTCACGTGACTGCTGAGCCTGGCAAGTCTGAAGTTTATGGGGCAGCCAGCAGGCTGGGACCTCAGGCAGGAGAGAATGCTGCAGTCTGAAGGCAGAACTTCTTCTCTGGGAAACCTCCAACTCAAGTTTTGCCCCAGAGGCCTTTGACTGATTGAATGAGGCCCACTCCCATTGTTGAGGGTCCTCTCTTTTACTTAAAGTTATTTGACTATAGATGTTGCCCGTATCTATCTACAAAATACCTTCACAGGAACGCTGAGACTAGTGTTTGGTGAATAACTGGGGACTCTAGGCCAAGTTGACACGTAAAACGAACCATCACAGTCACTGTCATTGTCATGGGTGTGCCAGAAACCAGGTGCTATGTTTGGCCCCACTGGAGGTTATTGGTAAACTGTCACTTGCTGGCCTGACACCCACCTGGTATCTTAGCTCCAGGGACAGATTGTGGTGGATGAGGTTGGGTTGAGAAGGATGACTTGAGTGATTGAGGCGCTTAGAGGAGGGTGACAGTCCATCATACTAGCCTTTCGAGGAGAGCATCCTGGAATTGGGGATGGCTGAGTAAGAGTTAAACGTATGTCATCGAGATATTAATTTTGGAGGTCAGACAGAGCTGACGTGGAATCTTGGCCTCAAGACATCTTCTTTCCCACCCCACATTATGATCAGTAACTTAATCCTAATGGTAGTTTTTTTTTTTTTTAATTTGTTCTGTAAAATGGGAAAAATTTATCTTTTAAGCTTATTGTAAGAGTGTGGAGTATATCTGGTGTGATTTGAACACTCAGTAAATTTTTGTTTCCCTCTCTGTATCTGTTCAGTGTTCATGTGATATTTGCTTCAATCTTAAGATTTTCCTGTACGGGCTTTTAAGTTGGGAGCATTACAGAATGCAGGGGAGTTAAACTGGAAATACCCATCAAAATGGGGAAGAGTATGTTGCTAGCAGTGCCTGGGCTTACTGTGTTCTTAGCAAAAACGCATTTCCCCGGGAGCTTTTGTTTGTTGGGTGGGCTGGGCCGGGTCTTGGTTGCTGCACTCTACGCACCGAGCATGCGAGCGATGAGCGGGGCTACTTTTTGTTGTGGTGCGTGGGCTTCTTACTGCGGTGGCTTTCCCTTGTGGTAGAGCACAGGTTCTGGAGCAGGCAGGCTGCAGTAGTCGTGGCACATGCGTCCAGTAGTTTAGGTTCGTGGGCTCTGGAACTCTGGCTCAGTAGTTATGGTGCATGCGCTTAGTTGCTCTGCGGCACATGGGATCTGCCTGGACTGGGGATTGAACCAGTGTCCCCTTCACTGGCAGGTGAGTTCTTAACCACTAGACCACCAGGGAAGCCCCCTTCCCCTCATACACACACAACATCTTTGAGCAGAAGATGTAGAGTATCCTGAGCAGTGTTTTGTCATCTGCATGGAGAGCTGAGATCAGTAGAGGTGGAGGACTGTTTCCTGATGACTGTGTTTACATGGGGCACGCAGCACATCCCTGCCTCTGAAGACGAGTGCTCACTCTTCCCCATCCTTTTTCATGTGTCCCCTGGTCTGTTACGCAACAGGGGTCCTACATGCGAGATGCACCTTTTCTACCAAGATGTGGCGCAGGGCGAGGGGGGCAGCATGGGCACCCTGTTCTGTTTCTGGTCCTGGGGTATTTGACTGTCAGGGGCTGAACAAAACAATCTGTGTGATACTGGTTATATTTCTACAAGCTTGACATGCTTGTCTGGGACAGCTTCTTAGAACGGCACTTCTTAATGCACTAGATGTTTCTGATAGCACCCCTGCAATAGACTGGATGTCTGTGTCATCTCCCGTCCCCAGTCATTCATATGTTGAAATCTAGTCCCTAAAGTGATGGTATTAGGAGGTGGGACCTTTGTAGTTAGTTATGATTAAATGAGAGCATAAGGATGGAACCCCCATGAATGGAATTAGGGCCCTTATAAAAGTCACCACCACCTGCTCCACCACTGCTGCCTCCAAAGAGTCAGACATGAGTGAAGCAGTCTACTTAGCACATATACACGTCGAGGGGGTGACACAGACACTCAGTGGTGCTGTTACAAACATCTCCTGCATTCAGAAGTGCCATTCTAAGAAGCAATAAGCTATCCCAGATCAGGATGTTGAGCTTCTGGAAATATACCCATATCACACCTGAATTTCAGACTCCCCAACCTCCAGAATTATGAGAAATACCTTCTTTTTTTATTGGCCAGTCAGTTTATGGTACTTTGTCATAGCTGCCTGAAGTGACTTAGGATAACCACTGAAACCAAATCTAAATTAATAGCCTGAATTTATATGCTAACTTGGTACCACCTAATGGGAGGAAAAACCAGAAAGCCACCAGCACCAATCACAGTAAATATACCTGTATTTTGTCTTCTTCTTTCTTTGTCTCCTTGAGGAAGCTGTGAACTCCTTGAAGGACAGCTGGTTTTCTTTTCATCTCTGTGCTTCATTGTCTAGGGTCCGGTGTGCTGTCAGGGCCTAGTTCGTGTTTGTTGGATGAGTGAACAAACTGTGAAGGAACATCCTGATCAGTGTTGTGTCTTGGCCTGGACAGCTGTTGAGGTCTGACTGTGTTTATGAAATGAATTGCTCTACACAAAGGGAAACTCAGCAATGGATCAGCATCCTAAGGGGATATCTCAGAGTATCTGTTAAATGGATGGACCATCTGTGCCCTGGCCATGTGGATCAAAGATGAACATGTGATTGAGTGAGGTCTTAGCAATGACAACCAACCCTGGCTGGAATGTGTGCAATGGAAGGCTCTCATTTGAGTTCTGGTTTCCCCTGGGGACTTGAATAGATGGAAATGGCATTGTGTTACAGAGAGCCATCACTTGGGCAAACATCTGGGGGATGTAATGACAAGGGAAAGGCAATACATGCCCAAAAGAGCCTTGTCCAAAACGAAGCTGTCTGTCACAAGCTATGGGCAGGTGAGTTACTCTTTTGGAATCCTAGGAAGGCAGAGTAGGGCAAGCATGATTCCCAGTACCTTCAGAGCTTGCTGGAGCTTATTAGCATGGCTGTGATCTCACGAACAGGTTCTCTGGGGCCTCTGTTCCTGAAGCATCAGATATTAAGTCCTCTTGAGGAAGAAAAGAAATGAGTTTTTAAGGTCTATATTTACATGTGTTAATTGTCTTCTGCACTGGTCCACTAGATTAAACCTATCAAAACAAATTTTTGAAATCTCTTTTAGTGGCATCATTATGTCCCAAGGTTGACATCTCAGAGTCATCCTTAGAAACGTGTTCTCTCTTCAGTTTTCCCTCTCCTTGCTCCTGTCTTGCTTAGGTCATCAGGTTGAGCTTTAGACCAGGTCGTCCGTTCCCTCCTGGTGTTGCCGGCAAGTTTTTTCACCTCCATCTGTCACAGCCTTGGGCAGGGTTCCCTCCTCTCTGGCCTGGAGTGTTGTACGAGCCTGGTCTCCTCCTCCCTTTGTCTTCTAATGCATCATTCTCCTGCTGCCACAGTGGTTTTTCTAAAGCTCAGAGCAGCTCATGCAGCCCCTGCTTAAGCCTCCTTGGACACTCCTTGTTGCCTCTAGAAAAAGTCCAAACAGCTTAATAGGATGTATAAATCTGTTCCCAGGCAGCGTCCTTCCTAGCCTTGGGCCCTACCTCTATATACCAGATCTCAACTTCCCCACTCTCTAGATCTGGCATAGTCTCCCATTTTTCCAAGATTTGGAGATTCTTTTTCCCTCTTGGAAAGCCTATTAACTTTTTCTGCCTGTCAGACACCTCCTTATTCTTCAAGACTTCAGGTTTTGTTGGTAGAACTGAATTGCAGGCAAATGATGACTCAGAAGGTGCTGAGACCGGCAGGCTTCTGTGAAATGCATGGCTTTCTTTTCGTGGAAATTCTCTCTAGCTCAAGCCAGCAGTGCTGCACAAGGGAGCCTGGTTTGTTCATGCCTTTACTCGCTCTGCTAAATTGTGTTTTATTAATGTGTGTGATTGTACTGATGCTCGGGCTACTGTGCTAATGGCTGATAATTGCCTTAATGAGATATTTGTGAGAAATACAGTAATTCCAGGAGGAATGAAAGCAGTCCCACCACAGCTGGTGGCGGAACAGCCCTTTGGCTGACTTCAGGGAGGAACAGCTCGTAGGATTCTGGCAGTTAGAATAAGGAAGAGCTCCAAGTTCCCCACTTATTTTGAATGCCCAAGTTACCCAACTTCCACTCAAAAGTTAAGCATGCACATGTCAGGAGGGTACATGATGCAGATGATAATCAGAGTTTTCCCCATACTGTGTGTCCATCCAAGTTCAGTCCCCTGGGGCTCCGTTCCATGCTGTTTCCACCACAGGATCCAGGATGGTGAGGCCACCCCATCAAGACTATTGTTGGTCATCCTAGCAGAGAGAGGAAGGCGCACAACTGGTTCTTAAAGCTTCCTCTTCATCACTTGTGTTCTTATTTCATTGCCCAGAGTAAGTCATGTAGCCATGCCTGGGCAGAGCAGTTCTGTCCTGATGTGCTCAGAGCCTGATGATGGTATTGTGAATAGCCTGAGGGTCGCTGTAGCATGGTATAGTGGTGTGTGAAACTCCTGTTGTCACCTCCTCAGAGAAATACAATCCCCGTGCACACATCACCGTTTGGACTGCATCTGTCTCTAGTGTCAGATCTTAAGCATCCTTGGGATGAGGAGATTTCTGGATCTTATTTACATTTGATCCCAGAGTTGTGCAAAGTGCCTCCTTCAAGGTTTGTAAACACTCAGCAAATAATAGTTGATTAAATTCGTATGTGACTGAAGAAGGCTTGTCATCTGGATTCCCACCCCCCTCGCACACACACTTATTTGTGTCAAGCACCTTTGTGACAGGTGGGGAGGTGTTTCACGTGTTCTCTTGTTGACTTCTCCCAGCTCTCTGGCAAGTCTTCACCCTTCTTATTCCAGATAAAGAGATGGAGAAACTTAAAGGTGCAGGAAATTAAAAACAATATGTGGTTGTAAATACAAAAGCTTATAAGTAAGCACTTACTATGTGCTGGTCCCTATTGTAAGCACATCTTATGGATTAACGTACTCACTTTCCAACAGTTCTGTGAAGCAGATGGCTGTCATCCTGGTTTTGCAGACGATGAAACTGAGCGGAGAAAAATGGAGAAGTTTAGCCAAGGTCACACAGCTTGGAAGTGGCAGAGCTGGGATTTTTATCCAGGCAAGCTCTCTCCAAGGCTTTGCTCTTTATAACTCTCTGTGGTCTCACCTGCTGTGCCAAACTACTGATCCCACTGGGTTTGGGGGAGTTGCACAGTTTGAAAGTGCAAAGGAGAAGATTTGAGGTCAGTTCTGAGTCTCATTGACTCTCTTTGAGCAGGGCAGCTGGCATCCCTGAGAAGTTTCAGGGGCCTGAGTACTGCTCTGGGGACCAGAATGTAAAGATAAATAAGCTCACTTCCCATTTTCAAGGAGTTTATAGTTGGGGAGATGTCATATTACAGATAATTTCAATGTAATGACATAGCCACATTCTTGGAAAGTGTTCAAGAAGCTATTTGTTTTTGTCCAATATGTGATTATGTAAAGAGGTGTTTTTGCTGAAGGTCCAGTAAGCACTGCATCTAGAAAGCACCAGGTTCATTTGTACAACCCCAGACTGTCCTGAAGGCCATACTCAGACTCTGGGCCATTCGAACACGTGTTTATAGCCAGGTTTGCTGCCGCCATCTCTGGATTTGGTTTCACAGTTAGTCTGATCCTCTCAACTCCTTCAGGGAACCTTGCTTTAATCTGCTTTTGCTTATTTCTTCTTCTTCTGGATGATGTGACCCTTTATTCATTCATTCATTCATTCATTCATTCTGCTTGCCCATCCATTTATTCCCTTAACAGACACTTAAATTTACCTACTGGTTTTGTTTTTGTATTTTTGTGTGGTTTTTTGACCAGGCACAACTTCTCAGCACAAGAAATACAAGTGGTGAATAACACAAAGACTGTTGTCATAAGCTTAAATTCTACTGAGAGACAGTGAAAGNCCATCCATTTATTCCCTTAACAGACACTTAAATTTACCTACTGGTTTTGTTTTTGTATTTTTGTGTGGTTTTTTGACCAGGCACAACTTCTCAGCACAAGAAATACAAGTGGTGAATAACACAAAGACTGTTGTCATAAGCTTAAATTCTACTGAGAGACAGTGAAAGAAGTCAGACACTAGAAAGGTCCCATATTGTATGATTCCATTTATGTGAACTGTCCAGAATAGTTCATCTCTAGAGACAAAAATCCAAGTTGATCATGATCAAGGTTTGTTGGGGAAGGGGGTGGAGAGGAGATGGGTTGAAACTGCCTAGTGTATAGGGGTTTATTTGGAGTGATGGCACTGCTTTGGAAGTAAAGATGGGTGCACAGCACCGTGGATGCACTAAATGGTGGTGGATGGATGATTCATTTTAAAATAGTTAATTTTGTGGTATGTTGCATTTCGCTTTGATAAATTTATTTAAATGGTGAAAAAAAATCTAGGGAGGAAAGATGGACATTAAACAATGCTCACAGTGATAGTAAATGTTTCAGAATAGAAGAACAGAAAGGTAAGGGAAACAGGACATCATGTGGTGGGGGAGGATGGGCTGTCATTTTACATAGCGATGTATTAGGGGACAGTTGAGGGATCCTCAGGGAGGTGGGGGGAAAGAACGCCCCAGGCAGAGGGCACAGCAAGGCAAAGGGCCAAAGAGAGCGTGGCCATGTTACGGAGTCCAAACTCATACTGCTTGCTGTACAGTATACCAGTGAATCAAGAGATGAAGTGCTGGACAAGAAATAGCAACTTTATTCAGAAAGTCTGTTGATCAAGAAGGTGGTGGACTAGTGTCCCAAAGAACTGTCATCTGAGCTAGAATTCAGGCTTCTTTTATACGAAAAGGGGAAGGGGTGCCAGAATTCTTTGTTCTTGAAGCTGTCCACCTAGGTCTGGTCACAATGTTCTTATAAACCTCCAGCAAGACAAATGTTATTCTCTGTTCTGCAAGTGTTTGTCTCTATATGAATGGAAAAGTGTTATACCTCTAAAGGTCAGAGCCAAGAGAATAGGCTGTCTTGTATACTTTGGGGTATAGACAGCATTCTTAACTTTATAGCAAATGCAATAGTATACCAAAGTTAAAGAAACAGCTCCAGTATGGAGTCATACTTGTTCTTCCCTATTATAGCCATTGTAGTCTAGAAACAGGCTGAGTGAGGGGGAGGGGGAGACAGCACTTCCTCTGTGCCCCAAGTGCCTTTGTACAAATTAGAAAGACAACTCCTGAGGGCAGGGCTCATGAGAGGGTGGGTTGGATTTTCACCTGCCCTGTCCACTCCCCTTGTTCGGGGCATGATGTGCTTGTGTCACATGGTGGCCCTGCCAAGAGCTGAGGTCAGACAGGGAAAATCTCATGTAGGGTGTTTACTCCAAGTGAAATGGAGTAAGAGAACCACTGGAGAGCTCCCAGCAGGGTAGAGATGACCCGCTTGCTTTTCAAAAGAACTCCTCTGGTTCCAAGGATCAAGGAAGGGATACAGTTAGGAAACAAGGTCAGTAATTCAGGCAAGAGATGCTGCTGGCTTGGACCAGAATTGCAGTAGCAATAGTGGTGGGAAGTAATCAGAATCTGGATGTGCTTTCAAGGCTGGTTCGGTACTTTGGCTGTGCCAGCTAACAGAAAGCAAGGAGTCAGTGGTGAATCTAGTTTCTCACTGAGCAGCAGTTAATAGAAGGAATGAGGGAGACTTCCATTTTCTGTAATGGGGAAGATCATAGGAATAACCCATTTGGAAGAGGATAGTAGTAGTTTGGTTTTAGTCTTATGGAACTAGCAATGCTTTTCAGGTGGATAGCTGCATGAAGACACTGGACCAACAGGTGGCTGGCTTCGAGCCTGGGGTTCTAGAGCAAACTCGGGCTGGGAGATAGAGTTTGGGAGTTGCCGGCATTTAGGTGGCTTTTCAGGCCATAAGCCTGGCTGAGATCGGTAAGAGATGAGTGTAAGCAGAGAAGGGGAGCCTGAACTTGGCTGCTCTCTCTTCATGCCCTGGAAAAATAAAATCTGGGCTGCACTGGGAACATTGGGGGCCGGTTTAGTTATTTTTAAAAACAGATTTCTTTTCTTTTTTTTTTTTTAAGCAAAGAGTTACAGCCTTACTCCCAGGGGAAAATAAAAGTAGGTTGCTCATGGTATCAAAACCACACAAATACAGCTGGCTCTCTGCAGAGCTTTCCCTGAGAAGCAGTGCCCAGGTATGTGCATGATAAGTGTTTATTGTACTGAACAGCAGTGAGTGTGGATGTGGGTTCTTACAGCCATCTTTCTCATATGTGTGTCCCTAGCAACTAACAAATCGTCTGAAATTCAGAGGTGCCAAATACATGCTTAGGGCTCCCGAGGTGGCACTAGTGGTAAAGAATCTGCCTGGCAATGCGGGAGATCCAAAAGACGTGGGTTTGATCTCAGGGTTGGGAAGGTCCCTAAAGTAGGAAATGGCAACCCACTCCAGTATTACTGCCTGGAAATTTCCATGGACAGAGGAGCCTGGAGGGCAGAGGAGTCCATTGGGCTGCAAAGAGTTGGACATGACTGAACACACACACAAATACATGTTTGAAGAATGAATCGAGGGATGGCCTTTGCCCTCTGTGCTTGGAGACCAAGGTAGAAGGATCCAGTTCTATTATTTTATTGTTAATTTGAGCCAAAGAGGCTTGTCTATACCTTGGTTGTTGGAGATCAGGTCCATCTTCATGGGTTGAAATTTCAAAAATTTTGCACATAGGGCTCTTAGGCAACTGCCAAAGAGAAATCCCAAACTGTTATGAACAAAGGCAGCATTGTTGGAATCAGAATGACTTCCCAAGAAGACTACTCTGGCCAAAATTCATTTGTGTGTACCCCCTCTGGAGAAGAAGTTGACTTAATGAGCCTGACCACTATCCATAGAAAGCCCTTGGCTTGAGGCTAGGGATCAAGGGATCCCTAGGAGGGATCCTTAGGAGGGATCCTTAGGAGGGACCCCACCTTTCCTAAAGCTCGGAAGAGTGACTTCCTGTGCCTACACCATGAAGTACTGTTCATGCTGAGCTCGTCTTTCCTTCTGGGTGTCCAGGCTTTTAGCACATGTTAGGCAAAGGATGCTTACCTGTGAGTCCCCAGTGGAAACACTGGATGCTGAGTCTCCAAGGAGTTTCCCCTGTGGACCACGTCATATGTGTTGTCACAGCTCATTGCTGTGTGAATTAGGTGCATCCAGGGTGACTCCACTGGGAGGGGACCCTCAAAGCTTATGCCTGGTTTCCTCAGATTTAACACCACTTGCTTTTACCCTTTGCTGATTCCACTCGGTGTCCTTTGGCTGTAAGAAGTCATAGTCACGAGGATGCGTGAGTTTGTGCTGGGTCCTGTGAGTCCGGCTGGAGAGTCAGGGAACCTGAGGGCTCTGACACCCCCACCCCCTTTTCTTTTTGTTTGCCTTATTAAGCCATCAGTCATAGTACCTTATAGACCACTTAGTGCCATTAGCATCTCCTGGGTTCTCACTCTATGCATAACACATCATAAAATGGGCAGCTCTCCAGGTGAGTTTAACTTTAGAAACTGACTCACCCCCTAACATGCTTCATGGGTGACTTGTTCTCAAGCCGTTTCCGTGTAGGGTGTGCCGTGTAAGTTCTAGACGTGATAGATGTAGACAAATACAGCCTCAATTTGAGAGAGAAAATGTAAGCTCTGTAAAAGCAGAATTCCCTGAACTTTGGAGAAATGAAGTTCTCTGCCACTTCTATGATGTAACAGTAGCTTTTATTGAAGAGGCGTGTGATTCTTGTCTCGAGGGAGATACAGAAGTGACTGTAAGGCATTAGTAGAGTTGGATGATTTGGAGAAAGAATACTTTGCTTTTCCCTGGCATCCCTTACTCTTCTTTCAATGTTCATCAGTCTGTCCATCCATCTACCCATCTTCTTATCCATCCACTTGTCTGTCTACCCGGTCATCCACTTACCTGTTCACCCAGCCATCCAGTGCTGCCAGGCAACTTGTTCCATTACTGGGCATTGATTATGTCTCGGGCCCTGAGGTGCAAGAGGATTGACTGGGGTCCCTGCCCTCCTGTGTATGGCCAGGGTTGGGAGATGTGGAAACAAATACTTCCAGGTGGAAAGTAACAGGCGTCCTATCATGTGTCCTGGGAGATTATCCAAACAACGGCGCCAATGCTGGGGCTGTTCTCTTTCTCCACCTTCATGATCATTTAAGCAAAGTAAAGGGAAGACAGCCTCCTCTTGTGGGAGTTCCCCAAAGGTTAATTTAAAACACTCTTCATTTGGCATTAAGCTGGCACAGAGCCACCCATTAGTACACAGCTAAGGACACAGCTGTGTCCTAAGGCAAATGGAGATCACCCTTCCTCACCTGCCAGTGGGAATCAAAGGACACACTCAAACTGAGTGGTTCAGAATATTCAGCAGGGCCTAAGAACTTTTCTCTAAATGCTCATGGGTCCAAAGCCCCCTTTCTTGTGCCTCCTTTGCAATTCCGAGCTCTTTGAAGTGGGAATGGTGGTAATGGAGTCAACAGTTGTGAGGTGAAGAAGCCAAATTATAGATTTTATTTTTGGCTTTGCCTTGGGTCACAATTCCTTTTGTTTCTGATTTACCTTTTGTTTGAGAAACTTGGCCCAATTTCTGTATTCAGAGCATTCTTTAGTCATCTCTGCCTCCACCAGGTCTTTTCATTGCACAGATGTTTGTTCACCCACATGTTTTTCATAGTTAATTATCTGGCATTTGCTGTCAGGATTTTCCCAAGGTGGTCTGAGCAAAAGAAGGTATTACACATTTTCTAATAATAATACTAATAATAACAGCAAGCACTGTGTGTTGGGTACTGTGTAAGTGCTTTATATAGTTCAACTCTGAATTCTTAAAATAACTCACTAAGTAGGTGCTATAGTTACTCTCCCTATTTTACATGTGAGGAAACTGAGTCATAGGAGGGTTAAGGATTGGCTCAAGTGTCTTTACTAATCTTGGGTTAAAAAAGAGAGGGAGGTGGACACACAAGTCACAACTCATAAAACAAATGAAAAGGATACATTGGGCTTAATCAAAATTTAAAGTGCTGTTTTGGCAGAGGAGTCTGTTAAGAGGAAAAAAAATATTGAGAGACTTCCTTGGTGGTTCAGTGGTTAAGACTCTATGCTCCCAAAGCAGGGGGCCCAGGTTTGATCCCAAATGCTGCAACTAATGAGCCCACATGCTCCTGGGCTGCAATGAAGACCCAGCATTGCCAAAATGACAAACAATAACAGTAAAACAAGATAAGCCACTGACTGACCGGCTGGCCTTCAGGCAAGATAGACCAGGGCACAGACTGTGGCTCAGGCCTGTTTCCAGGCTGTGTTCTCTTCCCTCAACCACTGTGGGTTCTACAATCATCAGAGCAACTCAGACCCATGCAGACCCTGAATCAGTCACTGGCATGGGGGCTTTAATTACACTGAATGCAACCAACCAGAAGACCTGAAGTGATGAACTCCCCTCCAAACCCAAAGGGCTAGGTCACTGGGGACCTTCTGGGAGGGGGAGAGAGGAGCAAATCTCTGGGAGGTAAAGCGGGTGGATGACAAGTTTCAGAGGCCTCAGGTCACCTGCACAAGGCAAGGTGGGGCTGTGAGGCCTCCTTCCGAGAATGTGATGGTAGCTGAGGAACTGAAGGCACAGCTGGGAAGGTGGATGGCCGCGATGCGAGGGGTGTCCTTCCCTCCCATTCATCCACTTACTTCCACATGCTGGGAAGGTGGATGGCCACGATGCGAGGGGCGTCCCTCCCTCCCATTCATCCACTTACTTCCACATTAACTTGAAATCCAGTCACCCACTCATGCACCCACCCACCCCATCTGTTTCTTTTTCTAAAAAATTTATTCCTTAAATTTATTTTTTATTTTGTCTGCAATTTTTAAAGATTTCTTCCATTTACAATTGTTACGCAGTATTGGCTATATTCCCCCAGTTGTACAGTACATCCTTGAGCCTATCGTACACCCAAGAGTTTGTACCTCTCACTCCCCACCCCTAGATTGCCCCCTCCCTGCCTAGATCCCCCCCTCCCTGCCACTGGCAACTGCTAGTCTGTTCTGCATATTTGTGAGTCTGCTTCTTCTTTGTTATCGTTGCTAGTTTGTTGTATTGTTTAGATGCCGCATATCAGCTGTATCATAGAGGACTTATCCTTCTCTGCCTGACTTGTCTGACTTAGCGTAGTGCCCTCCAAGTCCATCCTCCTGTGCTTACCCCCGTGCTCGGTCACTAAGTCGTGTCTGACTCTTTGTGACTCCATGGACTGTAGTTTGCCTACCAGGCTCCCCTGTCCATGGAATTTTCCAGGCAAGAATACTGCATTGGGTTGCCATTTTCTTCTCCAGGGGCTCTTGTCAACCTGGGGGTCGAACCCATGTCTCCTGCATTGGCAGGTAGATTCTTTATCACTGTGCCACCTGGGAAGCCCCAGGGCTGTCCATGTTGCTGCACACGGCAAAATTTCATTCTTTTCTGTGGCTGAGTAGTATTCCACTGAATATAGCCC
The DNA here is from genome assembly GCA_006410675.1 of Oreotragus oreotragus. NCBI lineage: Eukaryota > Metazoa > Chordata > Mammalia > Artiodactyla > Bovidae > Oreotragus > Oreotragus oreotragus. The sequence continues at coordinate 33,097 of SJYX01003285.1, read as the reverse complement.
ATCTGTTTCTCATGTTTCTTGTAGGGTTTCACCTTAATGAGCACCTTTCGAAAAGCTCTTGGAAGAGCCCAAGTCTTATCATGTCACTTTTAAGGTAGAAATGCCCTCTCCTCTTCCTTCATGTCTCTGTCTCTGTTTCCCCTGGGTCTTCCCCAAGGATTTTGCTATTTTCATATATAATATATACTTCAGTTCAGTTCAGTTCAGTCGCTCAGTCGTGTCTGACTCTTTGCGACCCCATGAGTCGCAGCACGCCAGGCCTCCCTGTCCATCACCAACTCCCGGAGCTCACTCAGACTCACGCCCATCGAGTCAGTGATGCCACCCAGCCATCTCATCCTCCATCGTCCCCTTCTCCTCCTGCCCCCAGTCCCTCCCAGCATTAGAGTCTTTTCCAATGAGTCAACTCTTGGCATGAGGTGGCCAAAGTACTGGAGTTTCAGCTTCAGCATCATTCCCTCCAAAGAAATGCCAGGGCTGATCTCCTCCAGAATGGACTGGTTGGATCTCCACAAAATCCCTATGAGATAGGTATAATATTTTATCACATTTTACAGATGAGAAAACAGGTCCAGAGATGCCAGTTGAATTGCATAAAATCACACACCCCATGGGTGGCAGAGGCAGGATTTGAACCTAGGCAGTGTGCCTCCAGAGTCTACACTCTTAATCATTATGTCTACTGTGTTTACAACACACACACACATGAACACACATTTGTATACCTCCATATACATATGTCCATTAATCTGCCAGAATTAAATTGATAACATCTATGTAAACAGAAATGTAAGTAGCAGTGACTGTTATTGCTAAGAGTTCACCAAATGTATACTGAACACCAGGCATTCTGCTCATTGCTTTACTTACCGTTATTCCACGCTGAGTTTTCAGTAGTCTTACAGGTTGCTACTATTGTGTCATCCCATTTTTTAGATGAAGATACTTTCAATAACCAAGAAAAATATTAGTGTAACAGAATAATCGACACATATTATTTGCAAAACTTGTGACATGCTAGGCATATTGTATAAGCACCTCCCATGACCTTAAAGGGCTGTACATATTAATCTTAAGGTGATGGGCGCACGGGGGTCGCAGGTTACATCTTCCTGTGTTGTAACAACACAAGTGATTATGGTCCTGTATGATCTTTATTGCTGATCACTCCTCTCTCACATCTCTGGCAGATTCGGATTGTACCATAAATTTTGCAAAATTGCTCTTGCCTCTCCCACCCATTGTTTGACTTTCATGTTTGTTGGCTTTAAAAGTATGGGCGCATGGGGGTCGCAGGTTACATCTTCCTGTGTTGTAATAACACAAGTGATTATGGTCCTATATGATCTTTATTACTGATCACTCCTCTCTTACATCTCTGGCAGATTCGGATTGTACCATAAATTTTGCAAAATTGCTCTTGCCTCTCCCACCCATTGTTTGACTTTCATGTTTGTTGGCTTTAAAAGTGAATCATGGGAAGAAAGCCGTGGTGCCAAGTGTCTGCCTCAATGTGTCAGAGTCTGCATTCTCAGTTAATTGCTGATGTAGTACAGTCAGTAAGACATAGTACCCATAAGTACACGCGTCAGGATAAAGATATCTTTGTGTGTGTGTGTGTGCTTCCTTGTGGATTTGTTTAATACTTCCAATCCATCCTGCTGATTATGATTTGGTGTGGTCCTTTAACTTTTCCTGATCATCACACTATGCTTATTTCATTGGCTATCTAGCTTTGCCCCTGCAGCTATCTCGTTATGTTTCTTGTTGACTTGGTTTTGTTCCTAAAGGGCTCACCAGTTCCTTACCAAAGATGGTGGACTAGGTCTGTCTTGCAGCCGCTGTGCCTTCGTGTGCCCTCTTGGATGGGTTTGGCTTGGCACGGCTGCCCTGGGGCTTTTCTGATGCAACGATGGTTGACTTGAAGGCACACAGCTGCCGACTCTCCTTTGATGTTTCCCGCTTCCCAGGGGGAATAACCTTCTTATTTCTGTTTTGAGAAATGAAGCAAGACCTGCGATGAAAGAAGCATTGTCTAACGTGATTTATATTTGGGGGTGTGCTATATTTGGGGTATTCCTATCTGGAAATAGCCTCAAGTCTTCTTAATTAGATCAATCGAAACTCCTAGGGGATAACCCAAAGGTTATGATGGTCACCGCAGTCCTTAAAACACTACATGTAAGAAAAAGCAAGTTGATTACCTTACTTGGGGATTAAATTTGTTAAATTTGATTGTTAAAATACTCTAACTATTATTTTTGCCTGTGCCGGCTTCTCTTATCGTGGAACATGGGCTCCAGGGCTCCAGGGCTCCGGTAGTTGCCGCTCCTGGTCTCCAGAGCACAGGCTCAATCGCTGTGGCACATGGACCAAGTTCCCTGCGGTTTGTGGGATCTTCCCTGCCCAGGGATCCACCCTGTGTCTCCTGCACTGACAGGTGGATTCTTTCCTACTGAGCCACCAGAGAAGCCCCAAGTTTGTCTAGCAAAAACATTGCTCTGAATAGTGGTATTAAAAAAGTAGTATTTGTTCTTCATATTCTGTGAATCTATATTCTTGTGTTTTGGATGGAATGTGCTAAGTGCTGTTCTGAATGAAAATTGGTCTGCGGACTGAAAGCAGTTACCACAGAGCTAATCTTGACATTGGCTTTGACCTTAGACTGAATCTGTTGACTCACTTACTCGGTTAAACAGCATTACGTGTAAGTCTCTTACAGGAATATTACACTTTTCTGGAAGAATTCATCTTTAAGCTCCTTCAGAAACTTAGAAAATTCGGTTATGCAAATGTTTGCATTTATCATGACCATGGTTTTAGCACTTGCACAAGGGGAAAAAACGCAAGTATAAATTTAAGCATTCCTTCTAGATATTCTCAAACAAAAGTCCCTACTTTAAAAGCACTCCAAATTTCCAAGAGTTTGCAATTGGAAACTAACATGGAGTTTGAATTTCCAACTGCAAGCTGAGTTTGAGTTGGAAAATCCACTCTGAAATCCCGCCTAGGCAGAACCGTGCATGTCTGGGGATTCTTCTGCTGGAGCAGACATGTCCTCTCTCTTATCCTAATCACACACTGTCTCTGTTTATTGCCTTTTCAAGTCAGTATCTCTGGTACAGATGTTCCTTCAAGGGTCAGGGAGGAACAGTCATGAATGGAGGTGAGCTAGTCAAGGTTCAGACAAGAGATGAGCAAGGAATAGATCTTTGGTGTCTCATCTGGTCTCCAAGCTTCACACTTTCTTAGGCTCCTTTACCCCATTCTACAAGCCATCTCTGTCTACAGCTGGGACTCTAAGTTCACAAATTATTTTTCAGAGCTGGACACGGTCACCTAAACAAGAAGCTTATTCTCAGGCAAAACTTCAACTTGTTCACATCGATCTGTCTGCATTATAAAACACAGAGGGCCTCGAACATGTTTCTGTAGAGTTTGATTCTATTATTTCGATCTGTCTTACCATCAAATTAAAGATCTGCTAGGGAGTTCTTGCAAATAATTCCAAGATGTCAAGTCTTGTGACTACCACTGAACTGTTTCTGTGGTGGTCCTTGGTCTATGGATAATACTTTCCTGGTGCTATGGAGGAAAACTGGTCTCTGTGGAGCTCAGATACAGGAATGCTTTACCTTAGCATGATGTATTTGTAGAACCAGGGTACTTTTTTTTTTTTTTTTCATAAATCCAGCCATGGAAAATGTTCCATGTGGCTGAAATAGTATTTCCAGCTAGGTACAAATATAATTATGGGAGAGATTAATCTTTTATCTGTCAATATTTCTGCCACACTGAAGCATCAAAAAACTGTCAGTTCAGTTGGAAAAATCTCATTAGCAAGTTAGGCTGGGATAGGAGGAGTAGTAATATCCTTGGCTCACTCAGGGAAAACAAGTATTCTGTGGACTGACCTTGGTCTCACAAGAATTATTCCAACAATTACATATGTGTTCAGTCACTTCAGTCGTGTCTGACTCTTTGCAATCCCATGGACTGTAGCCCACAAGGCTCCTCTGTCCATGGGCCTCTCCAACTAAGAACACTGGAGTAGGTTGCCGAGCCCTCCTCCGGGGGATCTTCCTGACCCGAGGATCAAACCTGCATCTTCTGAGTCTCCTGCATTGGCAGGCAGGTTCTTTACCACTGGTACCACCTGGGAAGTCTTATTCCAAAACATCTTACCATAAAGATTCTCGTTTCCTTCTTAAATATCCCACTGAAACAACTGAGTATGAATATATGTATTTTATAGAAAAAATAAGAATACATTTCTCAGATGGCTCAACTCATATGGACAGCCAATTTCTGGTCTTGAGTCCAAGAATTACATTTGTTAGTATTAAGGAAAGAACAGGGATTATAGAAAGCTCATTGACTTAGATCTCCAAGGGACTCTGAAAAAATGAAAGAGAAGTGATCTTTATGATTCAAAGTATAGAGAAAAGACACAGCAATGCAAGGAAAGTGGAAAACTTAGGGTTTGTAATGGGACTTAGAAAAAAAAAAGAAAATGATAGATTTTTTTTAAGCCACTTTTTTCAACGTATTGATTAAATCTTTGTGTGCTTGTTATTCTGGTAGAAATGACAGTTTTCATTTCTATTCTGTACCTGTCCCCAACTGATTGTCACTCTTACTTCCAGGGGTTTTGCGGGAATCTCTCTGTCATATAAGAGGAAGAGCTGAGACAGAGCCTCTTGTGTTGAAATTGCATTCATTCTGCTCTAGGAAATAATAAAAAGAGCCATCTAATTGCTACGATGCAATTACAGGACTGTCCATCTGACCTGAAATATAGAGTAAGTTTTCATTTTGCCTTGAGGGGAACTCCTGAGGGGAATTCGTTTCCTGATGAAATTGTGTTCCCAGTTCTTATGGGTTTAGAGAAACACTGAAGTAAATCTAAGACATCGCCCATGAAACAGAGCCTTGGAGATCACTGGAATGAGGCTGGATTTCCCAGGTTAATTTTGAGTGATCAGTTACACAGCTGAGATGTGCGGGCCTGGAAAAGTCCCTTTTGTTCATTTCCAAGATTTTAGGAAAATCCATTTGGCTCGTTGTCCTGAATGGAAGCCCGCTTTACCCGTGGGCTCGGTAAAGAAGGACACAGCCTCTACCTGGCTAGTTTTCTTGTCATGGATTGTATGTTGATTTATATGTTAATGAAATTTTGGCTGTCTACTAAATGTATGTTTCTCAGAGACAAGATGTTAATCTGTATTTAACACATGTATCGTAAGGTTAAATCTGGCATGAAAGGCAATTGAGATTTCCACAGTGCTTGGTTCAGGGGTTTGCAGGGGAGAGCAGTAGCACAAATCTAATTTTATAAGGAAATTGCTGAAAGAATTGATGTAATAGAATGGATATAATAGAGCAAGGTGTTTAAAATTTGCATGCTCAGGTGGGTAATAAGCAATTTGAAATGATCTCTGGTCACTGAAAAAGGCCCACTTGCTCAAAAGACACGACTGGTTTTTGATAGCCATGAGCCAGCCTATTAACTTGGCCTTTTCCTCAATTTGAGTTTTTACTATTAAGGTGACTTTACTTCAAGCGTTTCTTATTTTGAAGGAATCAAGGGAAGTCTATGTGTGCGTGCATGCCTCTGTGCATATGTGTTTTCTCTCCAGCTCCGTATCCATGTGCCATCTACATACACATGGAATACTGGTGTTAGGGGAGGTGGTGCTCCAACTACAGTCTGTGAATGTTTGGACGAGCAGGATGTTCCATAGTACTGGCAGTGAGAATGTGAGCAGACATGCATTTTTATCATGTGTGTGTACTTACTGAAGGAAAATAAATGTAAAGGCATCATTTTATTATAAAATTAGAAAGGGAGTATACTGCCATTCTTGGAATTTCCTCTGCATTTTAAAGTAAGTTTTGAAAGATGGGGAAGAGATGCTGATAGTAATTTCCTTACTAAAAAAGAAATGCTGTGGCGTTTTGATTTCTGTTGCTAGAACAGTTCTGCAAACTTGGTGTGTAGCTAAGCAGGGTGGGCAAGGAGCTAGGCAGAACTGGCAAGGCAGTACCATGCTGCCAAGGAAGGGGGGTGAATCTGCAGCCTACACTCAATCTTAGGTGAGGAGGTGATGGCCCTTCTCCCATTGTTCTGACACGTGTTTGAAATGCTTTCAAGTTTGATATAGTTTGAACAAGCAAGCTTTGAATTGCATAGGGTTAAGATGTGTTACCGGAGAAGGCAATGGCATCCCACTCCAGTACTCTTGCCTGGAAAATCCCATGGATGGAGGAGCCTGGTGGGCTGCAGTCCATGGGGTCGCTAAGAGTCGGACACGACTGAGCAACTTCACTTTCACTTTTCACTTTCATGCACTGGAGAAGGAAATAGCAACCCACTCCAGTGTTCTTGCCTGGAGAATCCCAGGGACAGGGGAGCCTGGTGGGCTGCCATCTATGGGGTCGCACGGAGTCGGACACGACTGAAGCAACTTAGCAGCAGTAGCAGCAAGATGTGTTACAGAGAAGAGTGTGTGGTCAGTGGCTGAGTTGAAACCTGAGTTTGTAAGTCAGTTGTTTAATAGTGGTAAATCCACTGTGTTTGCACAGTTAATTGTAGTTTGTCTATATTTCCACATCAAGCTTTTCTTTCTGAGGCTCTTACCCATGATACAGCACAATCACTATCCTTCATGTTTTGAGACACTTACTTGTAAGATTTAATTATGAAGTAGGATCTACTGGTGAAGCAGAGCATCGTTTGATGTCTGTCGCTGGAAGAAACCCCACAAATGGATCTTCAGGAAGAGAGAACTCAGCTTTCTTCACTGACCTTCCCACTGGGGCCAGAAAGCTGAGCATTTCAATGTCCCCAGTACCTCTTCAGATCAGTTAACATAAGAGTGCTTACTGTCATATGACACTAACTATGAGCTCATTAATATTCACGTACATCTATAAAAGTAGCAGTTGCTCTTTTGTCCATTAAATAATCTAACGAGAGAGGAGGGAGGAAGGGGAGGAGGAGGAAATTTTACCTTTTTTTTTTTTAAGTTTCAAAATGAGAGGACAGGCAAAAATGAGAGTCTGGGGTACTCCAGTCCTCTCTCTGTGGGGTTTGAAGGAAATTGACGTGAAAGAAGATGTGGTCATAACTTGTCTCTGTGTCCATTCGGATAAAGCCAAAGCTTATCACCCACTTGCAGAGGCCTTGCTGAAATATCCTGCAGGTCAGTAGGGACAAATCGGGAGACCTGTCAGGGGCTGACTAGTTAACTGCATAGACAGTGATTCTGACCTGAGGAGAGATGAAGGTTAAAGAGGACAAGAGATTGAAATTGCTCTGGTTACATAAGGGTCCCTTCAATCCAGAGGGAGATAAAGATGTACTGAAGTATGAAAAATGAACCTTCTCTCTTCTAATTCTGCACAACAGAAGATGACAGAGACCTTAACAGTGATGTCTGCAGAAAGGAAAGTACTAGCTGTTTTTTGCTGAGAGTGCATTTGTATTAATAGTAACCTAGCTGTTACAGTTACCAGGTTTGCCTTAAAGCATCAGTGGGAAAATGTCTGGAGTAACTATAGCCATCACTAGGGTGCCTTTCAGCACATAAAGGAACAAAATTGTTATAAAGTAGTTTGTCTTAATCCAATCAGGCTGCAATAACAAAATACCATAGATTTGGTGGCTTACGAGCAACAGAAATTTATTGCTCACAGTTATGGAGGCTGGAAGTCTGCTGTTAAGCTGCTGGCATAGTTAGTGTTAAGAGAGATTCTGATTCCGACTTCTTGCTGTGTTCTTGCTTGGAGGGAGGGGCAAGGGAGCTCTCTGGAGTCTCTTTTATAAGGGCACTAATCCCACCAGCAAGGGTTCTATCCTCATGCCTCATCACTCCCAAAGACCGCACTTCCTGATAAAAATCACACACGAATTTGGTAATGAGTATGTTTTTGGGGGGAGAACAGTCTCTTGCATAGTTAAAAGTGAAAGTGAAGTCGCTCAGTCATGTCTGACTCTTTGCGACCCCATGGACTGTAGTCCACCAGGCTCCTCCATCCATGGGGTTTTCTCCAGGCCAGAATAATGGAGTGGGTTGCATTCCCTTCTCCAGGGGATCTTCCTGACCCAGGGATCAAGGCCAGGTCTCCCGCCTTGCAGGTAGACTCTACCGTCTGAGCCACCAGGAGAGAAATAGTCAAATATGTTGATGGTATCATTTTTTCCCATTTGACTTTGGAGAAGATCATAGAAAAGGAAATTTGCAAAGCAGAACCTAAAGGAACGTAACTCTGGAAACAAAATGACCTTTGAACTGAGGAAAAGGGGAGTCTGTGTATTCAGCAAGTGGATTTTGGACAGTTTTCCCTCCTCTGCTCCCACCCCAAGGTTGAGAAATAAAACATTGAAAAATAGCTCTTATTTAGTGAAAATAGTTGGGCAAAAATCCTCAAGACTTCCTTTGCTTACGGAAACATAAAGGAACAAGTTGCAAAGTATCTTTATTGCCCTCCATTTTAATATCTCTTCTTCATTTGTCCAGGAATTCATTCAAATCCCAAGTGAAAACATTTGGCAGTTTGTCAAAGTTTATTTTTTTTCCTTTTCTTTGTGATTCAAATCACTTTCTTCAGGAAATTGCTTTGTATAAGCTTTCAACTGTTTCATTATGAGTTCACTTCATCCTTGCCTAGAATGGAGTTGTTTTCCCAAAACCTGAAATTTCTGCTTTCTATCCCCCTGATAAACTACTTCATCAGAGCTCCATGCCCAGATGTGCCTGACTCACCTCAACTCAAACTGGGGGTAACTCCTGAGCCTGGTTTTCCAGATCCTTCTTCCTTCACAGAAAGCTGTTGCCTGAGTGTCTGCAATGAATGGCATCCCTTGGATTATCATTCTTACTGGTCCAAGAGTGGGTTGAGCTGCGGGAAGTGGCAGGTCGCAGAATCCTGGGAGACATGCTTCTTAGTTTTTTGGGACCTCTGCCCTGCAGTTCTTCCCACCGCCCAGAGGTCATGATGATAATAATACAAGACAAAGTAAAGAAGGCTGAGTGCTGAACAATTGATGCTTTCAAACTGTGATGCTGGAGAAGACTCTTGAGGGTCCCTTGGACTGTAAGGAGACCCAGCCAGTCCATCCTAAAGGAAATCAACCCTGAATGTTTATTGGAAGGAATGATGCTGAAGCTCCAATATTTTGGCCACGTGATGTGAAGAGCCAACTCATTTGAAAAAACCCTAATGTTGGGAAAGACTGAGGGCAGGAGGAGAAGGTTGATAGAAGACAAGAGGGTTGGATGGCATTACTGGTTCAGTGGACATGAATTTGAGCAAGCTCCGGGAGACAGTGAAGGACAGGGAAGCCTGGTGTGCTGCCGTCCATGGGGTCACACAGATCCGAGCATGACTGAGCGACTGAACAACAGGAACTCAGGGATCACCAGAGTCCTAAGTCATAGAAATAAAAGCACTGAGGCTGGTCAGACCGCAGGCCTGCCTGAATAGTGGTGCAGAGACCCAGAGCAGATACAGAGCAACATCTACGATTGCACTGGGCTGTTACTTGTGTGCAGGCAAGAATGTTAAGAAAAAACAAAAAAGCCCCCGGAGACTCTTTCTTAGCTCTTTAATTATTAGTGTCCTTGTAAGATTGTAGAAGTATGCCTTCTCTGACAACAATAAATTTATATATTTCGGTGCTGGGAAAACTTTTCTTAAAGATTTTTTCTCAGCTTTTTAGAAAGCAGCAGTTGGGCTCATGCTGTGTTAGCGCTTGCCTTTAAAGGAAAACTAGGCATGTGGGTGTTAGAATCAAGATGCTGTTGGACATGCAAGATTTAATAAATATTTTTCATGAAATAAAGGGAGAAGGATCGGAGGGGCCAGATAAAGGGAAGTTTAATTTTGTCACCAGGGTGTTAGCTTCCAAACTTGTTCATCTTTTGCTCTTGCTGTTATTCAGTTGCCAAGTCATGTCTGACTCTTTTGCAACCCCATGGACTGTTGCCCGCCAGGCTCCTCTGTCCATGGGATTTCCCAGTCAAGAATGCTGGAGTGGGTTTCCATTTCCTTCTCCAGAGGACCTTCCAGACTGAGGGACTGAACTCACGTCTCCTGCATTAGCTCCTGCGGGTTCTTTATCACTGAGTCTCACCGGGGAAGCCCTTGTTCATCTTTTAATCGTGTTAAGATAATTTCAAGCACATACAAATTTACCAAAAATAAAAAGCTGTAAGGAGCTCTTGTATTCTGTACTTGGAGGGTTAGGATGAATGATAGACCCCCCACCCCCTACCCACTGCGGCACACCCCCAACAGATCCAGGCTTTAGCCCCTGGAACCTCTGTCATCTCATATGGCGAAAAGGAACCTTGCTGATGCGATTACTGTGCAGCATCCAGGAGGCCCTAACTGTCCTAAGTGTGCCCTTCTGAGAGGGAGGCAGGGCCTGATGTGACCACAGAGGTGGAGGTGATGGGACCACCCAGACAGAGGCCGGAGTGAAGCCCTTTGCAGACAGGGGAAGGGGCCACAAACCAAGGGAAGCGGCAGCTGCCAGAAGCTGGGCTGACCAGAGGGAAGCTTAGCCCTCACAGTCCCTGGAAGACTCAGATCCCTCGACCCCAGCCTGCCAAAACTGACCTCAGACATATCTCCTAAACATCTGGCCAAGGGCAGGAGGTCACCGAGAAGCTGATACTCCTAAGTGTGGGAGAAAGAGTTCAACTTCCTCCCCTGGGCCACGTGGAGGTGACGCAAGTACCCCCCAGATTAGGTAAGTGAGGGGGAGGCAAATTGGTGAATCATCCTTTCGTAGCTTTTCTTCTGTCTTAAGCAGATGCTGTTCTTCCTCTGGGAGTTTTTAATGCCGGGGGAAAGAGGCAGGGATTTTTATAAAGAATACAACGGCCTTTGGGAGGGAAGGGAGGAGCCTTCTGCAAAAGCCCCATCTTTCAAAGTGGGAAACACAGTGGAGTGAGCAACATGGCCCAGACACGGTCCACTGGCATTGCTCCCAGTGAGGATGGGAGACACGGAGTGGGTGTGATTTGGAAAAAATTCTCAGCAACAATTTTGCTGGAAGCTGGAGCTGTGTACGCACCCAGTCATCTGAGCTAGGCTGACGCTTTGAGGAGCAAGCGCTTGGGTCCAGAGGGGGACATGAGAGAAAGTGATGCCCACAGCCCCTTCAGACCATCCTCACCATGTCTCAGTTACTTGGTAAAAATTTGAAAGTGGCTACAGCTTTTTCAGTATGGAGCTCATAGACTTTTAAATTTGAATGATTTATCTCATCACTCATGGGCTTTTTTCATTTACTTCGAGGAAAGTGGATTCTTTCTTCATTTCAAGCCTCATCTTTATAGGTAATACAAGTTATAAAGCAGAGCTCTTTATGTTTTTAAGAAAATTTTGTTTATGGTGTATGGAAAGAAAAGTTACCACAGGTTTTTTTGGTAGAATTTTTACCTGAAGTTCACCTTGAAAGGATGTGTGCCTGTGGGCATTTAAAGCAAAAAAGAAAAAAAAAAAAAGGATTGAAACTCCAGAAGTCATCTAAATAAATATTCTAGATAGTTATTATGGAAAAAAATTCAAGTCAGCCTTTGGAAACACCTGTCAATTCTTACATATTGCTGAATTTAGGAAGGTGGCATGTGAGACTTGTAGATCCTCTGGGTGTGGAGTTTTTCAGGATAAACCTAATCTTGGGTCAACTTCCATGGATGGACAGTTGGCCTCTCATCATATCTTTGAAGGCAAAAAGAGTAGATGGAGATTACTGGGTGGTATGAATTCTAAGTATTTCTTTGGAATTCAAATACCTCAAGGAAAAGAATTATCTTAGTTTAGTAAATAACAAATATTTATTGGCTTTTGAAGCAGTTTGGTATAGAGTTCCAAAGTTGAAAACGTTTGGGTCTTAGAGTAAGAAGAGTCTTAGAGTAAGATGTGGTTGAAATTCCAGCTGTGTCCTTGCATGATTCAGCGGCATCCCTGAGTTTCAGCTTCCCTTCACAAATAGTTATTGAGTGGCTAGTTCATTCCAGGTACTATGCCAAGTGCACAGACACAGCTGAGAACCAGCTGGACACTCTGTCCCTGGCCCCATGGAGTTTATGGTGGGGCAGGGCTTTGTCCCAGGTGGCTCAGCAGTATAGAATCCACGATATATTTTCCTTCTCTATACAAATTTAAAAGGAGGTTTCTCTTAAAATTCTGTGTTGCCATAATGATACCTGGTTTCACCTGAAGTTAACCAATGCCTTTTTCTTATGGAAATGTTTATCTTAAACTATGCTAATGTACTATGCATTTACCCCAAACTCTGTCTTAAAGTAGGTTCCGCCTTTTGGGCTCAACCTCCTTGATAAACCAGTATGTTATACTCTGATATTGTTCCTCTAATCTATGTAAATGAAACTATTTGTATGGTGATCTGCCCTTCTTCAAGATTCAAGTTAATCATTTTATGGCCTGAGATAAACCATTTGGAGCCAAGGTTATCCCAAAATACATCTTTTGGGTGAGGGGCCTGGTGCCATTCTAAGTTTTGAGACATTCCTTTCTTTCATTAACAGACTGCTGGTGACTATATAACATCCAGCTAAAGACTAGCAGGGGGTACTCTTTCTGCCCCCTTCTGATGCCTATGTCAGAAGCTTTCTCTATCTCCTTTATACTTTAATAAAACTATTACACAAAAGCTCTGAGCAATCAAACCTCGTCTCTGGCCCCGGATTGAATTCTTCTCCAGGGGCCAAGAATCCCGGCGTCGTAATTCAACAACAACCTTTCAATCCCCTGTATGAGGGCATAGCAACCCATTTCAGCATTCCTGCTGGGGTAATCCCATGGACAGAGGAACCTGGTGGGCTACAGTCTGTGAGGTCACAAGGAGTTGGTCAGACACAACTGAAGCAACTAAGCACGAGCAAGCACAGGGGTTTGTCAACTCTGTCATTACCATTTTCCTGTGCAGTGTTTCGTCACGTCTTCTAAGACCTTATTATTTATGTGAAGGCTTTTATGGTAATAAGGATAAACATCTCCATAAGCAGCAGATTACCAAAGGAACCATCCTGTGTTCAAGTCTGGCCAGGTGCCATTGCCAGCCAGAAGCTGCGCAGTGAGAATTCTCAATTCCCCTTGTCAAGTGTTGGAGGCTGTAAGGATATACTATTGCTGTACTGAGGGTTGAAAAGGGAGGAAGAAACCTTCTCACTGAGTCCTTTTAAACCGAAATAGGAAGATTTTTTAAATGGAGTTGAATGAGTGATTTTCTCACTCAGATGGAGGTGAGCTTGCCTGATGGGGAAGGTTTCATGGAGGAGGAGATAGTTGGGTGCGGTCTGGAAGGACAATTAGGAGTTGACCTGGCAGATAACTGGGAATAAGCATATTTCAAAAGAATGGTCATAAAAATTGATTTTATTGGTTTTGAAATATATTTTATTTGTTGTTGTTCAGTCAATAAGTTGTGTCCAACTGTTTGCAACCCCATGAACTGTAGCATGCCAAGCTTTCCTTTCCTTCACTATCTCCCAGAGTTTGCTCAAATTCATGTCCATTGAGTCAGTGATGCCATCCAACCAGCTCATCCTCTGTTGCCCCCTTATATTTGGTGTAAAGTATAGAAGTCTGAAATTGTGGAAATTAAAACACATTTCTCCTTTAATGAAGAATGTTGAGACTTTACCATGAAGACTTATTTTTAATAAGATCATAGGGCGAAATGTCCTGGTCAGTCCCCACCTGCTTTCACTTCCTGCTAAGGATGAAAACATCACCTCTTGGATTAAGGTCACTAGCCTGCCTCCTGGTCCTCAGGCCATGAAACTTTACTCTCCAGCAATTTTTCAGAAGTTTGGATTAACCTGTAAGTCACGGTGTTTCAAAGATCTTCAGAAATTTTCTGTCGTTCCTGTTTAAAATTGGGTGAAAAATAATATGAGCCATTTTACTTGTATTTATTTTACTTAGAAAGAAGCCCTGAGGGAGCTTACATGCTAGAGGGGAAGAAAGTAAAGAAATAAAACAACCTTGCAAATAAATGTATTTTGTAAAGATGGTACATGCTAGGAAGGAGTGGTATTCCCTGAGCAAGTGAGAACTGAGACTTGTGTGGGATGTTAAGGGGATAAAGGAGAAAAGGATCTGGGAGGTGAAGATGCTCAGAGACTCTCTGGAGAGAGTGGGCAGAGAACTGTCTGGGGAGTAGGGAGAGAACTGTGCCTCTGACCTCCCTCCATGGTGGCTTTATATAAGGTCAGGATGTTTCATACCATTTCCCAACTTCTGGGAAAAAAAGAATCCGTCTTCTCCTAGGCAACCTCTGCCATGTCTGGAGAGTCTGAAATGGAATTTCAGGGGATGTAACTGTGACTCGTGCACTGCAGCATGCCAGCCTTCCCTGTCTTTCACTGTCTCCAAGAGTTTGCTCAAGTTCATGTCACTTGAGTCAGTGATACCATACAACCATCTCATCCCCTCTGTCACCCCCTTCTCCTTTTGCCTTCAGACTTTCCCATCATTAGGGGCTTTTCCAGTGAGTCAGCTCTTCACATCAGGTGGCCAAAGTATTGGAGCTTCAGCTTCAGCATCAGTCCTTCCAGTGAATATTCAGGGTTAATTTCCTTTAGGATTGACTGGTTTGATCTCCTTGCAGTCCGAGGGACTCTCAAGAGTCTTCTCCTGCCCCACAATTCCAAAGCATCTGTTCTTCAGCACTCAGCACTCTAACATCCATACATTACTATTAGAAAAAACATGGCTTTGACTGTAAGAACCTTTGAGTGTAACTAATTCCTCAAAGGAGAAGTGCCCCTAGGCTATGGAGTAGCAACATTGAATTTTACCTTGCAAGCTCATGACGGCACAATTGGGAGACAGATATTGAGGATGCTTTATTATTCTGATTCAGTCAGTTCAGTTCACGCAATCGTGTCCGACTCTTTGTGACCTCATGGATTGCAGCACACCAGGCCTCCCTGTCCATCACCAACTCCCAGAATTTACTCAAATTCATGTCCATTGAGTTGGTGATGCCATGCCAACCATCTCATCCTCTGTTGTCCTCTTCTCCTCCCACCTTCAATCTTTCCCAGCATCAGGGTCTTTTCAAATGAGTCAGTTCTTCGCATCAGGTTGGCAAAGAATTAGAGTTTCAGCTTATTCTGATTAATACACTTGTATAAGAACCTTGGTGTTCCTTTGCATAACAACATGCATGTTATATTAAAACATTGGTTTTCCTCTATCAAGGGCCTTATTAGAATTTGGAAAGCCATCTTTCCATCTTCCCAGCATCTAAGCCATGTGCCCTACTTACTTATGCCCTAGACTACAAGTTTCTTAAGGAATTTCTCATTTTCTCATGATCCCAAGTTTTATAATTTGAAAGCATGTTTTTGCTTCTCACAGGATTAAAAAAAAAAAAAGAGGCAGGCAGAGTTGGCTTCCAGGCAATTTAGAGCTGCCTATGGCTTGAGCGCCAAAGAATTGATGCTTTTGAACTGTGATGTTGGAGAAGACTCTTGAGAGTCCCTTGGACAGCAAGGAGATCCAACCGGCCCATCCTAAAGGATTAGTCCTGAATATTCATTGGAATGACTGATGCTGAAGCTGAAACTCCAATACTTTGGCCACCTGATGCGAAGAACTGACTCATTTGAAAAGACCCTGATGCTGGGAAAGATTGAAGGAAAGAGGAGATGGGGACGACAGAGGATGAGATGGTTGGATGGCATCACCGACTCAATGGACATGAGTTTGAGTAAATCCCGGGCGTTGGTGATGGGCAGGGAGGCCTGGGGTGCTGCAGTCCATAGGGTCAAAAAGAGTTGGACACAACTGAGTGACTGTACTGAACTGAGCTGACTGTGGCTTCCAACTCGGGGCATTTTAAACATTTTCTGTCTTTCTCCTTTCTTGTGTTTCTTCACCATCCTGAGATGGTTGTGGAGACTTAATATCTCATGCCTGTAAATATCTACTCTTTGTTTGCACAAAAATAATGCACAAATTGGATTAAATAGCATTTCCTTTAGAGAAGGAAATGGCAACCCACTCAAGTATTCTTGCCTGGAGAATCCCAGGAACAGAGGAGCCTGGTGGGCTGCCATCTATGGGGTTGCACAGAGTCGAACATGACTGAAGCGACCTAGCAGCAACATTTCCTTTCTCTCCTGACAGCTTGGACTTTTTTTTTTAAGCCTTTGACAAGAGTCAGGGCCAAATTACTAAATCATCAGGGTGACCCTTTCTGTTCATCAGCTGCTAATGAACTTAGGAAACTGGGATCTTATCTGGCAGACAGAATCATTTTGTTTGACATACAGCTTAAAAGTATTTGTAAACAAGACCAAATTGGGATATGTCATTTCCGCCCCCACCCCCCCAAACTGGGCCTATGATCAGGATTGCCTGGGCTTTAGAGATTTCTTTTGTCTTTAAACTTTACAGAGAAACAAAGCACTGAATTTCTCCATATTTTAGTTACTACCATTGTGTTGTTAGCCTGGTGAATCCTGAATACAGCAGCCCTTCCAGAATTAATGAATAGGGTGCATTAAGACAGTGGTCCCAAATTTTCTGGCACCAGAGACTGGTTTTTTGGAAGATAATTTTTCTAGGAGGGGTGGGGGAAATGGTTTCAGGATGATTCAAGCACATTACACTTATTGTACACTGTATTTCTGTTATTATGTTAGCTCCACGTCAGAACATCAGGCATTAGATGCCAGAGGTTGGAGACCCCTGCAATTAGAAAGGATGCTAGAAGCTGTGTGAGTTAGATATGGTTTGACCAGTTATGTGTTGATTTGATGAGGATGATAAAACTGAAACAGCAGTTCAAGAAAACTAAAATTCAGAATCTAGACTTTTTCCTAGTCTTATGCTCTCTAGATAACTTTGGACACGTCATTCCCTTGTCTCAGCCCCCATTTCCTTATTCACATAATTTATATTGGATTCAAGAAATGCTCCCTCTGCAACTTTTCTTTTAGATTTAAACATATTGATTTTAAAATCTGTACCTATATATATTGATTTGCCTTAAATATGCTTGTTAAAGTTTCTTTCTGCTTTTTCTTATCCACAAAGCTGAAATTACCTTCTTTCTTTCAGTTTCAGTGTTCTAATAAATACAAAATAGATAAATATACTATGTATTCCCATTTGTGTATGGGTGTACATAAAACAGTGGCTTTTTTTCTTTCAGGCCCCTCTCCTCTGAGAACTAATGAGACAAGTCATGTAAATTACTTAGCACAGAGTTTGGCACATGATAAGTACTAGATAAAAATTCCTTGCTAGGTGAAGTCCTTGCTGGTCACCCTGGGTAGACCAGTAGACCTTTGCCCATGTGCCCTTGTTAAATTAATTGTCTCAGATGATCCCAGTTAGAAGCTTCTTTGATCTCAGGATGGGGCCTCTGCTATCTGCTTTCTTTCCCTCTCTTTGCCTTCACTGGTTTGTGGAATGTGTCAGTGTGAAATCATAGATTTGAAAAAAAAAAACAAATGTCATGAGAGGAACAATTTACCTTATCCCTCTCTTTTCAAGTGGCATGGGAAATGAAAAACGTCCAAATGAAGACAAATTTATTGGATAGCAAAACCACCGGGCTATTGATTCTTAAAGCCAGACAGCAAGGTTATGAATTGGGTGATAAAAATGGAAAGCATTTAGCTTGACTTCTAAGATGGGAACCGCGTTGTGTTATCTCAGCTCTTGGGTGCTCCTGACAGCCCCACAACTAATGAACTCACACTTCTTAACTAGACTGTTTACTTTATGTGCTGCATCTGTCTAATGTGCTGTGGGAGTGAGATATATCGGAACAATTTGATTTTTTTATAGAAGGCTGGATGCCTGTGATTTAATCTGATTTAATTTGAAAGTGGCAGGAATGTTAGCTGAAAGTTCTTACCTACAGCTAGAAAAGAAAGAGATTGTTAGAAAACCATGAATAGTTCTGCAGTCCTGCAGAGAAGGGATTTAAATCTCCCCATGGATTTTGGAACTGATAAGCAGATGTTGTGTTTTGGGTGTCAGAGGTCAGTTATGGAACCTATAATTATTTTAATTGGATGCCGAGGCCTCAAGAAAGTGAGGGTCCAGTTGGGCCATGAAGTACGATGCTAGAACTCAGTGTTCTAGAACTTGCCTTCATGCTGTTCCTTTGACACCATTTAAAGTATTGACCACCTGATGCGAAGGGCCTACTCACTGGAAAAGACCCTGATGCTGGGAAAGATTGAGGGCCGGAGGAGAAGGGGGTGACAGGAAATGAGATGATTAGGTAGCATCACTGATTCAATGGACATGAACTCCAGGAGATCGTGGAGGACAGGGAAGCCTGCTGTGCTGCAGTCCATGGGGCTGCAATGAGTCAGACACGACCTAGTGGCTGAGCAACAACAGTCTTGAGACCCATGGTAGTTTTCAGGCCGTCTCGTCCATCCTCCACTTGTCTTGAGTCAGCCCCGCTCCTCTCTGACCCGTGGCCCCTGGGGACTGGGTATCCCTGACCTTATAGAACCAAACCGCATCTTCCTGTCTTGAGTCAGCCCCACTCCTCTTTGACCCGTGGCCCCTGGGGACTGGGTATCCCTGACCCTATAGAACCAAACTGCATCTTCCTGACTCTTCCTCATGTTGCTTTCTTGACCTTTGTGTGATGGTGAAGGTAACTGTTGTGGAATAAATTGTGTCCCCCCAAAATTTACATGCTGCTCTCAGCCCCCAGGACCTCCATATATGTTAAGATGCCATTGATGTAGTTGCCAGTAGCTGGAATGAGATCATACTCGATGAGGGTGGTCCCACATCCATGTAAAGGCCAGAGCTGTGCTACCCTAGCTGAGGGACCACCAGAAGCTCAGAGAGAGATCTGGAATGGATCTTCCTCTAAGTGTCTTCAGAGAGAGCATGCCCTACTCACACCAAGATCTTGGATTTCTAGGCAAGTAATGTGAGCAGTGGGGAGCAGTAGATGAAACTTCACTCGCTCGCCTGGCACTCACCTCTTACTGTGCAGCCCAATTCTTAACAGGCCATGTGGACCGGTACTGATTAGGATTTCAATATATTAAACCTGAGGGGATACATTCAGTTCATCATACCCACATATGGAGCAAAGCAGCATTTTCTTAACAGAAATGTCCCCAAATCAAGGACATGGCTTTTGGCTTCATCCCCAGCCATCAGGTTAGCCTCTGGGTTGCACTTTCTTCAGCATGAACCCTGTCCTCATGCTGCTTGCAGAGTTGTTGGCTTCCTCGAGCACAGATACTTAGGAATCTCCCCAGGAGACATGGAATGAAGTTGATGTCTTCTTCACTTGCAAGTCAAGGCCATCTCAATCTCACTCCCTCCGCCCGTCAGCCTTGTTATGTGATGGCTCCGTGTTCTGCTCACCCAAAGGAGTGATTGGCTGCCGCCCCCGCCCCAGGAATGCCCTTTCACTTCTCCTAGTGGTCCCTTCATCTTCTAGGACAACTGCTGTCTCCTCACCAGCCTTTTGACATTGTGGCATCCTCTATGGCTCCAGTCAAATGTTTTTCTCCTGAGAATCCTGCCTCCCCTGGCCCTGTCTGTGTTCATATTCATGGGATCTGTGTCTGTCTGTTTGCTGCATTCTCACAGGGGATCCTCAAGGCAGCGGGG
>SJYX01003285.1:0-13290 GCA_006410675.1 Oreotragus oreotragus | reverse complement strand
GGGGTGGGGGGGGTGGGGGTCGAGGTTGGGGGCGGCTGTCAGAGTCACTTCTGTCTCCCTAGCCCCAAGCCCCAGGCCCAGAGTAGAGCATGGGCCCTGTAAACATGGCCTGTGTGCAATGGATGAATGGCAGAGAGTAGGGGAAAAGTAAAGAAATCACTGCCTTCATTTTCATTTGCCACAAGAGTTATTTGCATAAAATCTCCATCGGCCTCTGCACGCGGAGGAAAAAATAGACTTGGCAAGTTAGACACGTAATCCTCCAACAGTCGGGAAGACTAGAGTGCATTTTGCAGTATCGGCCCTTGTTAAATGCTTGTGAGTGTTTGCTTAAGCAGAATGAAAATGTGAGGCAGGCCTGCCTAAGTCATCCTTTTCCAGAATGGAAATCAAAGAACGAAGACCAAAACACTCCGATGGGTGGCTTCACGGGTAGCCTCGTGGATGTGATTAAGAGCTGATTTAACATTCAGAAGAAAAACATGAAAATCAGCCTTCGTGGAGCTAGAGTCTGACCCCAGGAAAAGTGTATATCCTCAGGAAAGATCAATTTGCATTCAAGATCTCTTTGGCAATGCATTGTTCAGAGAGGTTAATATTGTAAGTGGAAATTTTTGATTGCTTCACAATTCTTTTCCCCCTTTTTGCTTCTCCACCTGTGTCGCCCCAGAGAGAGCTCTGTGTTAGAAGTGATATTCACATTGCCTGCCTGTGGATGTCTCTATTTAAGTTGAGTTCCTGCCCTTAAAAAGCAGAATCCAGGTTGGATGGTGTAATAGAAGGGGAGGAAATTGGGAAAAGCACCTGGAATGGAGATCAATGTATTTTGCTTTCCCAGGCCATAGGAGGTGACTGAAGAGAAGATGACCACTGTGAATTTGTAGTTCTTCCTGGTGTCTGCCCCCTGGACACATGCACTGGGCCCTTTAATATGGGATGGAAAGGTCCCCCCTGAAGAAGTGGTGCTTTCAACCTGGGTTTCCCAAAGGCAACAAAGGGTCTCAGCCCTTTGCTGCTTGGGGCTTTATAACTGTTTGGGGGCTGTCCTGTGCTTTGTAAGATGCTTACCAGCATCCCTGACCTCTACTCACTAAATGTTAGTAAAACAGGAGGGAAGGGGGCAGGACACAGCCTTTAAAAGAATGGCATAGCCACAGGACATGACAAAGACTAGTTAGAATCAATGGGTCCAAGATGGTGGAAGATTTCACTTCCAGTAGACCTTGAGCCTCATTATATGCTCATTGTTATACATAAGCAGCATCTAAATGACACACTCACCAGTTCATCCAAGATAGTTCTGGGACTGACCATAAAAGGTAAAAATGTGGGTGGTGGCCCAATTCCTGAAAATCCCTGTCTCTTCCCCCAAATAATTGGAATAATCCTCCCACTCAGTAGCCCATGAAATTATCCAGCCAGTAAAACTAACCAGGCCATATTTCAAGGCTCTCTCTAGCCTTCTGAGATGGCCCATACTCCGTCTATGGAGTGTGTTTCTCTCTAACAGATCCACTTCTCACCTATCACTTCATCTCTGAATTAAAATTCTTTCCTAATGAAACAAGAACCTCAAATTCATTGGGAAGATTGGTACCCCATTCTCTCCTGTCTTGATCAAAAGTGTCCCTTCAGTTCAGTTTAGTCACTCAGTCATGTCCGACTCTTTGCGACCCCATGAATCGCAGCACGCCAGGCCTAACATGATTTATCTTAATTTCTTTTTTTAATGGAGATAAATTTCTATACATAAAATTCACTTAAAAAGTATGCAAGCCAGTAGTTTCTAGTATGTTCACAAGGTTGTACAACCATCATTAGTTTAAATTTAAATTCAGAACATTTTCATTTTATTCATCACCTTCCATTAACAATCACTCCACATTTTTGTCCTTCTCCTGGAAACTACTGATTTACTTATTGTATCAGTTCAGTTGAGTTACTCAGTCGTGTCTGACTCTTTGAGACCCCATGAATCGCAGCACGCCAGGCCTCCCTGTCCATCACCAACTCCCGGAGTTCACTCAGACTCACGTCCATCAAGTCGGTGATGCCATCCAGCCATCTCGTCCTCTGTCGTCCCCTTCTCCTCCTGCCCCCAATCCCTCCCAGCATCAGAGTCTTTTCCAATGAGTCAGCTCTTCACATGAGGTTGCCAAAGTACTGGAGTTTCAGCTTTAGCATCATTCCTTCCAAAGAACACCCAGGACTGATCTCCTTTAGGATGGACTGGTTGGATCTCCTTGCAGTCCAAGGGACTCTCAAGAGTCTTCTGCAACACCACAGTTCAAAAGCATCAATTCTTCGGCACTCAGCTTTCTTCACAGTCCAACTCTCATATCAATACATGACTACTGGAAAAACCATAGTCTTGCCTAATCTGGATATTTTGTACAGATGGAATCATAACACAGATGGCCTTTTATGCCTCCTTTTTTCAGCATATAGTTGTCAGGGTTTATCCATGTTGTGGCATGTGTCTGAACATTATCCCTTTTTATGCTGTTGCATAAACATCTTAATTATCCATTGATCACTTCATGAACATTTGGACTCTTTCCACTTTTGGGCTACTATAAATAATGTTGCTATGAACATTCACTTTTAATTGCAGGTTATGTGTTAAGTTTCAGGAAAAAAAAATCCTAATCATCTCTTAAAGTGTAGTTTAATATATGCTAAGTGTATCAAAACAGTAGGATTTCTTTTAATAAAAATGATAGATTTCTGGCCACATATTGAATCAGGATCTCCAACAAAAATCTTGAAAAACATCCTATCTTGCTGATTTTTATCAACAGCTAAATTTTTAAATTTTATTTTTAATTGGAGGACAATTGCTTTACAATGTTGTTTTGGCCTCTGCCATATATCAACATGAATCAGCCATAGGTAAACATATGTCCCCTCCCTCTTGAACCTTCCTCCCACTCCCAGATCCCACTCCACCTCTCTAAGTTGTCACAGAGCACCAGGTTGAGCTCCCTGTGTTATGCAGTAACTTTCCACTAGCTAGCTATTTTACATATGCTCATGTATATGTTTGGAGAAGGAAATGGCAACCCACTCCAGTGTTCTTGCCTGGAGAATCCCAGGGGACGGAGGAGCCTGGTGGGCTGCTGTCTGTGGGGTCACACAGAGGTCACACACAGTTGGACACGACTGATGCAACTTAGCAGCATGTATATGTTTCAGTGCTACTGTCTCAGTTTGTCCCGCCCACTTCTTCCCCTGCTGTGTCCACAAGTCCATTTGCTACATCTGTGTCTCTATTCTGGCCCTGCAAATAGTTTCATCAGTACTATTTTTAATATAATACTTGTTTTTCTCTCTCTGACTTCACTTTGTATAACAGACCATAGGTTCATTCACCTCACTAGAACTGGCTCAAATTCATTCCTTTTTATGTCTAAGTAATATTCCATTGTGTATATATATATATATATATATATACACCACAACTTCTTTATACATTCATCTATCAATGGACATCTAGGTTGCTTCCATGTCCTGTCTGTTATAAATAGTGCTGCAATGAACACTGGTGTACAGGTGTCTTTTTGAATTATGTCAACAGCTAAATTTGAGAATTACTGTTCTAATATTGTTTGCCAACTTATACATCCATGAGTAGGCTGTGAAATTAAGTTAGAATTTTCAGTCAATAAATTTTCAGTCAATAAAGGTGAGAATAAATAAAAACCCACAAATGTTATCAAGGCTTCAGTCAGTTTTATAGGTCAGGTCTCAGCTAGAATCTCCTGTTAATTTGGAGTTAGTTGCATTTTAGCTTATATAAATCTGTAATAAAACCTGAGAATAAAATATTCAACCTGGTTTCTTCTATTTTGTTTTTAACTACAGTAGTTTTTAAAAACCATCTCTTTTGGCTGGAATGAAGAGGAAAGCACCTTTTGTCTTGTGAATCTGACTGTTTATTACATTTTGTTCTGGCCTTTCCTCAAAGGTCAGAGAAAGAGAGCTGTGGTGGTTCTCCCTCTCACAGGGCTTCAGGTAAGGCTTTCCAAAGTTAGAAATAACTTAAGAGTTTATTAGGTACCCCTTAGTAGTGGACCCAGAGAAGGCAATGGCACCCCACTCCAGTACTCTTGCCTGGAAAATCCCATGGACAGAGGAGCCTGGTAGGCTGCAGTCCATGGGGTCGCTAAGTTGGACACGACTGAGCAACTTCACTTTCACTTTTCACTTTCATG
This sequence comes from Oreotragus oreotragus, assembly GCA_006410675.1. Taxonomy (NCBI): domain Eukaryota; kingdom Metazoa; phylum Chordata; class Mammalia; order Artiodactyla; family Bovidae; genus Oreotragus; species Oreotragus oreotragus. Next base: position 9,076 of record SJYX01003285.1, on the reverse strand, counting down.
CATTGGAGAAGGAAATGGCAACCCATTCCAGTGTTCTTGCCTGGAGAATCCCATGGATGGAGGAGCCTGGTGGGCTGCTGTTTATGGGGTCACACAGATTTGGACATGACTGAAGCAACTTAGCAGCAGCAGCAGCAATAATGGAAAGTGAAAGTGAAGTCGCTCAGTCGTGTCTGACTCTTTGCGACCCGTGGACTGTAGCCCACCAAACTCCTCCGTCCATGGGATTCTCCAGGCAAGAATACTGGAGTGGGTTGCCATTTCCTTCTCCAGGGGATCTTCTCGACCCAGGGATTGAACCCAGGTCTCCCACATTGTAGGCAGACGCTTTAACCTCTGCCCCACCAGGGAAGCCCCCTAAGCAGTAGTGGACCAAAGCCCAATTACTTACATAAATAAATCAATTAATTAGTTTAAATCTAAGAAAGTAAAATGAAACAAATTTGGAGATAAAATTACTTCGATCTTATTTTTTTTCAAAAACTATAGATTCTTCCCAGCAGAATGAACGGTCTCATGTCTAAATGCTGGTAATTCTTCATATTTTAAGCAGTCATTGTGAAATGTTTGTGGAGAGTTACCCATGCTTCTTCATTAAATGTCAGGGGATCCTGCTTCCTTACAGGGAGCCTTCCTTTTGCACAGGTGGAGGTGAAGTGCTCCTTGTTACTGCTGACAGGAATTCAAGCTCCCTGTTAGGCCTGTACGGATACCATCCTGGCTGAAGAAGGCAGAGATAAAAGGAGGTGATATCCCTGCTGCTTTTAAGAGACATTTAGTAAAAGAAAAACAAAATCTGAAGTCACCCATTAGTTATACCCTCTTATTAATTCGTGATTTTCAGTGCTTATCTTCTTAAACATCATGTCTCTTTAAGGAAATCTGGTTTCCTTGACTATGATCTTTTTTATATTGACAGAGTTAAAATTTAACTGATCTTTGGTTGGAGGAAAGCTTGTGAGAACCAGATGATGAGGGTATAAACAGGTGACGGAGTCACAGACAACGCAGCAGTCTAAATCATCCCTTTGAAACTAGCACATGACTTCAAATCTCAGTGTTACCACTTACATGATCTTGAACAATAATGGTAAAGAATATAAAAGTAGAAATTTGCATCATGGTAATTTTATGCCAGACCCTGTGTTAACTACCTTTATGTGATAGGCATAGAGAGGGTAACAAATTACTTAATCTCCTCAACCTTAGTTTTTGCACTTGTGAACTGGGCATAACTATCTCACAGGTATAAGAAGATTAAATGAGTTAATAATCTGATACCATCCTGGCTGAAGAAGGCAGAGATAAAAGGAGGTGATATCCCTGCTGCTTTTAAGAGACATTTAGTAAAAGAAAAACAAAATCTGAAGTCACCCATTAGTTATACCCTCTTATTAATTCGTGATTTTCAGTGCTTATCTTCTTAAACATCATGTCTCTTTAAGGAAATCTGGTTTCCTTGACTATGATCTTTTTTATATTGACAGAGTTAAAATTTAACTGATCTTTAGTTGGAGGAAAGCTTGTGAGAACCAGATGATGAGGGTATAAACAGGTGACGGAGTCACAGACAACGCAGCAGTCTAAATCATCCCTTTGAAACTAGCACATCACTTCAAATCTCAGTGTTACCACTTACATGATCTTGAACAATAATGGTAAAGAATATAAAAGTAGAAATTTGCATCATGGTAATTTTATGCCAGACCCTGTGTTAACTACCTTTATGTGATAGGCATAGAGAGGGTAACAAATTACTTAATCTCCTCAACCTTAGTTTTTGCACTTGTGAACTGGGCATAACTATCTCACAGGTATAAGAAGATTAAATGAGTTAATAATCGAAATCCTCCCACTACATTTTTGGTACATGCCCCTTCCCTTAGAAAATGGAACTTCTTGTCATTGTTAAGAACCTGTCATGTGACTCATGTAATCTTCATTTAAAAATTAATGCTAAGTCTCAATATATTAGTTTTCACTATATATAATTTTCTCATTTGTTTTTTAATGCAGGCTCCCTGGAACAGCTGTCCCTTCACCTGCATACACCCCAGGAGACTTGCCTGTGGGATACTACAGCCTACAGCAACTCAGGACTCTCCCTTCATACCTGCCAACTGGTGGCACCCATCCTATACAGTGCCAACATGGCTGGTACCCTTCACCAAGTAAGTCTGCTCCAACAACTTGGATGCCAGAGCCAGCTCCTATGCTGAACTGTCCTCCTGGTCTGGAATACTTAAATGGTTTTCTTATGAAATATGATCTGGGAAATCCAACAAGAAGAAATGAAAAGTTGAAGAGGGTGGGTGAAGGTTAGTGATAACAGGTATCTAATTTGTAAGACTTTAAAAGTGGTGATACTAATTTAAGAAATGTGGGGGATAGGGATTCTTTTAGTGGGAATAGTATGGTTTTCATAAACAGAGTAGGTTGAACTGTAAGATACTCAAGGTGGCCTTTTGTAAAGAATTAGAAAAACAGAAGTAGGAATAGAAAAATGCTATGGTGGATGCAAGCTGGGGTGTCATTTACTAGGAACTAAGAGTGAACATGAAGAAAGGTGATATGAAAGAAACAGACACTTAATGGCCAAATCATCAAGTCGCTTGACCCCTTGATTTCCCTCACCACTCATAATTCATTAGCCACTCCAGCCCCCCAAAAAACCTAATACCTTAGTAAAAAAAATAAGGTTATTACCAAGCATATATGGGCTTCCCTAGTAACTCAGTTGTAAAGAGTCCACCTGCCAGTGCAGGAGATGGAGGTTCAATCATTGGATAGGGGAGATCCCCTGGAGAAAGAAATGGCAACCCACTCCAGTATTCTTGTCTGGAGAATCCCATGGATGAAGGAGCCTGGGGAGCTACAGTCCATGGGGTCACAAAGAGTTGGACGCAACTGAGAGGCTGAACAACAGCAACCAAGCACACACAGCTTCAGGTCAAGTCCATAGGACTCCTCCTCCCACAAAACAGTGATCTCCTCAATCCCTTCTACATAAAAATTGTAGAACCACCCTGAAACCCTGATCAGAAATTTGGGGATAGGCAGGTTTGGTGAACAAAATGGTGTACACTCAAAAATTGTACCTTAAGATAAAGTTGTTAGTGGAAAACCTTCTGTAATCTTGGCCCATTTGGTTTTTGGATGCCAGGGGTTCTGAAGTTCATTGTAAGCAAAAGACTGTAATTCAATACTTGTCTCCCAATATAGTCAATAAAATATTCCTTGAGGTTGCCCAGTTCCTTTTGGCAATTCTATATATTGTTAATCTTATGCACTGCAAACTATTGATACAATGCTATAGAAACAATGTGTGACATTCAATACAGTTGTATTAGGAAACTGAAATTTAACACAAAAATTTTATTAAATTTTCTCTTTGTAAAACAACTATAAATACACATAAAAGCCATTAAACTGCTAGAGTAAACCCTTTTATAGTATGTTTATAGGTAATACATTTTGGAAAATCACTTTTCTGCTCACACACTAATAGAGGAATTTCTCCTTGCAAGCCTAGGGTCTCCTAGACCATTTCCCTTTCTTTTAAAATTGTACAGATTCATGTCAATATATGGCAAAAACCACCACAATATTGTAAAGTAATTAGCCTCAAATTAAAATAAATAAATTTTTTTAAAAAGAAAACAAAAAATAAAAATTATAATGCATAATAAAGAAATGAAATTGTACAACTTTAAAATAACCAAAGTTCAAAAAAGTTGTTCAACTTTTTCTGTTACCTTGACAGATACTATTGATTCACTTTTCCCTTTCAGAAATGGTTTCAGTTAAAAAACAAAACCAGAAATAAATAAAAATAAAACAGGCTTTGGAGCCAGACAATATGGTTTTTAATTCTGACTTTATTCCCTACAAGCTCTGCAACCTTTAACACACTTCTTAACTTGTTGGTGTTTTAATTCCTTCATTTATAAAACAGTACTATCTATCCCTGCCCTACCAGGCATTATGAGAATTATTGACATGTAATGTAATTCCTGGCACACAGGAAGTACAGAATAAATGAGAACTATATTGATGCTGTTTAGTTAAAGTGCCTCCTTGGTTGTGAGTGGAAGGCACACACCCAATCATTGTTCTGTATTTTCCCTAGATCTTTGAGATGTCATATGGAAGATATGTAGATCCTTTTCAGGACCTGTTAGTGGAATTCTGTCTAGCATAATAGGATTATTTGGTGTCTGAGACTTAAGTTTGCCAGCAACTCCAATAAATCCTCAAATAACTACTCCTAAATAGCCACAGTTTGTTATGGGGTAAATTTCTCCCACAATGAAGAGCTTCATTTCTTTAGGATATTTTGCCCAGCAGTGGACATTTTACCAAGTAGTGAATATGTTTTCTCTTTTAATCCTAGATTTAAGATGCTAGAATATTTTAAAGGGATGGTAAACCACTTTAATGACCACTTTTGAAATATCACAAGACATTTTCAGACTCCCCCCGCCACCTTTCTGTGTTTTCACAGGAAAAATACTACTCAATTAAACGTGGATTGTGTTATCTCTGTCTGCATGTAGTCTGCGTTAGTCTGCATTAGTCACTCACATGACTAAACACTCATCATTTCAATTCATTTCAAAATGTATTCATTAACTTATTCAACAAATTCATTAACTTATTCAACAAATATTAAGAATTATGGCATTTCAGTCAATGTTCTATGTTCACAGATTAGGAATGATGTAAAATTGTATAAGGTATTATCAGTCTGTCCTCAAGGAGATTTCCTCTCTTAGAAGGAATCAAATATAATAGGTAATGGAACTGTCAAATGTCTATCTTTAGGGTAATTCTGAAAAGCAAAGATAAAAATTTACCTAATGGTATTCTCAACCTCCCTTTCCTTTGCCCTAATCCTAGTCACATGTTACCTGCCCTATCCAAACTTTTCCTAATTAAAGTATGTGCTGCGGGAAGATGGTGGTTAGTAGTGTACATGAATGGCAGTCACTATGTTATTTTCTCAGAAGTACCCATGAAATGATTTAAAATTGGACATTCCTGCGTAAAGTCCACTGGCTAATTCACTCTCTGTAAACCACTGAGAAAACTGGCTTCTCTGTGGCTGGTCCATATTAAACCATCATGAACTTCCTGACAACTCCAGTCTGTGGGAGACATGTCAGGTGACAGTGAGTGGAGATTCAGGGGACCAAGCTGGGAGCAGTCCATGTCAATACAGCTTCTTCTCAATTTAGTCACTGTAGCAGGAAGGTGATTTTCTGATATTTTAGATAAATGTTTTGATCTTTTACGGTAGAACTGGAGGAAACTGTTTTTCCTATCTGGTCATCTCTGCTAATAACCATCTGATCAGGTGCAAATAGGTTAATTTCACTTGATAAAATATATTTTTAATTAATTCTATTCATAGTAAGTGAAGTGAAGTGAAGTCGCACAGTCGTGTCCAACTCTTTGCGACCCCATGGACTGTAGCCTACCAGGAGCCTCAGTCCATGGAATTTTCCACGCAAGAATACTGGAGTGGGTTGCCATTTCCTTCTCCGGCAGACCTTCCCAACATGGGGACTGAACCTGGGTCTCCTGCATTGCAGGCAGATGCTTTACCATCTGAACCACCAGGGAAGCCCTGATGCTATTATTAAAGGCACTTTAAAAATCAATTAATATGCTATAATATATCATCACTTTCTTTTCTAATGCTGACTTAATTATTTTCTCTCCTAATTGCTGTTTTCCTCTCCCAACAGTTGGACTACATGCATGTTCTTCAGCATTTTGAGCCTCTGGAAAGTATGTATAATTCAACAATATTCAACAGTATTTGAATAAGGTGGAAGTTTGAATTAGCAGCATTATAATCAGAATTATCCAGTAGCCACTTTCTTCTTTAGATTAATCCATTTTAGTGGTTCAAAGAGGAAAGATTTACTTTAGAAACTAAGAGAATTATCTTTGTGTAATTGTATTTATTTATAAATCATGTAATCATCAAATCTTATATATTATCTGGTTCTTTGTTTAGTCCTTGTCTCCACTCCTATCATTAACTTGTATAGATAAAGGGGGAAAAAGAGCAGAAAAACAAAATGACTTAGCAAATGACAAGCAGAATCTTGATTTGCTGAATTTCAGTCCAGGGCCCTTGCTTTGGAAATAGGAAGAATGAGAACAGTCAACATGGAGACTGTCCTTCATCACTAAAACATTCCCAACCCTTAAAGCAACAGCTCTACACATTTGTTTGACTATAGCATAAAGTTTTTAACTCTTCTTGGTCCTTTTCCTATTTGCAAGTTGCAATTACACTAATCATCTTCCACAAGCTGACTAATTCATGAAGCAACATACAATCTCATCAAAATACTTTTATAAGTCAAATTTTCTTGATATAGGTGTTGTATAAGACATGATCAGTCTTCTTCAATATGGTTTCAATCTTTACTCATATGTGAAAAAAAATTTTTAATCATTTTACCCTGAGATTAAAATAAATGTTTTAAATTCTAAAGGATCTAAATACTTATTATAAAATATTTTGATGTTTGAATCAGTTGCATTTGTTTCACATGAAATTTTTAAAAAGTTATTTTTCTTTACATCTGTAACAAATGTTGCACAAATAACTTCTTGAGGACTATTTCTACTACTTCTAATTTAAGATGGCTCTCTCATTTTGTGTTTTAATGATGGCAGGTTTTGAACTAATTGGAGAAGGAAATGGCAACCCACTCCAGTATTCTTGCCTGGCGTATTCCATGGACAGATGAACCTGGTGGGCTACAGTCCATGGGGTCACAAAGTGTCAGACAAGACTGAGTGACTAACACACTTTGAAACTAATTATAGATACTGTGCTGAAACACTCTGGACCAGATGATTTACATTGTAACTGAACATGGAGCCGACTTTATGCAGAATGCTGCTGAGACACTGAGGCCCTCTGTGCTCAGGGTCACTGACTCAATAGGCCAAGAAGTCATGGCAATGCAGAGACCTTTCAAATGCACCTGTTTCTGTTGTCCCTCCTCTGGGCAAGAGGTCAGAGAATGAAAGTCTAATCCATTGTTTCTTCCTGATCCAACTTTTCACCACATGGTTGTGCTCTTTCCAAAACCACGGAGATGGGGATTCTCACTGGCTCTGACAAGTCAGTGTGGAAGATTTGGAGGAGGGGGAAATTTAATTAATCAATTTAGCTAATTCACCTAAGGAAAACCACCAAGGGATTCTTATGGGTTCATGCTTTTCGGTGATAATTGGTAGGCCAAGAACAAATTAGAATTGTTTAGTTAGTGTCCACGGTTCTAACAATTGTGTGTACTGAATTAGAAATTTACCTGTCACCGAGAACAGTAGATACACACTTATCTAAAGGTACCTTTGGATACCTAGATAAGGTATTGGTAAACATAAGCTTAGGCTTTTAGTATTAGCAAAGATTTTAGGTAACTTTACACAATCCATCACACCCATATCTTGCTACAGATAAAGAAAGAGTGGTTCAAAAGAGTTAAGTGCCTGATGATGGTGTTATGTTTGGCAGGTGGCAGTGCCAGAACTAGAAAGCAGATATTCTGAATTATGGTTTGGTTGTGCATGTGTATCTCAGTCACTTCAGTCATGTCTGACTCTGTGACCCTATGGACGGTAGCCCGCCAGGCTCCTCTGTCCATGGGATTTCCCAGGTAAGCATACTGGAATGGGTTACCATGCCCTCTTCCAGGGGATCTCCCCAACCCAGGGATCGAACCCTCATCTCCTGCATCTCCTGTAATGGTAGGCAGAATCTTTGCCACTAGCGCCACCTGGAAAGCCAACTCTTCTCCAAACTGTTTGCTGCTGCTGCTGCTGCTAAGTCGCTTCAGTCGTGTCCGACTCTGTGCGACCCCATAGACGGCAGCCCACAAGGCTCCGCCATCCCTGGGATTCTCCAGGCAAGAACACTGGAGTGGGTTGCCATTTCCTTCTCCAATGCAGGAAAGTGAAAAATGAAAAGTGAAAGTGAAGTCGCTCAGTCATGTCTGACACGTAGCTACCCCATGGACTGCAGCCCACCAGGCTCCCCTGCCCATGGGGTCCTCCAGGCAAGAGTGCTGGAGTGGGTTGAAACTGTTTACTACAAGGAAAAGAAAAGCAGCTTTTAAAAGAGGCCAAACAGAATTTTGAATTCCAGATATGTCACCCACTTAAATGTCTACAGTTTATTTAATTTCTTTGGAACCCAGTGTTCTTGTACTTAAAAATAGGCACAATAATATACATAGGACTTTTTAAAAGACATGTTTATTAGCATTTACTAGATGTTAATTTATTTACATTAATAATTTAGTAAATGCTGATACTTAATGAGTATGTGATTTGATTTTCTATATAATAGAGAAAATAATAGTACCCATCACTTGGATTTTTTTGAGGGTTAAATAATAATAAATGTTAACTGCTCTGAACAGCACCTGGCACATAGTACACTGGTGGGAAAATGTTATTAATATTTATTTCCAGGTATCAGACTGTATCACTACTGCTTTCGTAATAACAGTCTTATATTTGGAATGAAGCTTTATTTCTTATCTTTGATTATGTTGGATATACTAGGAGTTTTTCTTCACATTCATGGTTTGAGGTTTCTTCCAAGATTAAAGTAAGCCATTATGCAGTGTGGCTCCGTGGTAAACAATCTACCTACCCATGCAGGAGACACAAGTTTAATCCCAGGGTTAGGAAGATACCTTGGAGAAGGAAATAACAACCCACTCCAGTATTCTTGCCTGGGAAATCCCATGGACAGAGGAGCCTGATGGGCTTCAGTCCATGAGGGTCATCAAGAGTTGGACACAACTGACTACACACACACACACACATGATGTAGTAAAGCTAATCAAAATTATAGACTTACTTGGTTTATGGAACATTTATCCCATGATAGTTATTTTTTCTGATTTCTCCACTTATATTTGTGTTATGTGTGTATGCGTGTTTAGTTCTATGAAATTTTATCACCTGTATGGATTCCTGTATTCACCACAATACAGATACTGAATAGTTTCATCACCACAAATATCCCCTTTTATAA
>SJYX01003284.1:0-14825 GCA_006410675.1 Oreotragus oreotragus | reverse complement strand
CAGATATGCAGATGACACCACCCTTATGGCAGAAAGGGAAGAGGAACTAAAAAGCCTCTTGATGAAAGTGAAAGTGGAGAGTGAAAAAGTTTGCTTAAAGCTCAACATTCAGAAAACGAGGATCATGGCATCTGGTCCCATCACTTCATGAGAAATAGATGGGGAAACAGTGGAAACAGTGTCAGACTTTGTTTTTTGGGGGCTCCAGAATCACTGTAGGTGGTGACTGCAGCCATGAAATTAGAAGACGCTTACTCCTTGGAAGACAAGTTATGACCAACCTAGATAGTATATTAAAAGCAGAGACATTACTTTGCCATCAGAGGTCCGTCTAGTCAAGGCTATAGTTTTTCCTGTGGTCATGTATGGATGTGAGAGTTGGACTGTGAAGAAGGCTGAGCGCCGAAGAATTGATGCTTTTGAACTGTGGTGTTGGAGAAGACTCTTGAGAGTCCCTTGGACTGCAAGGAGATCCAACCAGTCCATTCTGAAGGAGATCAACCCTGGGATTTCTTTGGAAGGAATGATGCTAAAGCTGAAACTCCCATACTTTGGCCACCTCATGCGAAGAGTTGACTCATTGGAAAAGACTCTAATGCTAGGAGGGATTGGGGACAGGAGGAGAAGGGGACGACCGAGGATGAGATGGCTGGATGGCATCACGGACTCGATGGACGTGAGTCTGAGTGAACTCTGAGAGATGGTGATGAATAGGGAAGCCTGGCATGCTGTGATTCATGGGGTCACAAAGAGTCAGACACAACTGAGCGACTGAAGTGAAATGAATAGTAGTCTTGGGCTTCCCTGGTCTCTCAGTTGGTAAAGAATCTGCTGTTGTGCAGGAGACTCTCGTTCAATCCCTAGGTCAGGAAGATCCCCTGGAGAAGGGAATGGCAGCCCACTCCAGTATTTTTGATTAGTCATCTAAATAAAAAATTATGTAATGCTTGCCTATGACTGAAGTTCTAAGCACATTTTCATCATCATCCCAAGTGTGTGATATTGTAAAAGCACTAATGAAAATTAAACTTGGAATTGATCCTATGATGTTTGATCAGGGAGGACAGAGGTATGGTCACTTCTTGGTTAGTGCTATAGCATAATACTTTCTACAAAAGTGGGACTGCATGTCAGGATGCCAGTATTGTGTGTCTTCTTTGGAAGATTAAGAATACTCATTGTGGTAATGCTATGAGAAAAGCAAAACAAATAAGCTGGAAACATCTCTAAACAGGGTTTAGGGACCCTTTGTTACTGTTAACATTGGAATCTTCTAATCTGAGAAGGACACATTTCCTAGTTGGGAGGTTGGGGTGTGAGTTAGCTGTAGAGATATTGCTGATGGTCCAGAGAAGCCACCTACAGTTTCTCAAAAAGATGATGCATTCATCTGCTTGGGCTGTTGTAACAAAATGCCACAGACTGGGTGGGTTAAACAGTAGAAATTTATCTTCTCACAGGCTGGAAGGCTGAGATCCAGATGCTGGCAGGGTTGGGTCCCGGGGAGGCCTTTCTTCCTGGCTTGTGGATAAGCTACCTTTTCACTGTGTGCTCACTTGGCCTTTCCTCTATGTGTGCACGCACACACAAAGATATCTCTTCCTTTTCTTAAATGGCCACTAATTCTACTGGATTAAGACCCTATCCTTATGACCTTATCTAACCTTAATTACCTGCTAAAAGCCCGATCTCAAAATACAGTCACTTTGGGCGTTAGGGCTTCAGTATATGGAGTTGAAGAGGACACAGTGAGTCCATTGCAGATAGTTTATTTTGGTTGGTTGTTGTTGTTTCCTCACTTAGTCGTGTCCAGCTCATTGCAACCCGATGGGCTACAGCATGCCAGGCTTCCATGTGCATCACTAGCTCCCAGAGTTTTCTCAAACTCATTCTACTAAATCAATAATACCATCTAGCCATCTCCTCCTCTGTCATCCCCTTCTCCTCCTGCCTTCAATCTTTCCCAACATTAGGGTCTTTTCCAGTGAGTCATCTCTTCAGATCAGGTGGCCAAAGTTATTGGAGCTTCAGCATCAGTCCTTCCAATGAATAGTCAGAACTGATTTCCTTTAGGATTGACCAGTTTGATATCCTTGCTGCCCAAGGGACTCTCAAGAGTCTTCTCCAACACCACAGTTTGAAAGCATGTAGTCTTTGATGTTCAGCCTTCTTTATGGTCCAACTCTCACATCCATACATGACTACTGGAAAAACCATAGCCTTGACTNCTTTAGGATTGACCAGTTTGATATCCTTGCTGCCCAAGGGACTCTCAAGAGTCTTCTCCAACACCACAGTTTGAAAGCATGTAGTCTTTGATGTTCAGCCTTCTTTATGGTCCAACTCTCACATCCATACATGACTACTGGAAAAACCATAGCCTTGACTATATTGTTTGAATTCAGGTGAATTCTTAAATATTTTTTTTTCTTAATATGGCATCACAAACAAAAAGTGAAGGAAGTATGTACAAGCTCTGTTTTGTTCATTTATTTTACCATGTGCTCTCAGAACCCTCCCTTTTCACTTGTGTATGCCTCTATATTTGCATTTATTTTAGTTAAAGCTCAACCATTCCTTAGTAATTGGAGTAACTAGAGCAGCAAATGTAGTTGCTATTGTGTGTTCCAGTTTCATGGCTCTCTAAGATAGCTGTGATTAGTGCATTTGTTTATTTGCAGTGTTGTTTGAATTCAGGGCTTCTAGGAAGTAGATTCTGTAATATGCCTCCAAATCATTGGAAGGGTTTTTATTTTTTTTTCCCCTAGTTATTTATTTGGCTGTACCGGGTCTTAGTTGCAGAACATGTGAACTCTTAGTTGTGGCATGAGGGATCTAGTTCCCCAACTAGGGATCAAACTTGGGTCCCCTGCATTGGGAGCACGTGGTCTTAGCCACTGGACCACCAAGGAAGTCCCTCATTGAAGGTTTTTTTTTATCCTATAAGAGTAGTTGACTTTTATTTATTAATTTGGGCCAATTATAAAGGCTAATAAAGTTTGGCACCCTTGAATTTAATGGCAGGTAGGAGGTTGAAAATAGGAGTCAGAACTAAAGGCTCTTAAAACTCAAATTTTCTTGTTAATACAAGGCTGCTGGCTAACATCTCCATAGTGTATTGTCATTTATTCAGTGATTGTAGTGGTCAGATTGCAGGGATGGGAGGTGAGTGCTCATTGCACATTGCCTTCAGGAAAATTAACCTTCAGGGTGAGGGTGAGTCACTTAAGTGGCAGTCCCAGTATAGTGCAGTTATTGTTCTGATAACTGTTCACTATCAGAGACTGTTTTGGAAATGCATGATGAGATGGGTTGCCATGTATGGTTGTGTTTGTTGTGCCCTGAACAATTCCAGGCAGCCTCTTTCATGTTGAAGTCTGTGAGGGCAACCCTGATTGTGAAGAACACATCCCAGTCCTGAGCTATCAGGATGGGCTTCTCTGCTTAGAAGAAATGATATCTACATTGTGACTTGAAGGGTGAGTAGGAGTTAATCCATTGAAGATGGTAGGGAGCAGAGAGCGGGAACAGAGTTCCAGGCAGAGGCTCAGAGGAAGGATTGATTAATTTATTTCAGAAGGTAGCTGATGTTTAGTTGAAAGTCTTATCCCAGACCTTTAAAGAGTGGCAAATGGGTCAGGAAAATGGTGATAAATTGCTGTGGTAACATTGGTAGGTCCTTTGGCAGTTGACATGAATTTGATTAGTGTGTTTTAATTAAACTGGGGAATGCACAAAACAGCAAGTAAAATGTGTTGAGTGAATGACTCAGCCACGGGTGACTGTCCTTGATTTCGAGAAATGTCAGAGTATGAGACAGAATCAAATAAATATTCATATACCTGACCTAAAGTACTTAGACCTAATCCAGGAATCTACTGGCCTCCCATTATTTTTTCAATCATCTGTGAATTTTATTTTGAAAACATTTTAAAGAAAATATGGTTCAGACTTTAAGTGGTCATCCATATTGCTTGGGATTTGAGGGGTTAAATTAATGATACTCTCTCTGCTATCAAAATTGGAACCATTTGGGAGATAAAGGAGCCAGATGGGTAGAGCTTGGAGAGTGTGGTTTAGGTGTGACAAAATGGCTTCCTGAGACTGTAGCCCTGGATTAGGCAGAAATAATCCCTCCAGGCCCTAGAGGTGTTGAGCTAGCAGAGGCCCCACCTAGAATAAGGCAAATTGTAATCTATTTACACTTGGGTACCATATTGGACTTCTCTAGTTAAAAGTTCAGTCATTGAGTCCAAGTCTGCCTCCTTTGTTCCTAGTTTTCAAATGAAAGACTCTCCCACTCTTCCATTATATATTAGAGTGGGCATCTCCAGTTTGTAAATATTGTCAGAAAGTATGTGGTATCTGGTCAACCACGGAGAAATGCTGTGCAGCACAGAAGTGATGGAAAGATGTTCCTGGTGTCCTAAGAACTTCATGGGACAATATAGTGATTTTTCCATGTCTTGTTTTCCCAAGTAGATATTTAAAACCAAAGTCATTTTCTTCCTCTTGTTCTTAACTGTAACATTACCCATTTGGGGAAACTATTTAGAGTTGATGTTATATTTTAAACTACATAAACCTGTCCCATGTTGGTTTTAATAAAATCTTCGTAATTTCAGCTACTGAAAAAGAGGGGCATTGAATTGGAGGTTGAACTCTTAGCTGATGGGCCTGATCTTCACTATATTAGTGTCACATATACTAAGGAAAGCAAGACAGAATATTTGTCTTGAAGGGCTACAAACTCACTTTATTTCTTTAGTTAAAATCTACCTCTGTCAGAGTAGCATTACTCCCAGGCTGGCTGATTGGCTATTTGCAGATTTTTTGTTGTATTGTCAAGAGTTTTCAGATCCAGAGCAACTAGAACTCTCATACCTTGCTTGGAGGGTGGGTGGATTGTTGCAAATATGGTATAGAAACTCTGGAAAATGATCGGCCAACTCTTATAAAGTTAAACATATGCTTGCTCAATAACTGAGCAACCCTACTCTGTGTGTTTGCCCTAGGGAAGTGAAAACATGTTCATATTTGTGATAGCCAAAAGCTATAAACAAACCAGATGTCCCTCAGCAGGTTAGTGGAAAAACTGTAGTGTATTCACAGAATGGAATACTACTCAACAGTAAAAAGGAATGAAGTTAGGTGTTTGGCTGAGCAAGAGAAACTAGTCTCAAAAAGTCACATATTTTGACTCTATTTAACCTTGAAAAACATCACTGCAAAAAGCATCACTATGAACAAAGCATCACTATGAACAAAGTTAGTGGAGGTGATGAATACCAGTTGAGCTATTTCAAATCCTAAAAGATGATGCTGTGAAAGTGCTGCACTCAGTATGCCAGCAAATTTGGAAAACTCAGCAGTGGCCACAGGACTGGAAAAAAAATCAGCTTTTATTCCAATCCCAAAGAGAGGCAATGCCAAATAATGTTCAAACTACCACACAATTGCACTCATCTCACATGCTAGCAAAGTAATGCTCAAAATTCTCCAAGCCAAGCTTCAACAGCACATGAACCATGAACTTCCAGATGTTCCAGATGGATTTAGAAAAGGCAGAGGAACCAGAGATCAAATTGCCTACACTGGTTTGATCATCAAAAAAGCACAAGAGTTCCAGAAAAACATCTATTTCTGCTTTATTGAATACGACAAACCCTTTGTGGATCACAACAAACTATGGAAAATTCTTCAAGAGATGGGAATACCAGACCACCTGACCTGCCTCCTGAGGAATATGTATGTAGGTCAAGAAGCAAAAGTTAGAACTGGACATGGAACAACAGACTGGTTCCAAATCAGGAAAGGAGTATATCAAGGCTGTATATTGTCACCCCGCTTATTTAACTTATATGCAGAGTACATCATGAGAAACACTGGGCTGGATGAAGCACAAGTTGGAATCAAGGTTGCTGGGAGAAATATCAATAACCTCAGATATGCAGATGACACCACCCTTATGGCAGAAAGTGAAGAAGAACTAAAGAGCCTCTTGATGAAAGTGAAAGAGGAGAGTAAAAAAGTTGGCTTAAAACTCAACATTCAGAACACTAAAATCATGTCCCATCCGGTCCCATCACTTCACACCAAACAGATGGGGAAATAATGGAAACAGTGAGAGAATTTATTTTGGGGGGCTCCAAAATCACTGCAGATGGTGACTACAGCCATGAAATTAAAAGACTCTTGTCCATGACCAACCTGGACAGCATATCAAAAAGCAGAGATATTACTTTGCCAACAAAGGTCCGTCTAGTCAAGGCTATGGTTTTACCAGTGGTCATATATGGATGTGAGAGTTGAACTATAAAGAAAGCTGAGCGCCAAAGAATTGATGCTTTTGAACCGTGGTGCTGGAGAAGACTCTTGAGAGTCCCTTGGACTGCAAGGAGATCCAACCAGTCAATCCTCAAGGAAATCAGTCCTGAATATTCATTGGAAGCACTGATGCTGAAGCTGAAACTCTAATACTTTGGCCACCTGATGCGAAGAGCTGACTCATTGGAAAAGACCCTGATGCTGTGAAAGATTGAAGGCAGGAGAAGGGGACAACAGAGGATGAGATGGTTAGATGGCATCACCAGCTCAATGGACATGAATTTGAGTAAACTCCGGGAGTTTGTGATGGACAGGGAAAGTTGGGGTGCTATAGTCCACAAGTTCGCAAAGAGTCTAACACGACTGAGCGACTGAATTGAACTGAATCTTGAAACAACAAAACTCTAGTAATGGGAAACAAATCAGTGACTCTTGCTGTTATAGGTAGGGTGAAGGTGTAACTGTCAAGGGATATAGTACAAGGGATTTTTTCTGGGAGTGATAGAACTGTTTGGTATCCTGATTGTGGTAGTGCTTACATGAACCTATGCTGTATTGTATACAGAAGTACAGATATAGTGTTGTACCCATGAAATTTATATAATGTTATAAACCAATGTTACCTCAATAAAAAATAAAATTTAAAGATTCATAGAAGTGTACACCCAAAGGGAAAAAATCCATTTTATTGTTAAGACAATTAAAAAAGTAAGAAACATTTTAAGACAGCATCAAGAAAGTTTACAAAAAGAAAGAAAAGAAAAAACAAGTCACAGACTGGAAGAAAATGTTTTCAAATCATATATTCAATAAGAACTTATATCAGAATACACCAAGATCTGTTACAATTCAATAAGACAATCTAATTTAAACATGGCAAAAATTTGAATTAATAGAT
The DNA here is from genome assembly GCA_006410675.1 of Oreotragus oreotragus. Classification (NCBI taxonomy): domain Eukaryota; kingdom Metazoa; phylum Chordata; class Mammalia; order Artiodactyla; family Bovidae; genus Oreotragus; species Oreotragus oreotragus. Next base: position 7,600 of record SJYX01003284.1, on the reverse strand, counting down.
GTTTCAACAAAGAAGATATACAAATGACCCATAAGCACATAAAAATATGCTTGACATCATTAGGCATTAGAGAAATCCAAATTAAAACCACAGTGAGATACCACTTAACACTCTCTAAAATAGATACAATCAAAAGACAATAAGAAAGAGTTTAGACCATGTAAATAAACTATAACTCTGATACCTTGCTGGTGGGGATATGAATTGTATAAAATGGTATATAGTTTCCCAGATGAAAACTCTTCAACATCAACAGTTTCTTAAAGTAATAAGTATAGATTCACCATATGTCATAGTGGTTCCACTCCTAGGTGTCTACAATAGAGAAATGGAAACATATGTCTATCCAGACTTGTATGCAAAAGTTCATAGCAGCATTATAATAGCAGAAAAATGGAATCAATACAAATGCTCATCAACTGGTGAATAGATAAACAAGATATGTTATATCCACACAGTGGAATACTATTCAACAATAAAAAAGTAATGAAGTACTAATATCTTCCTTCCACATGGGTGAGCCCTGATAAGATTATGCTGAGAGAAAGAAGCCAGATACAAAATACTACATATTGTATGATTTCTTTTATATGGAATGTCCAGAAAAATCTAATCTATAGAGACAGAAGATAGATCAGTAGTTGCATGGGGGTGGGAGTGGGAAACAGAGAGTGACTTGCAAAAGGAAATGTTCCAAATTAAATTGTGACAATTGTACAACTCTGTGAATTTAATTAAATCATCGAATTGTACACTTAAAACGGGGAATGTTATATTATTTAAATTGTACATCAATAAAATTGTCTTTAAAAAGTTATTTCACTACATGCTCAAAACTAGTAACAAAATATTTTAAATGAATTCTTGAAATGAATATATCAGTGAATAACACAGCTGTGTAAAACAAGTAAAAAAGGATATTGAAAAGGCTGTAATGTACATTCTCAAAACCAGAGTCACTTGAATGACTCCCAAATCTGAAAAATCATTGTCACTGCTGGAATCATTGCATTCTCTTAATTTGCTCAATCAGAAATAGTTATCACTCTCTTCAGACACTGTGTAATGGAATGTGGAATGGGACATTTTGTTTTCTCAGAATTTCAGATGAAACCTTAGAACTCAGAACAACTTCTACAGGGCTGTAAAAATCCCCATAGTGGTGGCCAAAGCCTACTGATGATCGTCTGCTCCTAATAGCTCATATAAGGGGAGGTGGAGTCTCATTAGAGAACAGGGTATCCATGCACCTGTTCCCAATTCTTAACAAAGGCTTATTGATGGAGACACTTAAATATTGCAGCAGGTGGATAGTTGTCTAGAATTACAGCCCAGTGTCGATTTGTTCAACTGTCTTCCTGACAAACTCAGTCAAAGAATGGAGGCTAGTTTCTTTTATGGCCTTATAGAATTTTTGAACCATACTTTGTCCATAATTAAGTTCCTTCCTCATACCACCAATGGGAACATTCATAAACTGTATATAGGGTTCTTTTTTTGGTTAGGTGTTTCTTTTAAACATTAGAAAACCTGGCAGTTGTACACCATCAGCACAATTAATAAATACAGGAATTTTTTTCATACTAAAAACTTTGAAATAGTCTTGAATTTTTTTCTACTGAAAAAGTTTTGAATTTTTGCACCTTTGGAGTTCATCAGGCTGCTTTAAACCACATCAGATGTCAAAGGAATTTCATCTATATTTGCTTTCTATAAAAGTTCAGATCTAAATTTTTTCCTAGCATTAGTCATATACCTGTGAAATCAGTGAGTCTCTTTTCATCAGCTGACATGTGCTGTTTTTCTGGCCCACACACATGGATTATTGCTCTTTGTAATCTTGAACATTATGATGTTGATCCAGTAAAGTCATTAATGCTTCATTGCTTTCCATCATTTTTGGGGGTGATATTGAACTTTCTAAGCTTTGAAAAATATCTAGTGTCAAATCCTAATTCCTTGTAGTTATCATTTCTCTATAGCTCCCTGTCAGGGGATGTCTTCCATGTCTAGAAGATGGAAATATGCCATTCATGTTTTTTCTAAGTCTTTATTATATTCTTTGTAAGCTATCCCTCTACACTCCTAATACTCCTAATATCTTATTCTTTCTTGAAGTGGAAGATGTCACAGGTGAACTTAATGTAGCAGTGACTGTCCTTTAGTGCCATGGAGTACAGTGGTAATAAATATAAATGTAGATGTTTTAAGGAGTTACTCAAACTCTATCTTGAATTAGCAGACTGTTGTTGTCATGTTTTAACACAAGGGGGCAGCATCATCATCTTTATTGTCACCATCACATGTTTAACATAGGCACCTTGGGCCCAGGTAGGGAGGGTAAGATTTTTTTTTTTTTTTATAAGTATGTAAAAACAGTATTCATCATCTAATAACGCTTCTAGGTATGATGGTGATGATTACTGAGAGAGACTTCAAGGACATTTCCTGTAGTCGAGGAATTTGTCTGTAAATATGAACCTCCTATAAAGAAAAACCTCCTGTATCCCTTCTGTTCTCAATACTCTCACTAGACACTTCCGTGACCACATGTGTGGGAGTTTTCTCATGCCAAGCAATTCTCCAGCTCTCAAGTGAATATGTTGATAGGCTGTTCAATGTGCTAAGTTTTGGATTAAGCCCTGTTGATAACCTAAAATTTTCTGGATCTTCTGTTTTGCTAGTCTGTTATGATCCAGGAAGTATTTTCATTGTTGCTTATTCCCACATCTAGAGTTGCACTATTACAATTAATTCTATATAGAGTTAAATGTATGATTGACCCCGTCAAGACTTGTAGCCATCATTAATTTTGTCAGAGGCCTGGTTACACATGGGGTAAAAATTGACTTACAGTTGGCTTAAAAGCATATACGTGTATGTGTGTGTGTGTGTTTGTGTGTGTATTGGAAGGACTGATGCTGAAGCTCTAATGCTTTGGTCACCTGATGCGAAGCACTGACTCATTGGAAATGACCTTGATGCTGGGAAAGATTGAAGGCAGGAGGAGAAGGGGATGACAGAGGATGAGATGGTTGGATGGCATCACTGACTCGATGGACATGAGTTTGAGAAAGCTCCGGAAGTTGGTGATGGACAGGGAAGCCTGGTGTCCTGAAGTCCATGGGGTCGCAAAGAATCAGACATGACTGAGTGACTGAACTGAACAGTTTGAGGCCCTTTAATGTTGGGAACCAGTAGGGGGGGTCCTTCTGCCCCATCCAACCTTAGATAGTTGTTGTGGTCTGTGTGTGGCTTAGAAAATTTCCAGACACAAAGTATTTCAGAAGAGAGTGAGTTTATTGAGAACAAAGAATGAAGATAGTGAAGGGTGCTGCAAACATAGCAGCTGACTTCCTGACAGACCAGGGAGAGCTGACCCATTTCACAGGCTAGTGGTCAATTTTATAGCCTCAAGATGAAGAAAATTCCTGCTAGAAGGGTGGCATTAAGTGATTGGTCAGAAAGCTATATGGTGAATATTTTATCCAATATGAAGTCAGGGAACAGGCTAACTTAAATTTAGGTCAGGAGGGCTCATGGCAACAGTTGCTATGGGGCTTGGTCAATTCTAGAGATTTTTGTCCTGTGACCTCAATATAGGGCTCCACAGTAGTGTTGTATCAAAACATGTTTTGATCCCATTAATACCTATTTTCTTTATCTTATTTTTTGATAACCATCTAAAGATTTTTATCCTTTTGGGATGAGTCCCTTTAAAGAAATCTATATAGTTTTTCTTAGGTTCTTATTTTCCTGTTAATCAGCCTAATTAACAATCTAATGTTTTTTATCCATGATCTAATTTGTTTTTCATAGGTACCAATAAAATAGCTGTTTATAATGAGAGCTAGAAATTTGCTAATTTAGAGGTTTCACCAGTTTAAAGAATCCATCCTCTGGCCATTGATGAGATATACATTAATAGTGACTCATACCAAAAACATGCAAGAGCCTCCTGCACAAGAGAGTACATAGGATGCAACCTTCACAAAATCTAGAAGGTTTACTCCCCGAAATAGTTTAAGAAAGTAAAGGACCTTGGTTGTACAGGTGGACACAATGAAAGTGAAGATGACAAAGGCCCCTTATGGACAGCTCTTATGACAGATTTTCCTGAGAGTTGGCACAGCCAAGCCAGACAAAAAGACTGCCCAGGATTCCAGTCTTTTTGGCTGCCAAATGTACACCATGTGTATACCTTCTGGATGGTAGAGACCAAGGTCTCATGCTGAGATTTTTAAGAACCTCATTTGAAATTTAGAGTAAAAATTTACAACTTTATTTTTTCACAAAGTTCAAGTATGTTAGAACAAGTCTTTAATGTTAATAATAACAACAGCAATAATAAAACAATAGACACAGAGCACAGAGTGTGACTTAAAGAACTATATCTTTCTGGATTTTATATATTATTCTTCAACAATGTCTTGTGAGTTCTTATATATCTTGGTGATAAGAGACATTGTAGAACATTATACATGAAGTGAAGTGAAGTTGCTCAGCTGTGTCTGACTCTTTGTGATCCCATGAAGTGTAGTCCACTGGGCTCCTCTGTCCATGGAATTTTCCTGGCAAGAATACTGAAGTGGGTTGCCATTTCCTTCTCTGGGGGATCTTCCTGACCGAGGGATCAAACCTGGGTCTTGCACACTACAGGCAAACTCTTGACCATCTGAAGCACTCTTTACCAACAGGGAAGCACGTTATACATGGGATATAGTAAACATTGTTCTTTCTTTTTCTCATATAACTTTCTCCTTTAATGGCAAAATGGGGTGGGAGGAGCATTGTACCGTTCTCTCTCTTAATATTTCTAACAAAGAACTGAATTTAAAGAGAAATCTGAAATTTTCCTCCTAAGAGAGAATTATAGAAAGTGTCTTGTGGTTATTTGTGTGTTTTCTTTTCACATTTCACTCACTTTTACTTGGGCATATGTGACTCATATCTAGGACCAGGGGAGCAACATTTGTTTATAACTCGTGGGATTAAATGCTTACACACAGTTTTGCTGTTTTTTTCCTACTAAAGGGAAAACCCTACTAAGAATGGAATGTGATGGAAAGACTTGCAGCTAATTATGCTAGCTGTGTCAATGCTGCAGCCCCAAGAAGCCAGCTCTCCAGTTCCTGGATTATGACTGTGAAAATTTACACTGTGGTGTTTGGCTCCCTAAGGGATATAATTATTTTCTCCATGATATCCAGTACTTGAAATGACCTAAGCAAAAGCCTTTCTTTTCTTCCCTTCCTCTGGTATGTTGCAAAATAAGTTGCTTTTGTAGCAACTAGAAATTCTTGAGGCCTTGTCCTTGCTGGTGGATGGCCTGAGGGATGCTGCTGGTAGAAATCAAAGAGCTCAGTGGTTCTGCTGGGCAGAAAACAACTTTGCCTCTTATCACTCATCTTCCTCCCACAAAATCCTGGGATGTGAGACACTTTCACTGGTTCCAAATACTAAGAGTGCATCATAACCCTGAAAGGTACTGGCCTACCTTATCCTGCTGGTGGCTGAGGGACCCAAACCAGAATAGATGGATGCCTAACCCTTCTGAAGGACTGTAAAGTTGTTCCTAAAATACATACCCTCTCCTTGGCCTCCAAAAAATAATCTCTCTGTCCTTCCACAGGCCTGATGTTTTCTTCCACTGTGTTTCAGGACTCATCGTCGGGGTGATCCTGAGGTATGGCACCACTGCCACCAGTGGTCATGACAAGTCACTCAGCTGCACTCAGGAAGACAGGGCCTTCAGCACCTTATTAGTGAATGTCAGTGGGAAGTTCTTTGAATATACCCTGAAAGGAGAAATCAGCCCCGGCAAGGTCAACAGTGTAGAGCAGAACGACATGCTGAGGAAGGTGAGCTGTTGTGGTCCTGACATGATCTTTGATTTTAATGCAAAACTCTTGCTGCTTTATTTAATTAAAAACAACTGATGTGGTATTTGATTTTCCAGTTCTGTCTTGACATTGTGAAGAGAAATATTTTCAAATTCCTAGAACATCAATAACATTCCTGGCTCTCAGTTTGGCTAGGAAGCTTTTGGACTGTGATGAAGAGAAGAAACCAGATTTGAACTTGAGCCTTTTAGCTTTGTCAGACTGACGTAGGCCACCAGTGGTTTCCCTGGTGGCTCAGTCGGTAAAGTGTCTGCCTGCAGTGTGGGAGACCCGGGTTCGATCCCTGGGTTGGGAAGATCCCCTGGAGAAGGAAATGGCAACCCACTCCAGTACTCTTGCCTGGAAAATTCCATGGACTGAGAGGCTCTTTGAAGTCTGGTAGGCTACAGTCCATGGGGTCACAAAGAGTTGGACACGACTGAGCAACTTTACTTACTTTTACTTACCAGTGGTGCACTGCACTTGTACATCCCCACTCAGGTCCTCTCTCCAACTCCCATCTCTTCTTGACTATGTTTCTTATCCTTGTTATGGTTTAGGGATGAGATTGTTTCTTTCTTAAAATAAGATTGGTTTCTCATTTTTCTTTTAGCTTGTATATTCAGTGTTCAGAAGTTATTCTTAGTTCTTCATGATTCTTTCTACCATATTCTACAATTTACGTTTCCCAATTTACTGACTGCAATTAGTGATTGCAGTCATAGAGTGTAGCCTGTATTCCAAAAATTATTGTTGTCTGGATCTGCCATAATCCTTAAAGAAAATTATTCTCATCCTAGAACATTAAACATGCCCATCTTCTCTCTGTCCCTAATGGCAATTCTAGTGAGCTCTTTGCTTTCAACCCTTCATAAGAATGCATAGGATTTCCATAAACATTTATGAAATTAAATGCAACTGAGAAAGATACCCAGTGTAAATACCACACTAATGGCTGTTTTGAAATGGCCACCCAAGTCCTTCATACTAGAGAGGATGTGGGGGAAAGGGGAAGGACCCCAGCCCATTTCTATCTTTGAGTTTCACATTAGAAGATGAAGTTGACCTTTACTCTGTTATCTTTAGAAAAATGTATATTCAGATCCCTCCTTTTTAAACTTTTCCCACATAAAGCAAAGGTGGGAGAACAAACACAGCTAAGATTATTGTTGTCAGATGAAGGGAGAAGAGGCCTGTTGAGGCAGCTTGGTTAATGCAGAGTTTTGGAGTGGGTGTCACGGAACTCTTGTACTGATTCATACATTTCTCGGTTTGGAGACTTCAGCAAGTCACAAACTCTTTGGCCCCAGTGTCCTCATATTAGATAGATATTGTCCAAGGCCCCTTCTCATTCTGATATTCTCTGTTTTTCAGACTACTTTTATCTTTAGCAAGAAGATAGAATAAAACATAATTTCAATTAAAACATACTGTGAATTAGGCTAATCAACAGTTTCAGTTTCTAAAGCGAAATGCTAATTTTATAATTGGAATTATTAAATCTTTAATTATTAAACATTTAATAATTAGAATGAAGATTTAAAATAATTAATTGAAATAAGAGCCAGTTAATCTAGAAACACGAGCAAATTCTTTAAAAGGGTTAGGAGGCTTTATAGAATGTTTAATTCTTTTTTTTTTAATTTTTAATTATTATTTTTTTTAGAGCTTCCATTTTACTTTATTTTACTTTACAGTACTCTATTGGTTTTGGCATA
>SJYX01003283.1:0-11945 GCA_006410675.1 Oreotragus oreotragus | reverse complement strand
CCTCTGTCATCCCTTTCTCCTCTTATCTTCAATCTTTCCCAGCATCTTTATGGTCTTTTCTAATGAGTCGGCCCTTTGTATTAGGTGGCCAAAGTATTGGAGCTTCAACTTCAGCATCAGTCCTTCTGATGAATGCTCAAGGTTGATTTCCTTTAGGATTGACTGGTTTGATCTCCTTTCAGTCCAAGGGACTCTCAAGGATCTTCTCCAACATCACAATTCAAAATCATAAATTCTTTGGTGTTCAGCCTTCTGTATGGTCCAACTCTCACATTCATATAAGACTACTGCAAAATCCATATTTTGACTAGACAGAACTTTGTCAGCAAAGTAATTTCTGCTTTTTACTACTTTGTCTAGTTTTGTCATAGCTTTTCTTCCAAGAAGCAAGCGCCTTTTAGCTTCATGGTTGCAGTTGCCATCTATAGTAACTTTGGAGCCCAAGAAAATAGTCTGTCACTATTTCCACTGTTTCCCCATCTATTTGCCATGAAGTGGTGGGACAGGTATCACGATCTTTGTTTTCTGAATGTTGCATTTTAAGCCAGCTTTTTCATTCCTGTTTCAGCTTCATCAAGAGACTCTTTAGTTCCTCTTCGCTTTCTGCTATAAGGGTGGTGTTATTTGCAATATCAGAGGTTATTAATACATCTCCTGGCAATTTTTATTCAAGCTTGTGCTTCACCCAGCCCAGCATTTCAAGTGATGTACTCTGCATATAAGTTAAACAAGCATGGTGAGAATATATAGCCTTGACGTACTCCTTTCCCAATTTTGAATCAGTCTGTTGTTCCATGTCCAATTCTAACTGTTGTTTCTTGACCTGCATACAGATTTCTCAAGAGGCAGNCTCCTGGCAATTTTTATTCAAGCTTGTGCTTCACCCAGCCCAGCATTTCAAGTGATGTACTCTGCATATAAGTTAAATAAGCATGGTGAGAATATATAGCCTTGACGTACTCCTTTCCCAATTTTGAATCAGTCTGTTGTTCCATGTCCAATTCTAACTGTTGTTTCTTGACCTGCATACAGATTTCTCAAGAGGCAGGTCAGATGGTCTGGTATTCCCATCTCTTGAAGAATTTTCCACAGTTTGCTGTGATCCACATAGCCAAAGGCTTTGGTGTAGTCATTAAAGCAAAAGTAGATACTTTTCTGGAATTTTCTTGCTATTTCTATGATCCAACGAATGTTGGCAATTTGATCTCTGGTTCCTCAGCCTTTTAAAATCCAGCTTGAGCATCTGGGAGTTCTCAGTTTATGTACTCTTGAAGCCGGGCTTAGAGAATTTTGAGCATTACTGTGCTAGCATGTGAAATGAGTGCAATTGGGCAGTAGTTTGAACATTCTTTGACATTGCCCTTCTTTGGGACTGGGATGAAAACTCTCTTTTTCCAGTGCTGTGGCCAATGCTGAAATTTCCATATTTTCTGCCATATTGAGTGCAGCAGTTTCACAGCATCATCTTCTAGTATTTGAAACATCTCATTTGGAATTCCATCACCTCCACTATCTTTGCTCATAGCAATGCTTCCTCGGGCCCACTTGACTTTCACGCCAAGATGTCTGGCTCTAAGTGAGCGATCACAACATCATGGTTATCTGGGCCATTAAGTTCTTTTTTTTTTTTTTTTTTTTCCTTCTCTGTGTTGTTGCCACATCTTCTTAATGTCTTCTGCTTCTATTAGGTCCATACCATTTCTGTCCTTTATTGTGCCCATCTTTGCTTGAAATGTTCCCTTGCTATCTCTAATTTTCTNCTTTATTTTACAGATGTGTATAAGAGACAGTCTCTGTGTTGTTGCCACATCTTCTTAATGTCTTCTGCTTCTATTAGGTCCATACCATTTCTGTCCTTTATTGTGCCCATCTTTGCTTGAAATGTTCCCTTGCTATCTCTAATTTTCTTGACAAGATCTCAGATCTTCCCCATTCTATTGTTTTCTTCTATTTCTTTTCACTGATCACATACGAAGGCTTTCATTTCTCTCCTTGCTATTTGGAACTCTGCATTCAGATGGATATATATTTCTTTTTCTCCTCTGCCTTTCACTTCTCTTCTTGGCTATTTGTAAGGCCTCCTCAGACAGCCATTTTGCCTTTATGTATTTCTTTTTCTTGGGGATGGTTTTCATCACTGCCTCCTATAGAGTTTCATGAACCTCTTTCCATAGTTCCTCAGGCACTCTATCAGAGCTAATCCCTTGAATCTATTCTTACCTAGCATAATTTTGTTGAAAGTGTAAGGCAAGTGCAGATAAAAAGTGAGTGAGCCAGGCAGTCAAGAAAGAAAAGGAAATTTATTAGAGGGAAAAGAGAGTGACTGGCTCTTAAGGAGAACCAGCACTCTCTCTTTCCGACAGAGTCCTTCTTAATGAAAAATTCTCTGAAGGGATGGTCACATAGCCCGAGTTCTGGAATCTGGTGGTCTCACAGCTTTGAGAAGATAGACACCAGTGAGATAACAGGATGCCATTTGGGCAATTTGGTCAGTCTCACAGATCACTTTGATTTATTCTTTGTCAACATAATGAGCCTTCATATCAATGAGACCCCATAGGGGCCCTATCAGAAAGGACACTGATTATAAAATAAGACATATACAGGTTAAAATCCTGTTTCTGATATTGGAGCTTGTGATCTCCTCTAATGCACTATTTCTCTACTTTAGATTCTTCTTCTGTAAAATGGAAATAATATATACTTCTGAACATTTTGTGATGATTAAAGGAGACCATGTATATAAAGTTAACTAATACATATAAATGGCAACCCACTCCAATGTTCTTGCCTGGAGAATCCTAGGGACGGGGGAGCCTGGTGGGCTGCCATCTATGGGGTCGCACAGAGTCGGACACGACTGAAGCTACTTAGCAGCAATACATATAGAGGCTAACTAAAGATTAATTCCCCCCTTCCTTTCTTTGCTTTCTTTGTTCTTATGAAGAATTCTTACTGCTTATTCCTAGCACAAGACCTTGCTGACTAACAGCTATGCTTCTGCAAATATATTAAACTTGTGATAAAAACATATTTGGCCTCAACAAAACAATTCCAGTAAAGCTTGAAATTCCCTTTACTGCTTTCTAGGCTGCTCCCTTTAGTGCCCCTTCTTTTAGTTATTCTAAGTCCTTATTATATTTTTACAGCCCTATCTCAGTTTGCAACTCTCAGTCCCAGCCTCATACATTATCTTGCCTCATACTCCTCTGAGAATCCAATAGGCTATGAAACAAACTCTATCAGTTTCCCTCCTACCGGAACTCAAACTCATCTATCTATTATCTACCAACCTACTATCTTTCTCCACACCTATTTTTTTTTTATTCTTTCCATTATGTCTCAAAATAGGAGTCCTACCTCACCTCCAAGACAGACAGTTTTATCTATGTTAATAATCTCATTCCCCACTGGGACCCTGTTTGACTGATGACACCCCTTTTCTGTTGGACTTCACACTTTTCTTCTAAGCATAGGGAACATGTTTATACTTTTCCATTTAAAGATACTTTCTCAGTTGTATATTCCAGAGTATAATCCTTGCTCTGTGATTCATCTTACTGTCCAACTCCTTAAAAGAACAGACGACATTGATTTTCTGCACTTTCTCACTTACCATTACCTTCTTACTCCAGAGATCACATCTGCTTTTATTATTTAATTATTTTAATATTATAGCTCAATAATATTTATTTTTTTTCCATTTTACTTTATTTTACTTTACAGTATTCTGTTGGTTTTGGCATAATACACGAACTCCCAAACATGAACCCCCCTCCCACCTCCCACCCCACATCATCCCTCCGGATCATCCCCATACACCAGCCCCAAGCATCCTGCATCCTGCATTGAACATAGACTGGCAATTCATTTCTTACATGATAGTATACATATTTCAATGCTATTCTCCCAAATCATCCCACCCTCTCCCTCTCCCTCTCCCTCATATTTAAATTAAAAAAACTGGTGGGCATTTTAAATTTACTATTTTGCTTGATCTCTCAGAGGTATTTGACACCATTAACTGCTAAAGAATTTTTTCTCTCCTCTTTAGCTCAGAATATCATTCTCTTCTTAACTCTATTACCAACTCTCTCTTTTTCCTTTATTTTACACTACCTCTTTACTCAGTCTTAAAATATTTTGTTTCCTAATTTCTATCTTTGACTTTCTCTTATTCTATACATTTTCTTCTCAAGGTCAAATTTATTCTCACACATTCAATGGTCAAATAAAACGAGAATACTCATACTTGCATTTTGCTCTTTCTTAATACTTGAGTTAGCAGGTAAAAATGTAATTGGTACTAGACATCTACAAGTAGATATTCTCTTATAAATTAAAGTATGTCCATTAATCCACTGATCCAATATAATTATTGTCATAACTCTCTTCAAGTAGATAGGTGTGTAGCTATCCATGTTAGAGTTTGAATCCAAGAAGCTAGACATCAATGGTCCTATCTCAATAGCCTAGAGGAAAAACATGGTGAGCCTAGGGCCAAATGATTATCATGAGTCAAAGCAAAGAAAATAAAATAGAATAAAATAAAACCCTAGAAAGTTCTTGGGTGATAACTTATAATAGTATGAAAATGTTCATGGCTTATGTTTGATACTAAACTGTTCACAGGTAAATCATGTTGACCTAAAAGTAGACTAACAGTGGTCCATGATTCCTCTCTTCCTAGTATCTTTACATAAAATCAATCTAATTACCAAGTCCATTTATTCCTACCACCTAACCATATCTCAGACCAATTCTCCTCTCTCTATCCCATTGCCACTGCTTCAGTTCAGGCCATCATCATTTGTCAGATTCACTATGGCAATAGTCAGCTTAATCAGTGTCTCTTGGTCTCTTTGCTACTAATCTGTTTCAAATCTAAAAATCCTCCACTCTACCTTCAGAGTAATAATACAAACCTGGTCAAGTTCCTCCACTGCTGAAAAGTCCTCTGCTGAAAAGTTAAAGTCTACATACCTTAGCCTGCCAAATTATATTCACAAACTACCTCCTGTCTATTTTTCTAGGCTTAGTTCCAATTGGTTTTGTCAAGTGTTCCTTTTTTCTAATTGTGACATTCATTCACACCTCTGTATTCCCTGTTGGTTCTAACTATTATGTCCTAAAATCCTGCTTTAATTCAGTGAAGTGGCAGTAATTATATAAATTTTAACTGAAATGTATGTCATTGTCATGGTTATATGTAATGTGTTACAAGTGACATGAATTAATATTGCCATAATTAATTAATTATCATATCCCTAAGATTCTGTGATCTACTTGAAGTCATTTATATTTGCATGCCCCGTATTTAGCACTCAGATGCTCAATCATGTCCAACTCTTTGTGACCCCATGGACTATAGCCCGCCAGATTCCTCTGTCCATGGAATTCTCCCAGCAAGAATACTAGAGAAAGATTCCCATTTCCTCCTCCAGGGAATCTTCCTGACCCAGATCGAACTGAGTCTCTTACATCTCCCATATTGGCAGGCAGCTTCTTTGCCACTGTGCCACCTGGGAAGCCTTATTTAGATGTGTATGTGTATGTGTGTGCTCATCCATGTCCAGCTTTTTGCTACCCGTGGACTGTAGCCTGTCAGGCTTCTCTGTCCATAGAATTATACAGGCAAGAATACTGGAGTGCGTTGCCATTTCCTTCTCCAGGGGATCTTCCTGACCTAGGGATTGAACCCATATCTCTTCCATCTCCAGCACTGGCAGTCAGATTCTTTACCACTGTGCCACCTCAGAAGTCCCCACACAAATGTGTGCCTAATACCAAAATTGCTCAAAAAATGTTAGTAGATGGACTGTTTGGATAGATGGCTAGGTTGATAGATGGATGGATGGATAGAGGATAGATGAGTGACAGGTTATTGTAAAAATTACCATGTCCCATATAAATTCTAAGCTGTTTTGAGTATATTCTACTACCGGAAAAAATATTCTTAGTAGTTTTGAAAGAACATGCGCAATTAATCAAAAAGAGAGAAAAGGACAGCCAGCCCCAAAGGAAAAGCCTTTCTTTCAGATACCAGATGACAAGATCAATGATTGCTTCTTACAGTCGCTATTTAAAAAAATTTAAATGATATTTTAAAATTACTACTTCTCCAAGTAATTACAGCTTTGGAATTGATTTAATACAGACTCAGGGATAAATTAGTATCTGGCATTTAATCAGTAATTATGAAAGGAGTGAAACTCTGATCAGTGATTACCCCTACTCTTCTTTGTCCTCAATCATTATTGATGCCTTTCCCCTACCAGCCTCAGCGCCACTTACTGCTCAAGGAAGCTCATGTGTGATGTGTTCAGGCTCAGAAGTTTTCATCTGGCACAATCTAGAAGTGACAGGGAAGCCCTCATCCAACTTTACTGTTTCATTCTATGTCACTAGTCAGGTTTCAGTTTCTTGCCCAACCCTCCCCCAGCCCTGTATCCAGTGGTTTGCTCAGTGAGGCCCTGAGACCTCACCTATCTTTGACCAACTTTCTTCCACTTGGGCCTATGGATGGATCTCTCAAATTAAATCACTCTTGCCTTCTCCAATGGCTGCAATACTACTTGCCCCCTGAATCATCTCACTGTTTTGTTGCAATGTTTCCCTAAAACAAGCTTGTGTTTGCATCTTGTCTTTGGACATTCTATATTTGAAGCGGGATACTCCACTAAAGTGCCAGTTCTAGAATCTAGATTGTTTTAAATTCCCTATTGACCTTAAATCAGTTTACAGTGTTTTGTTTTGTTTTTAATATTTATTTATCTATTTAGCTGCACCAGGTCTTAGCCGCAGGAGGCAAGATCTTCAGTCTTCACTGTGGCATGAGGGATCTAGTTCCCTGAGCAGGCATTGTACCCAGGCCCCCTGAATTGGAAACACAGGATTTTAGCCAATGGACCACCAGTGGAGTTTCTACCATGTTTCTTGATGAAGGGACGGTGGGCATATTGTCTCCATGGGACATCTGACAATATCCAGAGATATTTTTCAGTGGTCATATTGGGGAATGCTACCAGCATCTAGGGGGACCAGAGACGCTGTTAAACATCCTATAATAATAATGTAGGCCTCCAGCCCAACCCTCCTCCAATGAATTATCCAGGCTACAGTGCCAGTAGTGATGAGATTGAGAAATTTTGCATCTACAATTTCCTCTTCCTTGTACACCATGGGTGCTTAAAGTACCAGTATGCCACATGGATGTACTTACCTCAGTTATAAAACCAGGACAGGAAGCATAAAAGTTTGCCAGATTGTGATTCTATAATCTAGTCACCTATACTCTTTTTTGCCCAAGTTTCCCATCTTGATGAAATAACAGCTGACCATTCCTCTTCTGCAGAGGGCCCTGGAGGTTTAATAAATCCATTTTAATGAGGAACTTTGCCATTCTCAGGTGAAAAATGCTTTCACAAGTGTTATTTTCATCACAAGAAAGAGCAAGGATTGCTTTGCAGATTGGCACATGAAGTTCATTCCCGCAATGCTCTTCCATCCCATAGCTCCAAAAAGTACAAAATTTGCTCATAAAAAATAGATGTGGACTGACAATTTCAGCATTTTTTTTTTACCTCTTTCAGTAGAAGTGGAGTCACTGAAGAATCAGCTGTCAGGTGGCCACATTTCTAATTTATCCAGTGCATCAGCTACCACTGTTATTAAATTCTTTGCTTGGTTTATAGAATCTCTTAATGCATAAAGCATGCAGTAGATGGAGATTACATTGATCTCACAAAAAGAGGGATTAAAAAGTCTGTAATGTACCCACCAAAAGTATCAGTCTGGCAAATGTGGCAAATGTAAAGCTATAAGGAAATCGGAAAGGAAAAGATTAAGGACTTTGTCTTAGAGTTCAGAAAAAGACAGCTTCCCCATCTGAAATGATTTAAATGCTTTTCTGTCCCTGGGAAGCTGCCTATACATGGTAGTCTTGATGGATTTAGTTAACTTTCTCTTCCAAATGAACCTATGAGTAAATGAGGCTTTAAGAAGTTAAATTTTTTTTTCATTTTTTATTTTAACTAGAATGACATTACTAATTTCCCTTTTTTACATTATTTAACTTTTAAAATATGTTTTAACATGATTGAAATTATAGTCAATTTTAGTTTTATATTAATTGCTTTAATTATCATTTTAGCAAGTTAAAGTATTCAGTTCATTCATCTGTTTATGCATTCATCGTTCCTTTCAAGTAAATATTTATGAGTGCATTTTCAAGCCAGAATTACACTGAATTAGCTTCCCAGGTGGTGCTAGTGGTAAAGAACCTGCCTGCCAGTGCAAGAGACTTAAGAGACATGAGTTCAATCCCTGGATCAGGGAGATACCCTTGGAGAAGGGCATGGCAACCCACTCCAGTATTTTTGCCTGGAGAATCCCATGGACAGAGGAGCCTGATGGTCTACAGTCCATGGGGTTGCAAAGAGTCAGACATGACTTAGTGACTAAAACACACACACATCATCATCATCATCATCTTGGAAAAGCTGATACTGAAGCTGAAACTCCAATACTGTGGCATCTGAAGCAAAGAGCTGACTCACTGAAAAAGACCCTGATTCCTGGAAAGGCAAAAGGAAAATAGAGTGGCAAAGGATAAGATGGTTAGATGGCATTTTAGACTCAATGGACATAAATTTGAACAAATTCTGGGCAACAGTGAAGGACGAGGAAGTCTGTCATGAGAAAGTCCATAGGGTTACAAGGAGTCAGACACTACTTGAGACTGAACAACAAGAACCGCCATCTCCATTAGTACCACTGTGCCCAAACCACTAACTCTCTTGCTTGTACTACTCTGAGAATCCTTCATTTTCAGTTTAGAGAACGAGTCTGCATGTTGGAAAATAAGAGTGACTTAAATAAAACATAGGGCTTCCCTGGTGGCTCAGAGGTTAAAGCATCCGCCTCCAGCGCGGGAGACCCGGGTTCGATCCCTGGGTTGGGAAGATCCCCTGGAGAAGGAAATGGCAATCCACTCCAGTGTTCTTGCCTGGAGAATCCCATGGATGGAGAAGCTTCGTAGATTACAGTCCACGGGGTCGCAAAGAGTCGGACACGACTGAGCGACTTTACCTTACCTTACCTTACCTTACCTTACCTTAAATAAAACATAAAATAATTTTTCTTATATGGTGCTAGAAGTTATAATGCTGTGGTCCAGGTCTTATGCAACAGTCCTCAGTCCTGACCCATACTGTCTCCCAGATATCCTGATTACAGAGTCCACCCTCCAGATCTCCTTACAGTTACAATTTGGTCCCTGTATCTCCACGTCCTGGGGAAGAAGCAGCAGCAGAAGAAGGAAAAGCAGTTGTTGGCAGAGTTAGCTCCACGTACAGAACTCTTCCTCAAAGTCCCACCAAAAGATTTTGGCTGATCTCTTATTGGCCATGGCAATTACACAGCCATCACCTTGCCAGCATGTCCATGCTCAGTCACCCAGTCATGTCCAACTCTGTATAACCCCATGGACTGTAGCCCACTGTAGGCTCCTCAGTCCATGGGATTTCTCAGGCAAGAACACTAGAATGGGTTGCCCTTTCCTTCTCCAGAGTATCTTCTTGACTCAGGGATAGAACCTATGACTTCTGCATTGGCAGGTTGATTCTTTACCACTGTGCCACCTGGGGAGGTTGAGAAATAGAATTTTTACCCATATGTATGACAACCTGAAGAAAATTGGGGTTATGCCAGTAGAGAAAAATAGGGAAGGAATATTGTGTAGGCAATTAACTGTCTCTTCTGTATCTTGCTTTCACTCTTATTCTCCTAAAGTTCCTTTCCCAGAAACAGTCAGAGAAGTCTTTTCACAACATAAAGTCATTTCCTGATTTAAAGCCATGACATGTAGAATAAAATCTAAGTTCTTTTCCATGGCTTTACTTGCCACGATATAGTTTCACATCATTTCCTACTATTTTCTCTCTTGTTTCCTGTTACAACTGCACTGTCTACTCTTCAAGCAGCTCTAGTTCATTTTGACCCCCAATCCTGTATATAGATCCTTTGCCCAGTACATTCTTCCACAGGTGCTTTTATGCTTTGATCCTTATTATGATTCAGTAAGCATGCTTAGTGAAATTGTCAACTGTCATTCAGCAGAGGGATGAATTCTGAGTTTGTACTTCCTAGACACAAATCTTGGCTCCTGCATAAGTTAGCTGTGTGGATTAGGTAGTTACACATCTCTTCTTTGTCTCAGGCTCCTCATCAGTAAAATGGGTTTATTTTCACACAGAGTGATTACTAGAATTCAGTGAGCTAATAGGTGTAAATTGTAAAGAACATTGTCTAGCAAATTTCAGTTGTTTGATAAATATTGGCAATTTTTATAAATGCTGCTTCCCCATTTTCCAAGTTTTGAATCAGTCCATAGAACAACGACTGGTTCAAAATTGGGAGGGTGTATGTCAAGGCTTTACATTGTCATCTGCTTATTTAATTTCTATGCAGAGTACATCATGTGAAATGCTGGGCTGGATGAAGCACAAGCTGGAATCAAGAGTTCTGGGAGAAATACCAATAATGCAGATGACACCACTCTCTGGGAGAAAGTAAAAAGGAACTAAAGAGCCCTTTGATGAATGTGAAAGAGGAGAGTGAAAAGGCTGGCTTTAAAACTCAACATTCAAAAAATGAAGACCATAGCATCTGGTCCCATCACTTCATGGCAAATAGATATGGAAACAGTGAGAAACTTTATTTTCTTGGGCTCCAAAATCACTGCAGTCATGAATTAAAAGATATTTTTCCCCTGGAAGAAAATCTATGATAAACCTAGACAGCATATTAAAAAACAGAGACAATACTTTGCTGACAAAGGTCTGAATAGTCAAAGCTATGGTTTTTCCAGTAGTCATGTATGGATGTGAGAGTTGAACCACTAAGAAGGCTGAGTGTTGAAGAACTGATGCCTTTGAACTGTGGCATTGGAGAAGACTTTTGAGAGTCCCTTAGATTGCAAGGAGATCAAACCAGTCAATCATAAAGGAAATCAGTCCTGAATATTCATTGGAGGGACTGATGCTGAAGCTGAAGCTCCAGTTCTCTGGTCACCTGTTGCAAAGAGTTGACTCACTGGAAAAGACCTTGATACTAGGAAAGATTAAAGGCAAGAAGAGAAGGGGACTACAGAGGATGAGATGGTTGGATGGCATCACCAACTCAAGGGACATGAGTTTGAGCAAGCTCCAAGAGATNAGCTGAAGCTCCAGTTCTCTGGTCACCTGTTGCAAAGAGTTGACTCACTGGAAAAGACCTTGATACTAGGAAAGATTAAAGGCAAGAAGAGAAGGGGACTACAGAGGATGAGATGGTTGGATGGCATCACCAACTCAAGGGACATGAGTTTGAGCAAGCTCCAAGAGATGGTGAAGGACAGGGAAGCCTGGCGTGCTGGAGTCCACTGGGTTGCAGGGAGTTGCATATGACTCAGTGACTGAACAACAACACTTACCTATTAAATGGATCCTCAGCTGATATGATAAATCAGCAGAGGAAATCAAAGAACTGCATGATCCACAGATGGATTACAGATGTTAAAAATTATTTTCTTGAGTTCTCTAAGTAGGAGTGTAATTATTATAATTATGAATTATGCCTAAAATTATATTATATATGAGACACTATTTTTATATTTGAATCTTTAAATGGTTAGCCAATAATATGAGTCACTTCACCTTTTTGGCCCTGTTTTTGTTGTTTAGTTGCTCAGTCATATCTGACTCTTTTGCAATCCCATGGACTGTAGCTCACCAGGCTCCTCTGTCCATGGGATTCCCCAGGCAAAAATACTGGAGTGGGTTGCCATTTCCTTCTTCAGGGGATCTTTCCGACTCAGGGATCAAACCCATGTCTCCTGCATTACAGCCATTTTCTTTACCATTGAATCACCCAGGAAACCCTTTTGGCCCTTAGTTTACTGTTTT
>SJYX01003282.1:0-11935 GCA_006410675.1 Oreotragus oreotragus | reverse complement strand
CACTGCACCCCTCACACCATTTCATCCCCAAGGTCCTGGGAGGCAGGCTCCAGTAATACCAGAATCAAACTGTGAGCAGCACAGTGACCAAAAGCACCGACTGCCGGGTCTGAGTCCGAGTTCTGGACCTCACGTGGGCACATTGCTAAACTGCTGGTGCCTCAGTTTCCCCATCTGTAGGTAAGGGCTGATTCTTCTGGTACAATATCTATCTCGTGGACAGGGTGAAGGAAGAAATGCATCTGTTCCCTATTTGCCTGATGGAAATCCGGGAATCAGACAAGTGAGGATTGTTTTCTCTTCACATTAGAGGCAGAGCTGCTGCTGTGGTCTTTTCCTAACCCCTCAGGGACTTGGTTTGCTCATCTGTCAGATGGGTAGGACCAGACCAGCTTGCCGGAAGGCTCATCCTGGGTTGTTTGTCTCCCCAAGTGAAGGCAAAGCCAAGTGACTGTTCCTGGAGAAAATGATGGAAGACGCTCTCCCTGGTCCTGGTAGGGTTGAGCAAGATTTGGCTGTAAATAATCGCAGAGTTGGACATGACTTAGCAGCTGAATAGCAATAGCAACTATCTCAAGATGCCATTCTGGACATTTCTCTCGTGCTCTCTAACCTCCCACAAATCACTGAAGGGCAAATTACTGGCTCTTTCCATCAAGATGGAAAAATACTTCCGACTTATTACAGACCCTTGTGCCAAACTCAGCAGCCGCCAGCAGTCATGGGTCATAGCCAAGGGCTATAAACCTCTCTGCTCTGGGGAGGCTCCTGAGATATCTGGGCCCTTCTTTAACTGGCTAAATAGACCAACTGACCTTGAACCTTAGACCAGCCCCACCCTTTTCAATTGATGGGAAAACCCCTCTGCTCTGAAACATTTGGCAACTGAGCAAGTCATGGGGTATGACCCAATGGGTTTATCCTGGAGCTCGTGGGACTAATGTTTGCACATTAGATCATTCACTACTCATTCATTTACAAATATTTTTTAAACACTTAGTATATTCTAAGTGCTGGGGATATAGCAGTGAACCAAACAGGCTAATTTCTGACCTCACGAAGTTTACATTCTAGAAGGAGGAGATTAAAATGAAATAAGCAAACAGATAGACAAGATAATTCTAGAAAATAAGAGTATAGTGAAAAGGGAAAGTGAAAGTTGCTGGTTGTGTCTCTCTGTGACCCCATGGACTATATAGTCCATGAATTCTCCAGGCCAGAATACTGCAGTGGGTAGCCTTTCCCTTCTCCAGGGGATCTTCCCAACCTGGGACTGAACCCAGCTCTCCCACATTACAGGTGGATTCTTTACCAGCTGAGCCTAAGGAAAGAGAAATAAGGTGTGACTGTAGGAACTACTTTTGATCAGAAGATGATGTTTTCCAAAAAGATGACGCTGAAGCTGAGAAGGAAGTAGCCATGAAGTCAGGGAGGGGAGCTTTGCAGGCAAGGGGAGGAGCAAGTGAACAGGCTCCCCTGGGGCCTGGATTATAATGAGAGCCATACAGAAGGTCAGCACAGTGAGGGTACAGCATACGAGGGTGGCGCCAAAGGAGGCGATGCAAAGCCAGCAGAATGTGCAGAAAGAGGAGGCTTGCGTTAGCCAGGGTGAGTTAACACTAGCTGCAGTAACAGATCACTCCCAGCGCTCGGAGGCTTGAGGGTGCAATAAAGGGCTGTTTCTGGCTCACTTCCTGGCTCTGTGTGGAAGCAGGGCAGTCTCTCACCCTCAGTCTTTGAGGAATCCAGGCTCCTGATGCCGTGTAACTCTGCCTACTCCCTGCCTAGTGCCTGGGAACCCTCTGTGGGATGCTTGCACCTAACTGGTACCCAAGGGAAGAGAGAGATGGTGGGGAATTGTGTAGTAGTTTTTAGGAACAGGATTGACTTCTGCTCACATTTCATTGGTAAGAACTCAGATAGCTGATCTCTCCAAGATCCAAGGAAGTGGGGCTGGGAGATGTCCAGTCATCCACCAGAGGTATCGGTGAAAACCAGCTAGGTTCTTCCTTGGTACCAGAGTGGGTGGTGAGAGGGACCAGACCTTATAGGGCCTTATAGATCACAGTGAGGAGCTGGTTTATTCCAGGTGGGCTGGGAGACTGGTGAAGGTTTATGAAGGAAAGCACATCACCTGTTTTACATTTGTGCTTTGCCCCTGACTCTAAACTATTGTGCCATGTGTGCAAACACGAGCCAGGGAAACTTCTGGGCCTCCAGTTTGATTGTCTATAACATGGAGGAATAGGAATTCAGATTATAATGATTTCTTTAATTAAATTTTTAAAATTTTTTCTGTTTTTTAGATTTAAATATATATTTTTAAATTTTCACATTACTGTGTTGGTTTCTGCCATACAACAATGCGAATCAGCTGTAATTATACATACACACCCTCCCTCCCTTCTCTCCCTCCCCTCCCCCATCTCACCCCTCCAGGTCATCCCAGAGTGCCAGACTGGGCTCCCCGTGATACACAGCAACTTCTCATCAGCTAGAATTCAGATTATTTTCAATATGCTTCTCCTCCACATCTGTACCTACTCTATGGTTTTTTGGGGATTTCAGGAAATTAAGGGGTGGAGCTCATTCCAAGACAGTGCTAGGGGTCCAGAGCAGAATGTGAAGAGGATGGAAAGGCCACAGAAAACCTTTCCAGGCCCTGGTAGCTGGCCCTGGTAGCTGAGTATGGCCCAATCCCTGGTCCTTCTCACCTTCCAAGCAATTACACAGAATGGCCCTCACTGCACTTCCTACCTACTGGGTTACTGACAAACACACGTTGAATGACTTGTCTTCCCATTCCTCCCCTGGATCCCATTCACACATCTCCTACCAGATTCCACACAGCACCTCCTACTGCTTCCTCCCATCTACCATGATGTCCCGTTTCTCTGAAATCCAACAAATCTTGAGGTGTACCTGACCCAGTTTAGTCATTGGCTTGCTCATTTATTTACTATTGTTTAATTTTTAAAGGCTCAGGTCTATGGAGTGCTTTTTAAGAGCAGTTGATTTCGATATTTTCTTCAAAGGCACAGCCTGCCTTAGGAGGTAGGCAGCTGTTGGATTAGGCTAAGCTGCAGAAACAAATGAATGCCTCCATGGCTTAAGCGGAAGGTTTATTCTTGTTCATATTATAAGGCAACTGGGTCCTTCTCCAAGCTCTGATCTGGGGACCCAAGCCTGTTTTGTCTTGGGACTCTGCCATCTAGTTGTTTCATCATTGTTTTGGTTCATCTGATCAGTTTGGGGGCCTGAGACCTGGAGGGTAAGAAAAGAGAAAATCAATGCCCATTTGTAGGAGACTCTATGAGACAGGAATGCAAGCGGCAAACATCATTTCCTCCCACTTGTCATTGGCTGGAATATGGTCACGTGGTGTCATTCAACTGCGAAGGGGCCTGGGAAACAGAGTTTAACAACAGTCTGCAAAGAGGTGAAAACTGATATTGGTGAACACTTAGCAGTATGGCCCCAGTAACATTATTTTAGACATGAGGAAACAAGGGTTCAAGTGAGTGAACCCCTGACCACGAATCACCCACGATCACCAGGCTAGGAAGTCGGGTGGGGGAACCTTACCTCAGATGGCAAAAGACAGCAAAGTGTTCATAGTAACATGTTAACTGAAAACGGTAGGACATAAAAAGCAGATTTGATTTGATAGACAAGTAAATTATATTACTTATTTACACACACACACAAAGTCCACATATAGAAACCAGACTGAAAGAAATACACGAAAGTGTCATTGGGTCATATCTGGATTTTATCTGGTTGCTTGGACTATGTAAGTTTAAACTCGTCTTCATATTTTGTACAATGAGAAAATAATTGCCACTGCTTTCTAAACTTAGATTAATTTTTCTTAAATGATCTATTTCCGTGAAAGCGTATCACAGGAACAAAAGTTGCCCTGTGGAGCGCATAACGATAGCATTCTTGCCACTAGTTGTAATTTCCTACATGCGTGATTCCAGCTCTTTATAAACTTCAAGTACTCTTGCATATTGTTGTTTTATGTATTTGCTGAGTAAGACCCCACGCACTCTCCACCAGGTCCTGGTGAGGTTCTGGATGAAGGGACATAGACCCAGGAGTCTCTGGTTGACTTGACATCCATGAAATTGATAAATTCAGGAATAAAGTCAAGAATGGATTTAGTGATTGCCTGCCAGATGGGAGGCTTGGACGCTGCGCCGTGGGATTTGGTCAGCTTCCTGTTGGCCTGTGGGCCACGAAGGAGAATTCTTGGGCCATCAACCTAGATTCATAACTCAGTGCTGTGAATGCTGGCTGGAGCTGGGTAAACCCAGAGCTGAAGCCCAGGGCATCTCAAAAGTCTGGGGACAAAGGTCAGATCTGAGACCAGATCCAAGCCCACGCCAGGGCTCTTTCTAGAACCTCATTTCTTAGTCATCAGATGGTCTGGTGGCTGAATGTTCTGCAGTGCTGTCTCCAAACAGAAGGACTCTGCCCACACAGCTGGGCCTGGAGCCCTGTTGGGTCCTTATATGTGACTTTGAAGCCAACCAGAAACTCTGCCGGCAAACACATTGTTGGGATTTATTGTTTGTGTAACTCAGAATCCCAGGAAGAATGGACAAGGCCATGTCTGCCACCCACTCCTAGGAGTCATCAGGATGTCCAGTACCAGACCTATCCACCCAGGCTTTCTGTGAGGGAGCGTGGTACACACACACACATACACACACACCCTAAATACATGTATACACATACATGCTACTCACTCACTCACTTCTCTGTCTAATCAGATCCCTGCCCCAAAGGCAGAGCTGCCTTTATTACCCTCTTCTCTGCATTCTTGATGTCAGGGAGACTTTAACATTTTTGCTGGAAGCAATGCAAGGGAAAAAAAATGGCTACATTTCCAAACTTTTTTTGGAGGGGAGTGGTAAGGAATGGAGAATTGTTCCAAACTGAATCTTCCATGGATAAAGCTGCTCAGTTTAAAGCTAGATGGGCAGCCCAGGCCCTGGCCACTGGGAAGCAGCCTCCTCAGCCCCTAGTGTTGTCTGAGAAATCCTGGAAAAACAGGCGAGGATGGCCAACCAGTGACCGGGGTCAGGAGTGCCAGGCTTCCGTGCCCCCCACGGCTGCACCTGCACCTCTTGGGGAGACCACAGGAGGGGCACTCGGGCCCTGGCGCTTGCCCTGGCAGCGACAGTTTCCCATCTGTAAAGACAGGATGCTTGGGTATGCAAAGATGCCTGCGACCGAAGGATTCTTACTCCCTGCCTTCCCCGTCGTGAAGGCCACCTGGTTTCTGAGCTGATTTCGAACACCATGATTTCACAGGGGAAGGGTGTCCTGTACCAGACCTGTCCACCTTTCTGTGAGGGAGTGTGGTACACATACACACACACACACACACACACCCTAAACACATGCATACACATACATGCTTACTCAGTCATTCACTTCTCTGTGTAATCAGATCCCTGCCCCAAAGGCAGAGCTGCCTTTATTACCCTTATGGATAACACCCTTAGGGCCACTATGGATATAATACAGAACCTGAAAACGTTAAACCATATTTGGGAAGTTGAGGGACCTCCCAGGAGAGGTGTTGAGCTGCTCTTACTCTTACTCCCTTCTTTTCAATCAGATTTAAACCACTATGTACTTTTTATCTTCAGAGCTATTTTGGAAACTTGGGACAGATCGTGGTAAGAGGGGAATTTTGAATTTGCAGGCAATCGTGTTAACTCTTTCAAGTTAGCATGGCTGCCATTTTCAAGGATTTGGTGGCAATACAGATAGAAAGGAATCTTCCATTTTATAGATGGGAGAACTGAGGTCCCAAAGGTAATAGGATCAGGTTAGAGGAGAAGCCAGTGGAGGGGGACCCAATTTTTCTAACTTGGTATCAGTGCAGATAATTTAAGAGGAAGGTCTTCAAAGTTAAAAACACCTTCCATGGAATCCTAGCTCAGACAACTAAAAGTCCTACAATGGTGGGTGAGTTACTACTGAACTTTTAATTTTCTCCTTTGGAAAAATGGGGGTAGTTTCTGGTTCACCAGAATAATGCTGGGATTAAATCAGATGGTAATTTGGAAAAATGGGGGTAGTTTCTGGTTCACCAGAATAATGCTGGGATTAAATCAGATGGTAATCAAGTGCTTAGCTTAGTGCTAAACACAAGGAAAGTGCTGGAAATACATGGCTTGCATGCTAAATCTCTTCAGTCGTGTCTGACTCTTTGCGACCCTATGGACTGGGGCCTGCCAGGCTCCTCTGCCCATGGGATTCTCCAGGCAAGAATACTGGAGTGGGCTGCCGTGCCCACCTCCAGGGAGATCTTCCCAACCCAGGGACTGAACCTGGTGTCTCTTACGTCTCCTGCATTGGCATGTGGGTTCTTTCCCACTAGCACCACCTGGGAAGCCCCGGAAACACATTGCTCCATTATGACTGCCCCATTGTCTGGAGAGGCAAACCGAGGCTCAGAAAGGTCCAGCCTTTGCAGCGTGTGAATCCAGGGCCTGTGTCCCTAACCACCTCACCATGCAGTTTGTGCAGAGGGAGAAACACTCTGCATCTCAAATTCCTTTCAACAACAGCATATTATGTCTTGAAAAGAAACACCAGAGCTAAGCCCATGTGGGACACAAGCTGAGCATCAGGGACCTGCATGAGGCCAGGGGAAGATGCTGGTGAGTCTGACGTGTGTTTGCGTGGAGAAGAGGCGGGTGAGATGGAGCGAGGAGGGGAAGAGTTCAAACCCGGGCAGAGGGAGACGAAGCCCTTGGCCACACCTGCCTTCAGTTGTTAAGCTCACAAAATGTGGCCCCAGAGGCACCCTTGGGCTTCTGAGCGGAACCCTGAGCTTGCATCAAGCCCGCATCCAGGATACAGAAGCACAGAGCTGCAGAGAAGAGCTCGAGGAAGCAGGTCTTGGAGAAGTCACAGAAATCACTTCGGGGGTGGCGGGTTGGGGTGCAGAGGAGAAGGACACTCTGGAGATTCAGAGGCCATAAGTTAGGAGTTTGGATGAAAGGTCTCCAAATCTCCAAAGGGCAGGGAGGCCCAGATGACCCCTATGTTCAGTGTGTATAAGTCAGTTGAGTTAGTTTTCCATGAACCTGGGGAAGCCCGAGACTTCTGCTCTTTCCATCCAGATAAGTATAGCTCCCTTGGCTGCATCTGACCCCCTGGGGTCTGCTGGTTTGAGCTCTGAGCTCCAGGACCAAACTGCCACCCCATCCTCTTGGCCTCTGGCAGAATCAGAGCCTCCTGGGTCACCCAGAACCCCTCAATTCCTACAGATGCTCTAAACATTCCTCATTTGACCCCATCACCCAAGCTCCTCTCCCACCCCCACCGCCCTTTTGCGGAGCCCTCCAGAACTCAAGAGTCAATCCAGAATTCTGCTAATTTCACTTCGTGCTAATTCAAACCCAGGCCACCTGGAACGTGCTTCCCTTGCAATCCTCTCCAGAGGCTGGTACTTTTCTGTCACACGCCACAGTTTCAGGATCTGGAAACAGCTCTCAGTGCTGCTGCGCTTCATTCCACTGCCAAGCTGCCTCCTCCCTCTTCAAGGCCTCCAGCTCCTTTGAAGTGCATTGTCCATGTTCATGCCCCTTGCCCCTTCTCGTGCGTGTCAATTTCCTGGCTCCCCCATCACTGCCCCTTAGTCTTCAGTAATGTTAGTACTGATTTACTAACCCTTTCTCCATCACCATGTCCTTCACCGTTCTTGGGATGTGCACACGTGTCTTTCCTAGAACATGGATTTTTGTTCAAATGATTTTTTAAAAGAGCTGACCCTAGAAAAGAGGAGTGAGTATAGGGCAGGTGGAAAAGCTAAGCAATAAAGTTCTCTCTGCTGGAGACCCGCTTTTGCCTGATCCCGTGGGGAGCTCTGGGGCATTCATTGTACCGCAGAGCTCGTTGCATCTCCAGGGAGCCACGTCTGTACTCACTGCCAGCCTGCCATTGACTGAGGTCTGCAGAGTGCAGGGAGCTTGGCTCCCTGGAATCTGAGTGGCAGTTATGCCACCATCTAACCCCAAACAACCTCCGATTGCCTGATCTCAAAGGACAGTCAACCACCTCCTCTGCTACCCGTTTCAGCCACCCACTGGCAATCTCGATCTGAAACCTCCCACTTTTCAGCTGCTCTCTCTTATTCTTCCAACCCATTTCCTCTCCAATCTCTTCTTTTCTAATCATCTTCTCAATCCTCTGCCTGCACCTGTAGTCCGATTATCATCACCACAACTGTGTGCCCAGCTATGTTTGACTCTTTGCAATCCCGTGGGACTACAGCCCACCAGGCTCCTCTGTCCATGGCCTCTTGATGAAAGTGAAAGAGAAGAGTGAAATGGTTGGCCCAAAGCTCAACATTCAGAAAACTAAGATCATGGCATCTGGTCCCATCACTTTATGGCAGATAGATGAGGAAACAGTGGAAACCGTGGCTGATTTTATTTTTCTGGACTCCAAAATCACTGCAGATGGTGAATGCAGTAATGAAATTAAAAGACATTTACTCCTTGGAAGGAAAGTTATGACCAACCTAGATAGCATATTAAAAAGCAGACATTACTTTGCCAACAAAGGTCCGTCTAGTCAAAGCTGTGGTTTTTCCAGTGGTCGTGTATGGATGTGAGAGTTGCACTATAAAGAAAACTGAGTGCAGAAGAATTGATGCTTTTGAACTGTGGTGTTGGAGAAGACTCTTGAGAGTCCCTTGGACTGCAAGGAGATCCAACCAGTCCATCCTAAAGGAGATCAGTCCTGGGTGTTCATTGGAAGGACTGATGTTGAAGTTGAAACTGAAATACTTTGGCCACCTGATGCAAAGAGCTGACTCATTGGGAAAGACCCTGATGCTGGGCAAGATTGAGGGCAGGAGGAGAAGGGGACGACAGAGGATGAGATGGTTGGATGGCATCATTGGCTCGATGGACATGAGTTTGGGTAGACTCCGGGAGTTGGTGATGGACAGGGAGGCCTGGCGTGCTACAGTTCGTGGGGTCGCAACGAGCTGGACACGACTGAGAGACTGAAATGAACTGAATGAACATGTTCAGTAAATCCATCTCCACTTTCCTAGAAATTTCACCTCCATTTTCCTGGTTTATGGCTTCTTCCTTCTCTCCGTCTTTGACATTACTTTCTTCCCTTCCTCTTGGCTGATGACCTGTTTCCATATTTTATAGAGACAGTATTTGGATGGAGGCAGCCCATCACCAAGTCCTAGTTTCCCGGGATTGCGCTCCGCGTGCTCCACAACAGAAGACATGTCTCTCGGCATCACTTGGCTCGGAATTTCCTTCCCCCTTACTCTCTCAAGGTCTTTGCTTCTATAATTATCTCCTCTTTTTCCCATCACCAATGATTCTTTCTGCAGGATGGCTCAAAGATGCCCAAAGGGCAGCCTGACTATACTTCCTACTCTGCCCACCACCCCACTTCCTTCCCAGTGCCACAAAGAGATGTCTATTTTAAAAAATTTACTTGAATTTATATTTGAAATATAGTTGATTTACAATATGGTGTTAATTTTGCTGTACAGGAAAGCTTTTCCATTATACATGTGTGGTTAGTCATTCAGTCATGTCCAACTCTTTGTGACACCATGGACTGTAGCCAGCCAGACTCCTCTGTCTGTGGAGATTCTCTAGGCAAGAATACTGCCATGACCCGCTTCAGGGGATCTTCCCAAACCAGGGATCAAACCCAGGTCTCCTGCATTGCAGGCAGGTTTTTAACCATCTGAACCACAAATGAAGCCCAAGAATACTGGAGTGGGTAGCCTATCCTTTCTCCAGGGGAGCTTTCTGACCCAGGAATTGAACCAGGGTCTCCTGAATTGCAGGTGGATTCTTTACCAGCTGAGCTACCTGGGAAGCCAGTTATAGATATCTATACATTCTTTTCATATTCTTCTCCATTACAGTTTATCTCAGGATATTGACTATAATTCTCTGTGCTACACAATAGGACTTTGTTGCTTATCCACTCTCTGTATAATAGTTTGTATCGTGTTTTTGACCTCTACCATTTCTTTCCTTTACTTAATAGCTAGCATCTGCCAATCCCAAAGTCCCACTTCACCCCTTCCCTGCTCCTCTCCCCGTTGGCAACCACAAATCTGCTCTTTATTTCTGTGAGTTTGTTTCTGTTTTGTAGATAAGTGCATTTGGATCATATTTTTAAAAATCAATTTTTACTTTATGTTGGAGTATAGTTGATTTACATATATCATAGTTGATTTACATATATCATAGTTGATGTACATATATCTATGCTTTTTCAGATTCTTTTCCCATGTAAGTTATTATAGAATATCAAGTAGAGCTCCCTGTGATAAACAGTAGGTCCTTGTTGATCACTTATCTTATGTATAGTGGTGTGTATATGTTAATCCCAGACTCCTAATTTATCCTTCCCCCTATGGTAACCATAAGTTTGTTTTGTACATTGGAAATAAGTTCATTTGTATCATTTTTTTAAGATTCCATTATTAGTGATGTCATAGGATACTGGGCTTTCTTTGTCTGATATACCTCACTTAGTGATGTCATAGGATACTGGGCTTTCTTTGTCTGATATACCTCACTTGGCAGGATTATCTCTAGATCCATCCATGTTGCTGTGAATGGCATTATTTCATTCTTTTTAGTGGCTGAATAATATTCCATCGTGTATATGGAATTCCCACTTCCCATTTCACTCTCCCCCTTGCATATGTGTACCTCCTTTATCCATTGCTCTGACTGTGGACACTTAGGTTTCTTCCACAAAGTTGCCTTGACTTGTTATCTCCACTTTCTCACCTTGTGCTCCTGCCTTCCTAAGCAGGATCTTGTCCTCACGAGTCCCCACGAGATGGCCGGAGGTAGCCAGTGCCTCCATCCTGCCAAAGCTCAGTTCTCTGCCTCCTTGTCCTCGACCTCTTGCTGTCATTTGGTGTGACTAGCCACACTGTCCTTCTGGAACTCTCCCGTCCCTAAGCTTCCCACCCACAGGCTTCCCACCTTGCACGCTGTACCCTCCTTTTCAGCAGACCCCTCAGGGCCGGTGTGCCCCAGGGCCAGCCCTCTGCCTTCCCCCGTCTCTGCCCACACTCTGCAGTGGCGGGGCATGCAGCCCATGGCTTCAAAGACCATCATGTGCTGACTCCAAAGTCCCTGTCTTCACCCCACGTGTCTCTGGACTCTTCCTCTCTCCGTGCCAACCTCACCCCTCCGCCCACGTGAACAGCAGACCCCTCCTGCCACCGCAGCAGCAGCATGCCTAACTGGACAAGGCTGAGCTTCTGACCCTCACCCCGGCTTCTCAGCCTGCCTCTTCCTGAATCTTCCTCAAGACCGGAAACTGCATCCCTGGCGGCTTTCTGGCTGGGTCAGAAACCCAGGGGTCGCCCTTGATTCTACTTTCCCCTCAGAGCCTGATTCCAAGCCGCCTGGCAGTTATTCCTGGGAGCCCCAGCCCTGCCCCA
Organism: Oreotragus oreotragus; assembly: GCA_006410675.1. NCBI lineage: Eukaryota > Metazoa > Chordata > Mammalia > Artiodactyla > Bovidae > Oreotragus > Oreotragus oreotragus. The sequence goes on along the minus strand of SJYX01003282.1, from coordinate 453 downwards.
GCCCCGCAGCACTCCAGCTGAGCCCAGGTCACCGCCAGCTCTCCCCTGCTCCCCACGGGGCTCCTGACGGGCTTCCCACTTCACCCTTCCCTTGGAGCTGAGTGACCTCATGGAGGCCCGAAGCTGACAGGGAGGCCCGCTGATGTCGGACCACACAGTGCCCGGCCTAACGCTGCCCAGTGGCTGCCCGCCACACTTCAGATGGGAGCCAGATCTTCATGGCACCTCCTGGCCCTGCTGACCTCACACCCTCCCCTGCTTCACGCCATCCCTTTAGCTCCAGCCACACAAGCCTGCTTTCTGCTCCTCCTGCCACGCTCTCCTGGTCTCTCAGGGTCTTGATAGTCCTTCATCCTTCAGTTCGGATTGTTTTGCCTGAGATTCTTTTTTTTTTTAATTGAAAAAAATTTATACAATTTTCAAAGTTACTCTCCACTTACAGCTATTACAAAA
>SJYX01003281.1:0-16985 GCA_006410675.1 Oreotragus oreotragus | reverse complement strand
GATGTTCATATTGCTCTAGATCATTGAATCTAAGATGCTAGTGATTAGAAGATGCATCATTATTTTAAATACCACAAAGGAAGAAAAAAAATCCTGTCAGTTATACCATAGCACATCCCTTTCTTATCCTGTAAACTGTTTCTACACACTGAAAGAGATTTTGGGGAGGTTGCTTCAGGCAATTTTTTTCTCCTGAGTCATTCTTGGGCATATATAAAAAGGAAATATATGTGAATACACATTAAGATATTTTAAAATTTCCTGACAGCCTAGTGCATTGCTGCTGAGTCACTTGTAAAGGCATTTAGTGAGCTGTGTTTTTTCTGTACAGTCTTGCCTCTGTGTCGTTGTGTGCATTGGGGGTGTAGCATTTCTGAAAGAGGGCTTTGCATTATTTTCTTTCAAGGCTCTCACCCCAGTTCTCTTTTATTTCCTAGGTTTGGGCTTATAAGGGGAGAGAGCATGAGAAACCCTATGCCTCTTCTTAGGAACTGTTCTTTCTGTTTAAACAAACTTCAGGTGGATGGTTTGCCTGAGAAATGGTTGTCAGGAGGGGCCCTCTTTGTGTGTTTGGTCAAATAGTTATAATGACATAAGGCAGGAGGAAACCAAATTTAATTGCCTATTAAATCTGCAATTTAATAAGAAATCCACATAATGTGAGAGATTCCAGATAAAATGAGAGTCGGGTATAATGGGGTATATTTGTCCTCCTGGACCAAGGAGAAGCGCGTAGGGATCTGGGACTTCAAAGGGAAGGAAGGCAGTTCACAGGAAGATGAAAAAGAGCCAATATTTGGAAGATGGATGTTTTCTGTGTCCTAAGGAGATAGTGGGACACAGAGAGGAGTTTTAACAAGCAGACTTCGCTAGGTTCCTCCATGTCTGCCACACCTAGCTCATATTATACTGCCTTTATTCACGGTGATAGCGGCCTTCCTCAAACAGGTCCTCTGTCTAAATCCTTTTCGGCAGTTAGAGGGACGGACAGAGTTTCATCCTGAGTGCTTTGGACTTTGTTGTTTTCAGCTTGAAGCAATCCACATGCCAGAGTGGCACATCTAGGGTGTCCTGCCCTGAACCCCACTATAACCCTGGGGTGTTCCCACGAGAGGCTTCCCCTTGCCATGAATAAATGATAGAGATAACTGTGTGTGTTTCTGCATTTACCTATTCTTTTCTTCCTTCCTGTCTCTTTTCTGTTTTTCTTTTGAAGTTCTGAGGCCAAATCTGGCTTAAGGAGGCACAAAGAAAGCCCGCAGCAAAGACCTCTCAGGCCTGTCCAGGAAGCCTGCCTGCACCCGCTGTGTGAGGCAGAATGGCGCCCTCTACAGGTGCACTCGCTTCATTGCTGCTGCTGGTGACCTTTACAGGTAGGAAACCGGTACCCTGGAGACACCAGCCTCAGGCTTGAACTTCCTCTCTGACTTAAGCAACTCAGACCAACCTGAGATGAAGGTGCTGTGTGTTTGCTTTCCAACAGACTTATTTCACATATAAAAAGGAAGGCCTCATGCATAAGTGGTTTCTGGAAACAGGCAGTTAACTTTTTAGTCATGACTATTTTGGGGAAAAGAAAATCATATTTTGTATATGCTAGGAAAACTTCATGTATTTATTTCAAAGAACCGCATAGATCTTTTTTAGAAAGCAAATAACAGGCTTTTTTCTATCTTAAATCTTTGTTTTCATATAGTCTGTTTACTTATTGTGGACACACCATGGCATAAAACCCTTGGTCAGCATCAGCTCTAGTGATCCATGCCCCAGCTAGGCCAGCCAGACCCCTTTAAACTTACCGAAGACTGAGGATGGAGATATGGCTAGGGAAACTGATTTAATATCCAGGGTTTTTCACAGTGTAGCAAAAACAGCTGAGGTTTACCCGGGAGTGACCCTTGTTAAAATGTGTCTTCTTAGGCCCCATCCAGACCTACTGAATCAGAACTCCGGAGTAGCCTGGTGGGCTGCAGTCCATGGGGTCGCTAACAGTCGGACAGACCCAGCGACTTCACTTGCACTTTTCTCTTTCATGCATTGGAGAAGGAAATGGCAACCCACTCCAGTATTCTTGCCTGGAGAATCCCAGGGATGGGGGAGCCTGGTGGGCTGCCATCTATGGGGTCACACAGAGTTGGACATTACTGAAGTGACTTAGCAGCAGCAGCAGTGGGTGTGACTCAGGAGCCTGAAGCATCTAAATTTTATTTTATTTATTTATTTATTTATTATGAAGCATCTAAATTTTAAGAAGCACAGTTTTAGGTCATACAAGAGCCACTTGAGGAAATACTACAGTCAGGAAAGCTTTATCGTTGCCTGCATATTACTCTCCTCATGCCAAATGTTCATCTTATTAACCTCACCACTGCTTAGTATACAAGGCAAAATGGCCCTTTATCTCATGCTTGATGTACTCTGGAAAGTGCTGTCATTAATGTTTGAGCTCTCTTTTTTTCTCTCAAATCCCTACCTTTTCACTGCTTTTTGTCATTGTCTTATGGGGTGTTTTTCATTCATTCAAAATTCCTGAGTTAATTGAGCCCCAGTAATGTTATTTAGGGCTTGTGTGTCTTTCCTCTCTATCCTCTTTACCTTTGACAAGATGCTAACCATTGATTTTGTTGATTTGTCAACACCCGTGGAGTGCTTACTGTGTTCATGGATTGGACTGGGGATTTATAGAGGGAACAAACCTATGACTGTTCTCCTGTCTCTTCAAGAACTTTCTTGAGTGAGTCTAATAGACGGTTTAGTTGTTGGGATACCCACCTTCTCAAACTTNCCCGTGGAGTGCTTACTGTGTTCATGGATTGGACTGGGGATTTATAGAGGGAACAAACCTATGACTGTTCTCCTGTCTCTTCAAGAACTTTCTTGAGTGAGTCTAATAGACGGTTTAGTTGTTGGGATACCCACCTTCTCAAACTTCTTTTTTAATATTAAGATCCACTCTTGAAGTATGTTTATCTAGATAAACAGCCCATTCAGGTGATTTTTTGCAGAATAAAAGGATGGTCTGCCCTAGAGGCTTATGGAGACCACCACCGCCAACCTGAGGGAAAACGGCTTTTAAGGTTTGTGTTGAAGACTTCTGCCAAGCTTCTCAACCACATGTAACAATTTGCTTGTTCCAGGGTCACAGCCTTTTTCCTGTTTAATGGTTTCTTTGACACAATTTTACACGTTGACTTTTAAGCTTCTGGTGTCCAAAGCTAGAAGTGAAACATGATAGTTCTTATGAATCATATTTTTCAAAAGGAGGTGACCCAACGGTTGTTCAAGGGAAAAAAAATGTATCCTGTCATTTGTGTTTGAAAGAAATTTCTAGCTTGGGTCTTCATTTAAAGGGATGTAGTGATATCTTTCCAAGCAAAGACAGTATTTTTGAGAGTAGGTCTGGGAGTTGTAGATTTATCTGCCTATTTTATCCCCTTTCTCATCTCTTGACCTTGATTATAAAGGTTATATACTGTTTTGTCATGTTCAGCACAGAGTATTTTCCCCCTCTCCATATCCGATAAAAGATTAAGCTTTTCTTTAGAAAATAAAAGGCTAAAACTATTAAAGTGATTTAAAAAAATAGATTTGGTTTGAGAAAATATCATTTCAGTTGAAGTAAAGCAGTTTGCCTGCTTATTTACTGGGAAAGATACATATTTATAGCTAATTCTTTTTGGATGAGACCAGTTAGACTTTCCTATTGAGTCAATATTTGGTACTGAATGATTCTTAAAAATTTATAATGGTGATGATGTGTATACAGGTGAAAAAAGAAATGATTCTTATTTTGATATGGACTGTTTTTTTAAACGTCTGTGTTGGATTTGTTAGAGTGTTGCTTCTCATTCATGTTTTGTTTTTTTGGCTGGGAGACATGTTGGGTCTTAGCTCCCTGACCAGGGATCAAACTTGTGCCCCTGCCAACGAACTGCCAGGGAAGTCCCAAACGACATGAATTCTTGTACTGTGTTTAGCCATTTATCTTACCTCCAGTTAGAAGTCATCTCTAACGGACATTATGAAAAATGTAACAGTTATTAAGAGAATGATCCGTGATGAGCACTCACTAGAAAGACCTTTTGCTCTTTGGAGTTCAGCAGAACTGCATTCCAGGAACTGTATGTGATGAGGGACCAGTTTGTTTTTATTTCCAATCTACCACAGACTCACTGTTTGGTAAACTATCAACAACAAGTTGTCTACTGAAAGAAAAGCACTCAGGGCAAGAGCTGTAGGTTTCAGTTTTATTCAGGGACCTTCCTGAGAGCTATAGCCCAGGCAACAGCATCTCAGTAGCTCTGAGGGAACTGCTCTGAAAAACTGGGAGAAGAAGCCCGTGTGTATATTATTTGGGGCAAGAGAATGCATGCCGCCAGGCACACCTCTTGGTACACCGCTGCTGCTAGTCACAAGGAACAGGTGTCTCAGCTGACGATTTTAGTGCTTTTCTGTGTACGGAAAGATGCAAGCATCTGGGCTCATTAAAATTCTTCCTGAGACATGTGTCCAATTATCTAAGGGCCCGTTTTTCCAAAGCACAGAGTGCCTCATCTTGCTTTTCATCCTGAATGCCTTTCTGGGTATGCTGTCTGTCAGTGACTGCAGTGGGCAATGACTTCATCCTTGTAGAACCGAATGGTGGGCAACATTCTTTATTTTTTCTAATTAATCCATTCNCAGCAAAGACCTCTCAGGCCTGTCCAGGAAGCCTGCCTGCACCCGCTGTGTGAGGCAGAATGGCGCCCTCTACAGGTGCACTCGCTTCATTGCTGCTGCTGGTGACCTTTACAGGTAGGAAACCGGTACCCTGGAGACACCAGCCTCAGGCTTGAACTTCCTCTCTGACTTAAGCAACTCAGACCAACCTGAGATGAAGGTGCTGTGTGTTTGCTTTCCAACAGACTTATTTCACATATAAAAAGGAAGGCCTCATGCATAAGTGGTTTCTGGAAACAGGCAGTTAACTTTTTAGTCATGACTATTTTGGGGAAAAGAAAATCATATTTTATATATGCTAGGAAAACTTCATGTATTTATTTCAAAGAACCGCATAGATCTTTTTTAGAAAGCAAATAACAGGCTTTTTTCTATCTTAAATCTTTGTTTTCATATAGTCTGTTTACTTATTGTGGACACACCATGGCATAAAACCCTTGGTCAGCATCAGCTCTAGTGATCCATGCCCCAGCTAGGCCAGCCAGACCCCTTTAAACTTACCGAAGACTGAGGATGGAGATATGGCTAGGGAAACTGATTTAATATCCAGGGTTTTTCACAGTGTAGCAAAAACAGCTGAGGTTTACCCGGGAGTGACCCTTGTTAAAATGTGTCTTCTTAGGCCCCATCCAGACCTACTGAATCAGAACTCCGGAGTAGCCTGGTGGGCTGCAGTCCATGGGGTCGCTAACAGTCGGACAGACCCAGCGACTTCACTTGCACTTTTCTCTTTCATGCATTGGAGAAGGAAATGGCAACCCACTCCAGTATTCTTGCCTGGAGAATCCCAGGGATGGGGGAGCCTGGTGGGCTGCCATCTATGGGGTCACACAGAGTTGGACATTACTGAAGTGACTTAGCAGCAGCAGCAGTGGGTGTGACTCAGGAGCCTGAAGCATCTAAATTTTATTTTATTTATTTATTTATTTATTATGAAGCATCTAAATTTTAAGAAGCACAGTTTTAGGTCATACAAGAGCCACTTGAGGAAATACTACAGTCAGGAAAGCTTTATCGTTGCCTGCATATTACTCTCCTCATGCCAAATGTTCATCTTATTAACCTCACCACTGCTTAGTATACAAGGCAAAATGGCCCTTTATCTCATGCTTGATGTACTCTGGAAAGTGCTGTCATTAATGTTTGAGCTCTCTTTTTTTCTCTCAAATCCCTACCTTTTCACTGCTTTTTGTCATTGTCTTATGGGGTGTTTTTCATTCATTCAAAATTCCTGAGTTAATTGAGCCCCAGTAATGTTATTTAGGGCTTGTGTGTCTTTCCTCTCTATCCTCTTTACCTTTGACAAGATGCTAACCATTGATTTTGTTGATTTGTCAACACCCGTGGAGTGCTTACTGTGTTCATGGATTGGACTGGGGATTTATAGAGGGAACAAACCTATGACTGTTCTCCTGTCTCTTCAAGAACTTTCTTGAGTGAGTCTAATAGACGGTTTAGTTGTTGGGATACCCACCTTCTCAAACTTCTTTTTTAATATTAAGATCCACTCTTGAAGTATGTTTATCTAGATAAACAGCCCATTCAGGTGATTTTTTGCAGAATAAAAGGATGGTCTGCCCTAGAGGCTTATGGAGACCACCACCGCCAACCTGAGGGAAAACGGCTTTTAAGGTTTGTGTTGAAGACTTCTGCCAAGCTTCTCAACCACATGTAACAATTTGCTTGTTCCAGGGTCACAGCCTTTTTCCTGTTTAATGGTTTCTTTGACACAATTTTACACGTTGACTTTTAAGCTTCTGGTGTCCAAAGCTAGAAGTGAAACATGATAGTTCTTATGAATCATATTTTTCAAAAGGAGGTGACCCAACGGTTGTTCAAGGGAAAAAAAATGTATCCTGTCATTTGTGTTTGAAAGAAATTTCTAGCTTGGGTCTTCATTTAAAGGGATGTAGTGATATCTTTCCAAGCAAAGACAGTATTTTTGAGAGTAGGTCTGGGAGTTGTAGATTTATCTGCCTATTTTATCCCCTTTCTCATCTCTTGACCTTGATTATAAAGGTTATATACTGTTTTGTCATGTTCAGCACAGAGTATTTTCCCCCTCTCCATATCTGATAAAAGATTAAGCTTTTCTTTAGAAAATAAAAGGCTAAAACTATTAAAGTGATTTAAAAAAATAGATTTGGTTTGAGAAAATATCATTTCAGTTGAAGTAAAGCAGTTTGCCTGCTTATTTACTGGGAAAGATACATATTTATAGCTAATTCTTTTTGGATGAGACCAGTTAGACTTTCCTATTGAGTCAATATTTGGTACTGAATGATTCTTAAAAATTTATAATGGTGATGATGTGTATACAGGTGAAAAAAGAAATGATTCTTATTTTGATATGGACTGTTTTTTTAAACGTCTGTGTTGGATTTGTTAGAGTGTTGCTTCTCATTCATGTTTTGTTTTTTTGGCTGGGAGACATGTTGGGTCTTAGCTCCCTGACCAGGGATCAAACTTGTGCCCCTGCCAACGAACTGCCAGGGAAGTCCCAAACGACATGAATTCTTGTACTGTGTTTAGCCATTTATCTTACCTCCAGTTAGAAGTCATCTCTAACGGACATTATGAAAAATGTAACAGTTATTAAGAGAATGATCCGTGATGAGCACTCACTAGAAAGACCTTTTGCTCTTCGGAGTTCAGCAGAACTGCATTCCAGGAACTGTATGTGATGAGGGACCAGTTTGTTTTTATTTCCAATCTACCACAGACTCACTGTTTGGTAAACTATCAACAACAAGTTGTCTACTGAAAGAAAAGCACTCAGTGCAAGAGCTGTAGGTTTCAGTTTTATTCAGGGACCTTCCTGAGAGCTATAGCCCAGGCAACAGCATCTCAGTAGCTCTGAGGGAACTGCTCTGAAAAACTGGGAGAAGAAGCCCGTGTGTATATTATTTGGGGCAAGAGAATGCATGCCGCCAGGCACACCTCTTGGTACACCGCTGCTGCTAGTCACAAGGAACAGGTGTCTCAGCTGACGATTTTAGTGCTTTTCTGTGTACGGAAAGATGCAAGCATCTGGGCTCATTAAAATTCTTCCTGAGACATGTGTCCAATTATCTAAGGGCCCGTTTTTCCAAAGCACAGAGTGCCTCATCTTGCTTTTCATCCTGAATGCCTTTCTGGGTACGCTGTCTGTCAGTGACTGCAGTGGGCAATGACTTCATCCTTGTAGAACCGAATGGTGGGCAACATTCTTTATTTTTTCTAATTAATCCATTCTTACTGGAGTGTAGTTGATTTACAGTGTTGTGTTAGCGTCTGCTGTACAGCAGAGTGAATCAGCCGTGCATATATCCCCTCTTTCTTTAGATTTTGCTGCCACACAGGTCATTACAGAGTGTTGAGTAGAGTTCCCTGTGCCATCCAGTAGGTTCTTAATAGTTATCTATTTTATAGACGTTAGTTGTGTATATGTCAATCCCAGTCTCTCAGTGCATCCCTCCCTCTCTTCCCCCGCTTGGTAACTGTGTTTGCTTTCTACGTCTATGATGCTGTTTTGTAGATAGGTTCCTTTGTACCATGTTTTAGATTCCAATATCTGCTTTGTCCTACAACATAAAAAAGGAGAAAAGTGATTTTGTCCTTGGGTGCCAGGGAATGACAAATTGCCACCAAGTTTTCCAGAAGCCCCGGCTTCTCTCCCCCTGCCGTGGGCCGGTCGCAGAGTCTGTGGCCTGCCCCACTGTCTCTGCAGATCACACTTAGGTATCACCACTCTTCTGCCACTGATTTGCCAGTTGGCACCGTTTGTGGCTCATTATTTAGAGCAGGCTTCAAGCTAGTTGTTCTAGACCTGTATTTAGGATGAGTTTTCCTTTCTTTTGATAATTCCCTGTCATCAGAATAAGCTGAGATGTTTAAAAATTCAGTTAACAGCAACAACAATGTGACGTTGTCCCTAAAGTAAACCTTTATAACTGGATTTTGGGCGAGGAACAAAATTTTACAAGTGTGTTACAGTGTAAAAGCAACACACACAGAAAAGAACGCTTCTCTTCACTAAGTGGAGCAGCACCATCTAGAGAAGGGAAGATGGACACATGGAAGAGTCTGTGGATGGATGGGTTGGGGCGGAAGGGTGCGAGGACAGGTGTACAGATGGGGGTGTTGATGGGTGGGCCGTACGATAAGGCAGGGGACTTGCTGTAGGAGATGCCGGTGGTTTATTTGCTTGCCAGAAGTGACCTGCCTCGCTTCCTTATTGGTGGCTGGCGTGTTTGCAGGTTGTGCCTGGACGCAGTGCAGTGAAGGGAGGACGTATTCCAATGCCATCATCTCTCCTAACTTGGAAACTAGCAAAATCGTGCCGGTGCCTCAGACCACCCCCTTGGGGGACTGCACATCCGCCTGCTGTGACCTGTCCAGCTGCGACCTGGCCTGGTGGTTTGAGGGCCGCTGCTACCTGGTGAGCTGCCCGCACAGAGAGAGCTGCGAGCCCAAGAAGATGGGCCCCATCAGGTCTTACCTGACCTTTGTGCTCAGGCCTGCCCAGAGGCCCGCACCGCTGCTGGACTACGGGGAGGTGATGCTGAACAGGGGCGCCCCGTCGGGACTCTGGGGGGACTCACCTGAGGATATCAGAAAGGACCTACCCTTCCTGGGCAAAGATCGGGGCCTGGACATGTCTGAGTACTCAGATGACTACAGGGAGCTGGAGGAGAACCTTTTCCAGCCTGTCAGCAAGCAGGAGCCCCGGGGGAGCGCAGAGTACAGGGACTGGGGCTTGCTGCCCGGAGGTGAGGGAGGTTTCAACTCCTCTGCTGGAGACAGCCTCGCAGCACCAGCGGAGAAGCAGCTGGAGGACCCAGAGCTCCATAAGCCAAATGAGTCAGCATGGACCCCGGCCCCGAAACCCTCTCCAGAGAGGTTGTTGCTTCCTTTGGTCACTGCCCCACCTCCAGGAAAAGAACTGGAAAGAGAGACTTCTCAGCTCCACGGGCAAGCCGGCAACAGCTCTGGGAAAGAGGTGGGTCTGGCTGGTGTGTGTGTGATGGGAGGGGCTGAGTTCACTATGGAGCCAGGCTCAGTGGTGCCGATGCAGGAGGCGCCTCCCTGGANAAATTTCCCCCTACAGTCACAGTTAAATTTTTTTGAGCTGCTTTAAGTTGTAGATAATCCTTAAAAGGAAAGCTCCCTTTCCCATGGAGATTTGCCTCTTACTTTCAGGAGGACAGAGGAGGGTCAGAGTGTTCTTTTTACACCGACAGTTTCCCAAGTACCTTTAATTCAAAATAATCAGTTTGCCAGAGTGTCTTATTTGGGGATGATGTATTCTCAACCCCCTGCAGTTTCTTCAAGACCCAACAGGTTCTGAGGTTGCTAGAAACTCACTAGTGACATGAATCAGTTGGATCAGGGGAGCGAGGTACTAAGGAGAAGACATAAACTGTATGGAACTTTCCGTGAAAAACACATGTGAAAAGAATGGGAACCTTTGGGAGAGAAGACTGTACTGAGGCAGAGAGAAGGTTCAAGGGCTAAGAGCAGAAGCTCAGGGAGGTAGACACGGAGGCTGCCCTGTGGGGAGAACAGTTGAGAGTCCACAGGGTGCTCGCTTGGAAAAGACCAGGACTCGGTGAGATGCAGTGAGCGAGTTGATCAGGGGAAGCCAAATGCAGCTGGCAATACAATGACTGGAGGACAGGTCATGGGAGAATTTAGTGTATTTCAAGATACAAGAGGGCACAGCAGAAGATAAAGGAACATAAACCAATTAAGACTTCTTTTTTTAGAAAAGAAGAATGTTATTTAAGATATTAGTGCTTAGGTTAGAGTAAGTAAGGAAAGCTGGATTGAACTGACTGTGTATTATAATCTCAACCATTAAAAATTGCTAAACAGCCTTTTAAGTAGTGATATTATCAGAAGTGGGTTCCCCCTGCCCCCGCTTTGGTATATGTTTCTTTTCAAAATTTCCGTATTTTTCTGTCCTTGTAATTGTCTTAAACATTTTAAGACTTTCATTAAAACATAAAGTATTACAGGTTAACCGTGTTCTTTTCCCCTACCACTAAGTATTAACACATTTCACCTTTTATGCGGCTAAGTGAACTGCAAAAGTGAGTCCCTTTTCAGTAAATACCAGTGCCCTCTTCTCCAGTTAATGTTTGAGTTGCAGCTTTTCTTTCTGTGGGTTTTGCACTCCAACTTCCCCTTTGGGTCCCCTGTCTTATTAGCCTGAGTTTTACTAACCTGGCTCTATTCAACCTTGTTTCCGCTCTGTCAACTTATCCTTGTAACTGATCACCTAGGTCCTAATGCCATCCCATGATCCTCCTCCAGCCAGCCTGGAGGTCAGCCCCGCTACTGTGGAGAGTAGCCTGGTTCTCGCAGTCACCCCGTGGAGCACAGAGAATAGCATTCCAACCCTTCCCATCAGCACCATCCCATCTGAGCAGCTCAGATCTGCTCCCACTGCTCCCAGGACAGGTAAGTTAAAAAATACACCTGGAAGAAATATGCTGAACACATGCTGTATTCATACTATAGTCTATATTCGTATACTATGAATACTATATTCATAGTAGCGACAACTTTTAAAGTTTGCTCATTCCCTCTGGACACATTGTTGAGCATCTGTTGTTTGCCAGAAATAGTGCTAGGCGCTGGGAATTTAAAAAATTAATAGATATTGTCTTTTCCCTCCATGAGTCTATGATCTAGAGGACCAGTCTAACAGATAAATAGATGGTTTTATCCATATGGCAAACAGTATGGCAATACAGGATCTCATACAATATACTGTGAGAGACTGCTATGGGAGCAGAGAGGACGCTGAGGTATATAAACACCTGGAACTGAAAATTAGCCGAGTAGTTGAAGATAAAGGGCTAGATGTCACTGGTGGAGAGGTGATCGTTGAAGGCTGTCCAGGGAGAGTGGGGAGGTGAGCTGGGGAGAGGCCTGAGGGGTGGAACATTGGGCTTGTCATTGTATTAGGAGCGGGGGGAGCAGAAGAAGCCTACGGAGCTGGCCAGGTGGGCATGGTTGAAAGGTAGGAGCGAGCAAGCAGATGTGGACTGACGGAAGGAGAGAGGAGCGGGCTCCACGTTGGAAGCCGAGTGATGAGGGGGCTGTGTGTTACAGGGCTACTGAAAAGCTCCCATTAGATTTAATACTCAGGAAGTTACTAGAGACTTTTGCCATGTTTCCTGAGCCTTTCTGTGGGTGATATCCTTTCAGGATTACCCTCTCTTCTGGGCTTCCCTGGTAGCTCAGGTGGTAAAGAATCTGCCTGCAATGCAGGAGACCCTGGTTCAATTTCTGGGTCAGGAAGATCCGCTGGAAAAGGGATAGGTTACCCACTCCAGTATTCTTGGGCTTCCCTGGTGGCTCAGCTGGTACAGAATCTGCCAGCAATGTGGGAGACCTGGGTTCGATCCTTGGGTTGGGAAGATCCCCTGGAGAAGGGAACAGCTACCCACTCTGTATTCTGGCCTGGAGAATTCCATGGACTGTGTAGGGGTTGCACAGAGTCAGACATGACTCAGCTATTTTCACTTTCACTCTCTTCTTTGGTTATTTACTTTGATCCTGAGCTTCAGTAGAGAGAAGGACCATGCTGGAGGAAATGCTGGATAGCACTATAATGAAACTGGCCTGGGAATTAGCATCCTTGGGTTCTAATAGCATCTATTGCCTAGAGAGCTTAGAGGATGAAATGGATTGATCATTTTAAAGCCCTTGGCAGTGTTCAATCTGGTAAATAAGCGACTGTTGAAATGAATACATTTAAATTAGTTAAATATCTGTTGCTAGTGATCCACATAACCTTGGGCAAAGCATATTGCCTTTCTAGGGCTCAATTTCTAAAGTGAGGGGTTGGAACCAGTGTCGTTTCTTAGTTCACATTGCTGATCTTTCTTACAAAGAGTCAGTGACAGGGAAGAGGAGCCAGAGAGGGCAGCAAACCCTCTATAGCTGGTCTAGGAAGGCACTCAGGGGACTGAATACAGACCAGGAGGAGGAAAGTGGATTTAAATGAGCCACATGTCCCTCTAACATCTCCAAGTAGCTGGGACCTCTAGAGAGCACTCAGCTTTTTCTTTTTTTAGTCTTTGCTTTTCTCTGTGTGATATCTTGACCTATCTCAATTGTGTTTTACAAGTGAGGCTGATGTCCTGTTGAGTCTAGCCGATTGAAGGTATCAATGTAATCTTGGCTATACAGCAAGGAACCATTGTTCTGAATGCTGATTTAGTGAGAGTGGATGTGCCTGTTGCTTGAGTTAAAATAGCCTTTTCACCATTGAGGTTGCCTGGGTTTATTTTCTCCTGGAAATGTTCCAAGAGCAAGGCCGTTGCAGCAGTGCATGAGGTTACTATCAGAACTGAGTGGTGTAGGAATAATGATTCAGAAACACTTATGATTATACTCCATCTTTTTATGACTAAAAATAGCACCTACTAGAGAGTCAGGCAAAACTGGTAGCAAGAGGGAAAAATAGCCCTGATCCACAGTATCCCACTTGTTTCTCACAACTCTCGTCACTGACACCTTGCTCAGTCCACCTGAAGCATTATTTTCCCCACAGTGCCTACTCACATAGACAGTTTTAAATTGATGAAATCTACCCTGCAGCCTAATATGGGGTACAGTTCAGTTACTAGTCAGAGGGGAAAAAGTATCTTCGATAAAGTCAATGAAGAACTATTACAGAAGTGTGTTATTTTATTTCATGGATACTAAAAAAATCTATTATAGGACAGTAATGTAATGCATCATTAAAGTATATGATGAAATGGACAATTTCTAATTAACTTTCAGTGAAACAGCTCATGGTGTCTGCTGGCGAGAACCTAGTCATAACTTCACCAGCAGATGAAGTTGAACTGAAGGCTTCTGTTGTGCCAGCGCCAGCTGCAGGTGAGAGTTTGACTTTCCTCTGGGACCAGTGTGCTTCCCTGGTGGTTCAGACTGTAGTATGGAGGGAGCCGGGTTCGATGCCTGGGTTGGGAAGATCCCCTGGAGAAGGAAATGGCAACCCACTCCAGTATTCTTGCTTGGAAAATCCCATGGACGGAGGAGCCTGGCAGGCTACAGTCCATAGGGTTGCAAAGAGTCGGACATGACTGCGAGACTTCACTTTTCTTTCTTTCTGGGACAGTGGGCCTCACTGGTGGCTCAGAAGATTTAAAAAAAAAAAAAAAAATCTGCCTACTATGCAGGAGACACACGTTCCATCCCTGGGTCTGGAAGATCCCCTGGAGAAGGGAATGGCTACCTACTCCAGTATTCTTGCCTGGAGAATTCCACGGACAGAAAAGTCTGACAGGCTACAGTCCACGGGGTCGCAAAGGGTCGGAGACAACTAAGCGACTAACACACTGGGATCAGTAGGGGGCCCATTAGCTGGCGTGTCCTTAAGGAGTCTTTACTGGGTTTTTACAACCTGGATTCCTTTTCACAACCTGGAAATGTCACTCTTGAGGCTTTGATGGTCATAAGCTTTAAAGTTTGTTGAAATAGTTTAAAACGGAGTAAGAGGATAGGAATTAAATCCAGTACATTTCCTTTAATTGGTCAGAATAAAAAGTCGTGCATTTTCTTTTTTTTTCTTAAGTCTAGAATTATGTCTTTTAAAAAATACTTATCCATTTATTTGGCTGCACTGGGTGTTAGTCTCAGTACACAGGATCTTTGTTGGGGTGCATGAACTCTTCAGCTATTGCTCGTGGACTCCAGAATGCACAGGCTCAGTCATTGCAGTGCTTGGGCTTAGTTTCTCTGTGGCATGTGGGACCTTAGTTCGCTGACCAGGGATTGAACCCACGTCCCCTGCATTGCAAGGCAGATTTTTAATTACTGGATCACCAGTGAAGTCCCAAGTCCTACATTTCCAATGATGCAAAACAGAGTGATAATCTTAGAACAGGAGAGGTTTCCATATGCTTGCTTTTTACTTGTAATAAGAGGGCTTCCCAGGTGGCGCTAATGGTTAAGAACCCACCTACCAGTTCAAGAGACATAAGACACACAGGTTTGATCCCTGAGTTAGGAAGATCTCCTGGGTGGAAAAGGGAATGGCACCCCATTCCAGTGTTCTTGCCTGAAGAATCCCACGGACAGAGGAGCCTGGCAGGCTACAGCCCATAGAGTCGGACGCGACTGAAGCGACTTAGCACGGCACAGCCCGCAGAACCTGGAGTGATTCTCCCGTCAGCTGAGGGAGGTCGCATGTGCACCCAGGTTTGTTTGCAGACACTGTAGTGATGACAGCTGTTCAAAAACGTGTTGCTTAAAATGCTCTTCCTTCTGCTGGTCTAGCACTCTGCTGTTCAGCAAATGTGTTGACCTTGTGACCTGTCAAATACATTCTTTCCCAAAATGTATTCATTCCTCTGGTGTTTGAATATGTCTCATTCAGGTTAGTTCCTTTATTTGTTTTCTCCTTGTCACACATGGATCAAAATTTAGGCAAAAATGATAATACTTGGTGTTTGTAATTTATTCCTTTCAGCTGAAGTACATCATGCCTTAATGACTAGTATCACAAAGTAGAAGATAGGTTCATCTTAACATACAGAGGTTTAATCTGTTCTTACGTCCTTATATAAACCCCTACAACAGATGAATTAAAATCTTCTTGTTTTTATTAAAAGGAGAAAAATAAAGGAGAAAAAAATCCATAGCACAGTGGATTATATTATGTTAAAATTTATATTGTATAGGCAGGTGTAGCAGTCTGGAAGGAAAGTCATCAAGTGCAAACAATGAAATTGGGGCCCTTTAAAAAAAAAAAGCTTTCTATATTTTCTCAATTTTTATAATTTATGTGTTCTTATAATAAAGAAATTTTACATTCAAAAGATACATAAACCTTATTATTCCTTACTTGGATGATAGTTGAAAGTTGGGTTCAACATGCCTAAATTAATTTCTGCTAATAGATTGGAGACTCTCACTTTCTTTCCTCTGCCCAGATTACAGTGACTGAATTTATAACTACCCATACTTCTCTTTGGCTCTCAGAAACAACTTACAGCTATGAATGGAGTTTGATAAGCCACCCTGAAGACTACCAAGGAGAAATAAAACAGAGACACACACAGACTCTTAATGTCTCTCAAGTAAGTAGCTGGTGACTGGTTGTAACTGACAGTGTACCTAAAAATTCAGTGTCACCTTCTTAGCTGTTGAACCCAGAAGTCTCTGTTATGGTTAAGATTAAAAGAAGAGCTGTGGACAGAGGAGCCTGGTGGGCTGCAGTCCTGGGGCCACAGAGAGTTGGACGTAGCTGAGCACACACATTAATGAATTATATTTCAAGCATGTAGGTGGACAGGCAGATATGAATAAAGGGGCTTCCAGAAACTTCTTCTTCATTTGACTTACTTGGCATATCAGTCTAGGGAATAAGGCTGGTTGCCCAGGATGATATGGGTCTCTGTAGTGAGGTTAAAGCCTGTGTTCCAACCTTTGCCCCTTTTGCAGTGTCAGAGACACTCTGGTCATCTCTGATTCTTAGGCACATTTCTAGGATTGCCAGAAATTCATTCCAGTTCACAAATGGTTTGACTACCAAATATTGCTCCAAGATGTAAGCCATCACAGGAGGAAACATGTCCTCGTTTTAGAGGGCCATAGACGATTATGTTGTCTTCATTTCCGAGACCGCAGAGCTACTGGTACAACACAAGTTAGCATCACCATCCCCTTGTCACTGAGCGCTGTTTCTCAAAGACTGGCACCTGGACCACAGACAGCTGACCCACCAGCTTGGTAAAAATGCAGGATTCCCATACATACAACTTTGCGAATGGCCGCCCTTGACTGGTGCATCTCATGAATGCCTCTGTAAGGCCTGTGAATGTCTGTAATGAAGCTGAAGTCCTTCCCAGGTGATTGTCAGTGTTCTAGAGTACAGGCTTCAGACATGGCAGTGTGTCCCTAGGTCCCAAGCCACTGCTCTGTGCTGACTTCAGGAGAACAGCTTCTGGAATATTTAAGGGCCTTCCAGGCAGTGGACCCATCCTGTTGTTTGCACGTTTGCTGGTATAACTTTTCTTTATCTTGCAGTTGTCAGTAGGACGTTATGCCTTCAAAGTAGTGGTTTCTGGTGAAAATGCCTTTGGAGAGGGATTTGTAAATGTCACCGTGAAGCCAGGTAAGCTTGTGGAAGAGAATAGCCTTCTGTGGTACAGGTCTCTCTCACCTTTTGGTGCCTGAACTACACGGTAATATATTATTTAGTTTTACATTGGACACCATTGTAGAGACCATGCAAAGATGTCATTGTTTTTTTTTTTTTT
>SJYX01003280.1:100422-112275 GCA_006410675.1 Oreotragus oreotragus | reverse complement strand
AGTTCTCTTTATTATGGAGTTTCCTCACTGTGGGTAGGGTTGTATCTGTGGCTTGTCAAGGTTTCTTGGTGAGGGAGGCTTGTGCTGGAGTTCTGGTGGGTGGAGCTGGATTTCTTCTCTCTGGAGTGCAATGGAGTGACCAGTAATAGGTTATGAGACGTCAGTGGTTTTGGAGTAACTTTGAGCTTCCTGAATATTGAAGCTCAGGGATGTGTTCTTCTGTTGCTGGAGAATTTGCGTGGTATGTCTTCCTCTGGAACTTGTTGGCCAAAAATATGGAACGCTTCACGAATTTGCATGTCATCCTTGCGCAGGGGCCATGCTAATCTTCTCTGTATCGTTCCAATTTTAGTATATGTGCTGCCGAAGCGAGCACTCTAACTACTTTTCATCTATATCTTGTTTTCTCAGGAATATGTTTCTTTCCCTATACACCTAATATGATAATCTCACACAGGCTCACAGGTGATCAATTTATATTAAAGCAATTCATACATACAGAATGAATATTGGAGTTGACATGATGTAAATGAATAATGAAGATAGATTTTTTTATTTTTACTTTTTTCTTATGACTTTCTCTCCTAAGGAACATGTTTTAGCATTCTGTATTTTTCCAATATATGAAAAGTATACTGAAACCTTATCTCTCAGGAGATAATATTACTAATTCCAAATTAAGAATAAAGCTCAATAGTGTCTAGAGATATTGACACAAGATGGCAAGTGGCATTCTGAGGTCAAGATATGGTTATCATAACTGTAAGTAAATATCTGCCTATGTGAGTCCATCCCAGCTTGAAGGATTAAGAAAGAACTTGAGGAGTGTCAATATCTAAAAAGTTATCATCATCATAGTATATTTCTTAAGTAATGAGTAATAAGATGTTTACTTAACAAGATAAATACAGTAGTGGATATAATTTTCTTTAATAGTTACTGTCTGCAATTTAAAAATAAGTATGCCTTTTATTGATTTTATTAGGTATTAAACCAAATGCAAACTAAGGAATCATTTAATTTTGCATTGCTGTATAAGAACATTTTGCACACACATCAAAAATTGCAAACAAGTATATAAACAAACTCTAAAAACTCTTATCAGAGGATTCTTTTTATGCACAACAGCTGTTCAGGGAAGTGACTTGGCCAATATTACTCTGTGGACTACTAAACTCAGCAGTATCTAAGACAAATATTTAAAGCTTACATGAACTGAATTATTTGTAATGTGAAGAATATATTTTCCTTACATTTTGATAAAATTCGAAACCACTACTAAATCCTACTTTTATCATATGAAAATGGAGAATTAAAACTTTAATAGTTCTTAATTGGAAAAGGCAGTGGCAACCCACTCCAGTACTTTTGCCTGGAGAATCCCATGGATGGAGGAGCCTGGTGGGCTACGGTCCATGGGGTTGTAAAGAGTCGGACACAACTGAGCGACTTCACTTTCACTTTTCACTTTCATGCATTGGAGAAGGAAATGGCAACCCACTCCAGTGTTCTTGTCTGGAGAATCCCAGGGACGGGAGAGCCTGGTGGACTGCCGTCTATGGGGTCGCACAGAGTCGGACATGACTGACATGACTTAGCAGCAGCAGCAGTTATTTTAAACTATTAATAGAAAATTTTTTACTATAAAACTTTAATAGAAAGAAAAATAGGACACATGAAGAATAGTGAATCATTAATATGACATAAAACAATATCTTATTTTCTGGACTACAGCTGATATTATAAGCATGTTAACTTTTTGACAAATAATTTATCATCAAGTTCAGGAATGATGTGTCTTTCTGTAAAATTTTAATTCAGTTGAAAACCTTGAATCCAAGATGTGCTAAAATATGAGAAATACACAGATGAAAGTAAAGAACAGATATAGATCTGAGGAGAAGGAAATGGCAACCCACTCCAGTGTTCTTGTCTGGAGAATCCCAGGGACGGGAGAGCCTGGTGGACTGCCGTCTATGGGGTCGCACAGAGTCGGACATGACTGACATGACTTAGCAGCAGCAGCAGTTATTTTAAACTATTAATAGAAAATTTTTTACTATAAAACTTTAATAGAAAGAAAAATAGGACACATGAAGAATAGTGAATCATTAATATGACATAAAACAATATCTTATTTTCTGGACTACAGCTGATATTATAAGCATGTTAACTTTTTGACAAATAATTTATCATCAAGTTCAGGAATGATGTGTCTTTCTGTAAAATTTTAATTCAGTTGAAAACCTTGAATCCAAGATGTGCTAAAATATGAGAAATACACAGATGAAAGTAAAGAACAGATATAGATGACATAAACTATAAGTGACAGCATGTCTGAAAGAGATTTTGGAAAGTGATAAATGTCTATTGTTTCCTAAAATATGTTAACAAAATTAGAATATATGCTATGGGTAAAAAAATTAAAACTGAAATTTTAACAGCACTGTGACTTCATATATGCTGATATGATTGAGAGACCTCAAAAGAAAAGTGGCCATGGGAAAGTGACTAGCTAGAATAGGATTCTAAGTCAATAACAGAATATATAAATCTTAAAAGGAATGGTAAAATGTTGGATATCATTTAGATGAAAGTAAAAATAGTGAACTGATATAACTCACAAAGAAAGAGAGCATCGTAGGCGATTCAAAATCTGCACTAAAAGAAGTCATTGAAGGCAAGAAAATCTTGACTTTTATATGGTGATACCAAAATCAGATCATCTAATAAATTCTGTCTTTTCTGATAACCTGCATTATCATTGACTGCAATCACAACTGACTGATTAAACTTGAAATCAAGTTATTATTCCATTTTGTTACACACAAGGACAAATGAAACGAAGAGGAAATAGCATATCTTGAAGTGAATTTCTTAGAGAGTATACTTCTATTTTTCCGTTTTAAAACCCGAATGAACCTTTTGGCCAACCCAATATTTTCTTATTGTTTTACTTTCAATATAGCTGTATTTTTACTTTAAGTTTATCCCTCGTGTAGTTTAAATACTGTAACCATCATATCCTTCGCATCTACTGAAGCCCAGTTGTGCTTCAGATAAGTTTTATGAATTTAAAATATCTCATATTTTGCTGTATTTTAGATTTTTCTTCAGTTTTTCTTCTGTATCCAAACATTTCTTATTTTTATTACCTTTAGTTTGAAAAACTTGTTATTAATTCTTCTGCTAACAAATAACCACAGCTTTTGTATTTTAAATGTCTTTATAAAGTTTATCCCTCGTGTAGTTTAAATACTGTAACCATCATATCCTTCGCATCTACTGAAGCCCAGTTGTGCTTCAAATAAGTTTTATGAATTTAAAATATCTCGTATTTTGCTGTATTTTAGATTTTTCTTCAGTTTTTCTTCTGTATCCAAACATTTCTTATTTTTATTACCTTTAGTTTGAAAAACTTGTTATTAATTCTTCTGCTAACAAATAACCACAGCTTTTGTATTTTAAATGTCTTTATTCCCCTCTTAAAAATATTTCTTTATCTTCTGGTCCCTATTATTTCTAAAACAAAATCAGATTTAGTTTGTATAGTTGATTTCCTTTATATAATGCATTGATATTTTTCTCTAGCTACATTCAACATTTTAATTTTTTAGTTTTCAACAGTTTTTCTACATTGGAGGTGTGGTTTTCTATGCAATTATCATGTTATGCACCTGTTGAGCCTTTTGAAATTATAAATTTATATTTTTCATTAATGGTGAGAAATTTTAAACCATTAATTCTTTTTTTAATTGCTTTTGCTTAATTCTGCCTTTCCTTGCCTCCTGTAGCTACAACTGTACATTTGGTTTTCACCTGATATTTTTCTAGAGGTCGCTAAAGACATTATCACTTTACTGAAAACTTTTTTTCTCTGTCATACAGATAGATTCTATTGGTTTATCTTCTAACTTACCAACACTTTCTCTCACTTTTTCCGGTATGATATAAAGCTCATACAACGAAGTTTTTATTTAAGATATTGTAGTTTTCACTTAGACAATTGAGATATATATATATGTATATATATATTTCTGTAGTACTTTTCACCTGTTTACTCATTATGACTATATTTTACTTTAGGTCCTTGAACATATGTATAATCCTGCTTAAAAGCCATCTTCTAATTCTACTATTTGTATGTATTTTTTTGTAATTTGTTTCTACTTATTTTACTCTTATCTATTGGTCTTCATTTTCCTGTTTCTTCATATGTCTGGTGCTTTTTATCATTTTAGTTATTTATTCCATTTATGTATCTTTGACTGCGCCGGATCTTCGTCGTCGTAGGGGCTTTTCCCCAGCTGCAGGGAGGAGGGGTGACTCTCTGGTTGTGGTCCTCGGGCTTCTCACGACCGTGGCTTCTCTGGTTGTGGAGCAAGGGCTCCAGGGTGCGTGGGCTTCGGTAGTTGTGGCACGTGGTCTCAGTGGTTGTGCTTCCTGAGCTCTTGAGCACAGGCTAAATAGTTACGAGTCACAGGCTTAGTTGCTCTGCCACATGTAGGATCTTCCGAACCAGAGATCGAACCCATGTCTCCTGCATTTACAGGCAGATTCTTTACCACTGAGCCACCAGGAAAGTGTTTTGAATTGTGTACTCTAGTGTTTTGAATTGTGTACTCTATATTGCAGATGATGCACTGTAAAACCCCTAATTCTGTTATCCTTCACTGAATAATTTTTATTATATTTTAGCAGATTGTTACCTGGGGCTTCCCTGGTGGTTCAGTGGTAAAGAATCTGCCTGCAATACAGGAGACACAGGTTCGATCCAGGGTTGAGAAGATCCCCTGGAGGAGGGCGTAGCGACCCACTCCAGTATTCTTGCCTGGAGAATCCCACTGACAGAGGAGCCTGGCAGGCTGTAGTTCATAGGGTTGTACAGAGTCGGACATGACTGAAGCGACTAGGCAGCATCAGGTAACTAAGGTTGTTACCTTAGTTACATTGAAATTGCAAACTCAGTCTCGCTCGAAACATCAGGGAATAGCAGCTAAAATTCCTGTTCAACCTTTTTAATGCCTCCAGCTGTTGTTTTCTGCTCAGACCCTCAGAGATCCTGCATATGTTCTGTTCAGGTGTCTTTCAAAAAATTAAGCCTAGTTTAATGAACATTTTAAAAAATTCCAATACATCTTTCTGTCTGGTGCTCTCCTTCTGAATTTTCAGAAGCATCATAGCCCCCAAATTTATTCCTCTAATGCCTAAATTCAATAAAGGTTTTATTTGAATTTTACAAGTGCCAGATTTTTTTATTTTTATTTTTTTGGCTTGGATTATAGCTGTACTACATTCCATAATTTGAAGAAGGCCTCAGGTAAAATCCATATGAGTGTGAATCTCATCCAGCATAATTTTCATCATTTGTGAGTATATTCTGTAATTTCTGCCTACATTTGGCCAGTCTCCTGTGTCTTTATTATTTTTTTAATCTGAGTTTTACAAAATTGCTTTGTTACTGGAAGTTGAGCTTTTGTTTGTCTGATTTTCCTTGTAGACTTCCTTGAGTTTCATTTGCAGGAAGGTATTGCACATCATTCTTGCTCAATATGCAGGAGTCAAAATATGATTAATTATGCCATACATACTAATAAATTATAAGTACAAGCCTTTGTATTTTATCAAAGTGAAAATGAATTGATTTTAGCATAAAGCAAGTGTTTTCTTAATAGCCCGATCTCCATTAAAGGTTTTAAATTATTCTATAATTCATTAAAATACTTTTCTTTAAGCCTTTATTTTTTTCTGATTTTCATATGTACTCTCTTCACTGATTTAAGATAGTCCTCTGTTTATTCTATTTGACCTTTCCTTTTCACCTTGCTTGCTCCTAGTGTTCTTTAATGATGCACATTATTAATACTGACAGGAACACAGACAAATATAAATCTGATGCTCATGTAGAAGACAAATCTATATAGTCAAGTTATCATTATCTCACAATTTATACCTGGATAAAAAACTATCATATGACATCTGGTTGAGTCTTTGTAACACAGTAATAATCATCAGATATTAGTTACATAATTGACTTCTTTGAATATTAGTGACTTACTGATATGGAAACTTTAAAAAGCAGAAAGAGCTTTGAGATAGCAAATTTGAGAGCTACAGGAGAGCATGATAATTAATGATAACTTTTGCTGACGCATTATCTTGTCTGGTCAAAGACCTAAGTGTTATGATTTATCGTAGGAATGTACCAGAGAAAAAATACTTCACTTTTTTCTTTTCTCTTGGCAAACATCAATTGTTGATAGGCTAGTTGAAGTCCCATTTATTGATTTCTGCTCTGCTGTGGGAGAATTCTATTGCATTAGAAAATATCACAGAGTCGCTGAGACTGCTACAGTCACAGATGCAGACTTTGGGTAAAATAAAGGGTGCATTTGCCAGTCTTTCTTTGTTTACTTTTTTTAACCCATTCTCCCAAAACCCTGAATTGCTTAATGCCAACAGTAGCTTAGCTTTCTTTCACCTTAAAGTATGCATCTTTATAAGAAGCAAGACAAATTCAATGGTGTTTAACTCAGTTACCTGGCACTGTGTTATACATTTGTAGTATTCTCTGATCAATCTAACTACAGAGTTCTTTGTTTGTTTGTTTGTTTGTTTTTTGGTATTTCACTACCTTCCTATTCCACCTCCTAAAAACTCAAGCCAAGTCCCCACCATTTCACTGGTTTTATTAAAAGGAATTTAATTGTGTACCCTAATCTTGAGATCTGTCTTAGTCAGATTTGTGGAAGTTTTAAGGCCCTTCTGGGTACAAATTTAGTTAAACCTTGGGATATTCAAATAATTAACCTAGTATCTTTTCATGATTAATTTTTTGGAGGTATGTGTTTTTTTTTTTTTTTTAACATTTGTTAAAATGCACATAACGTGAAATTTAACACATTATCCATTTTTAGATGCACAACTCAGTGGCAATGTACTAGCATTGGCAGTGTTGTGCAACACCACCCTGTCCATCTCCAGAACTTTCCAATATCTCAAACTGATACTCATACACAGCAAAAAACAATTTACCATTTCCCCCTGCAGTCCCAGTTAAACAACTCTTCTCTTTTTGTTTCTATGATTTGACTATTCCAGGCACTTCATGTAAGTGGAATCACATAGTATGTCCTTTTTGTGACTGGTTTATTTTCCTTAACATAATGTTTTCAAGGTTCATGCACATTGTAGCATATATCAGAATTCCATTTCTTTTTAAGGTTGAATAATATTATATGGCATAGACCTGGGTACAATCCCTGGGTTGGGAAGATCCTCTAGAGAAGGAAATGGCAACCCACTCTAGTATTCTTGCCTGGAGAATCCCATGGACAGAGGATCCTGGCAGGCTACAATTCATGGGATCCCAAGAGTCAGACACAACTTAGCGACTAAACCACCACATACCAATTTTTTTTTTTGTCCATTCATCTGTCAATGGACATTTGAATTGCTTCCATCTTTTGACTATTATGAATAATATTTCAAGCAGGCTTAAATTATGGCTGCATCGTTTGGCTCAGCTCTTGTGATTCTTTCCTTTTGAGATTTGTGCATGCCAGCTATCTATCTACTAGTACTGACATTCACATAGAACTGACCTGGTCCTAACCTGGAGTCAAATCTACCTTGAAACAACACTTTGGGGCCAAGCAGAGACTATATTGGTCAAACTGGACTCAACTTGTAAACCTGTGTGAGAAACTGTTTTTGCTCTCTAAGCTACTGAGCTTTGGGAGTATTCCAGCATAAAGTGCATTATTGCAAAAGTAGATAACAGATGTATGCATGTGTGCTAAGTAGCTTCAGTCATGTCCAACTCTGTAACACTATGGACTCTAGACTGCCAGGCTCCTCTGCATGGGGTTCCCCAAGCAAGAANGCTAGCCGCAGTTAGTTCATTCTGGTTACGCGCGGCGGGACGCTCCTGCCCGATTCTGAAAGCACCGCAGCCCGCGCCTGCCGCGCCTCCCTGCCCTGCCCCCACTGGGTAATGGCGGACGCAGGCGTTTGCGCTGCTTTTCCACTGGGCGAGTTACTGTTGGGCTTGTAATCTGTTGGTTTTAATTGTTCATTTATTTTTCCTTCCTGTTATGTTGCCCTCTGTGTTTACAAGGCTCGCCACAGACTCGGCAGGGAGAGTGTTTCCTGGCGTTTGGAAACCTCTCTTCTTAAGCTTCCCTTCCCGGGACGGGCTTCCCTTCCCGGGACGGAGCTCCCTCCCCACCTCCTTTGTCTCTTTTTTTTTTCGGCTTTTATATTTTTTCCCCTACCTGCTTTTGAAGTCAGTGCTCTGTTTTTCTGGGTGCCTGATGTCCTCTGCCCGCATTCAGAAGTTGTTTTGTGGAGTTTGCTCAGCCTTGAGATGTTCTTTTGATGAATCTGTGAGGGAGAAAGTGGTGTCCCCGTCCTATTCTTCCGCCATCTTGACCAGAACTTCCTCGAAAATTCTCCTGGAACAGAGAGCTTTACTCCCTCCTCTCTACAGCAAGGGTCTCTCAGAATAGGCTTCGGGGCCCAAACCGGCAGTTTGAATCAGAGAGTAACCTTAGTGTTACTCTTGTCTCAGGACACTCAGCGCCATCCCATCCCCTTTTAATATGTCTTTAAAGATCAGTGTTTTCTTGTTGGTATTCTTTCTGGATAATTTGCTCATGGATTTAATTGGTGTGTTAAAATTCCTTATTATTACTGTCTTACTGTCAGCTTCTCCATTTATGTCTGTTGGTACTTTCTCTCTAGGCAGGCCAAAACCAAAGATGAGCACCAGGAGTAGTGAGAACAAAGAATCTCAAGAGAAGAAATTGTTTCTACAGCCACAATTAAATCCCCTAAGAACCAGAGATCAAATTGCCAACATCCGCTGGATCATGGAAAAAGCAAGAGAGTTCCAGAAAAACANGCCATCTTGTTTTCCTGCCTGACTACATTTTCAATCCACTCTCTCTTCTCCAAGATTCTAATTATCCCAATATTAACTCCTGTTATTGTCCCTCAGATCTGTGAGGCTCTCTTCATTTTATTTCTTTTAATAGCTTTTTTCCTCTTTTATTTAGCCTATATAAGTACTGTTGATCTGCCCTCAAGTTTAGTTTCTATCCTGTAATCTTAACTTTACTCTTGAGTCCATATAGCAAATTTTTTTTCATTGTTGTTGTTTCAGTGGTCTTTTTAATAAAAATGTTTTAATTTCCATTTTAATCTTTTATTATAACTTTTATTTATTTGCTGAGAATTTCTTTTTCTTCATTCACCTTGAATGAAGTTCACAACTTCTTCCAGAGGCACTTCTATGCTTTGAAATCTTATCAGATAATTCCATTATCTGATTCATCTCAGTTTGTATTGGCAGATCGTCTGTTCTCATTCTAAGTCATAGTTTCTCTGGTTCTTGGTATGAGAAGTAATTTTATTTTCCTCTGGATATTTTAGATACTGTGTTATGAGACTCTGGCTCCACTCTACTCTTCTTTTTATTATTAGGTTGACCCCCTGTTGAGATAAGGTACAATGGCCAGGTGAATGTATATATTTAGCTTCCTGCTTGTTCCTGTCACTACCACCTCACTGACCCACACTGCTTTATTACAGATGATGGGCTGGAAGTTTAGCACTTCAAACACCCCCTCAGTGAAACTGGGCCACCTACTGGTACCACCTTGCTGTGTCTGAGTGATGTATTTTTCCATTTTTTATTTTATATTGGAGCGTAGTTGATTTACAATGTTCTGTTCCAGGTATACAACAAAGTGAGTCAGTTGTAAATATACATTTTTTTCAGATTCTTTTCCCATTTAGGTTATTACAGAGTATTGAGTAGAGTTTCCTGTGTTATAAGTAGGTCCTTGTTTATTTTTTTTAATATAGTAGTGTGTATATGTTAATACCCAAATGCCTAGTTTTTCAGTCTCTCCCTAACCCACATTTCACCTTGGTAACCATACGTTTATATGTTTATATTTGAAGTCTGTATGTTTGTATTTTGTAAATAAGTTCATTTGTATTATTTCTTTAAAGATTCCACATGTTGTATCATATGATATTTGTCTTTCTCGGTCTGACTTTACTTAGTATGACAATATCTAGGTCCATCCATGTTACTGCAAATGGCATTATTTCATTCTTTTTTATGGCTAAGCAATATATATATATATAACATATATAATCACATTATATACTTCTATATATTAAGTGTATACACACACACACACAAAATGGTCCATTATACACCATATCTTCTTTATCTATTCATCTGTGATGGACTCTTCAGTTGTTTCCTTGTCTTGGCTATTGTAAATAGGCCTACTATGAACATAGGGGGTCAGTATCTTTGAATTATGATTTTCTCCGGATATATGCCCATTGAGCCTCACTGCCGCCAGGACGGGGGAAAGCACATTGCTAACTCACACCACGTTGTGGCTTTGGGGACTCAGCTTCCTGCTGGTCGCTACTGACACCAGGGAAGAGGGTGGTGGAAGGTCAAGAATCCTTCCCCTGTCACCTTATTCTGCCTCACAGATGCCAGGTGAAGGGAAGGCTCAGCTTCCCATTGGGTTCACTTCACAAGGAAGTGGAGAGGGTGGTGGAATACTGACCAGTCCTTCCTCACACCACATCCTTCAGTCTAACACCAGCTGGGATGGGGGCTCAGCTCACCTCTCCACTAGGCCCTGCTCACTTGGTGGGAAAGGGATGGGAACTTGGGTACAGACTAGCCCGGATTCACATCACTGCATTCAGTCATGCCGTGAAGAAGGTATAGATGTACGATTCTCAGCTGGGCTCCCCTGACACCAAGGGTAGGGGGAGGTAAAGGTGATGTACCCTTCTTTGCACCACCTCATCATGTCTCCTTGTTGTCAGATGGGAGGGTAGAGTTGGAGTCTCAGTCCTTCCTGGGCTGAGGTGACATTCCCCTGGTGAAGAATTGGAGTACAGCCTACCTCAGGCAGTTGGGGGTGCAGATCAGCTCCCTGCACACCCTGCTAATACTCTTTTGGAAGGGGGTGAGAATATTACCTCCTTCCATGGAGCAGAGGATGGAAAATAAGTTCCTTACTCTTCCCCATCAATACTACCTCTACCTTGAACTTGAAGAGTTACTTGCTTTCCGGAAGTGAAGAAGGGCAGAGCAGCTCCTTGCTGGATTTACAGCAGAGCCCTGCAGGAGGACACTGCCTCCTTCACTGGGGCAAAGGAAGGCGAGCGTGCTGAACGGCTCTGTCAGTTCTACTACGTAGCGGACTCAAAGTACTGCGGCATGCTTCTGCTGGGTCGGGAGGGTAGAGTGAAATATTAGCCCTCTGATGGCCTTTGTTAGAACTATGAGAGAGTGTGTATTTATGTGTCTGTAACTTTTTCCATTGGTGTTTGGCAGAAGTAGGGTAGACATTGCCTAAAAGCCCTTTTATTTTAGGCCACCACTTCCTGGTCCTTTATCTAGGAGAACTAGACTTTTTGTGAAACTTATTTTACCTGTGCCTATTGGCAGTTCTAGGATGGATGCTTCTGGAATGCTCCATCTAGGAAATATGAGTACTAATAAGAAAACTTAGGGGATTTACTGCCATGTTGTTTCTCAGATCCTGAGGTCCCAAAGTTTTTTTTTGCCTTCTTCCCACCTTGAAGAGTCCTCTCATACTTGTTTGTCGTGTTGTGCCCAGGGGTTTAAATTGTATAGAGAGGACCTGGGAGGAATGGGATTATTCTGTTTCTTTATCAGAACCAAAAGTCACAATCTTTTAAAAGGGACCTTGTCCACCATTTAAAAATGCTTGATATTTATTATAAACTCTTCATTACATTTATTCTCTTTATAAAAATTAGGGTATAGTTGCTTGACAATGT
>SJYX01003280.1:43783-95785 GCA_006410675.1 Oreotragus oreotragus | reverse complement strand
TGCAGGCAGATTCTTTACTGTCTGAGCCACCAGGGAAGCCCATATCTAATAGTTTGGATCTCTTAAATCTCCTCCCCCATATTGTTCCTTTTCTGTGTCTTTTCCCCACTGGCAACCACTAGTTTATTCTGTGCATCAGTACTTTTTATGTTTTGGACAGCATAATTCTCTGTTGTAGGGGCTGTCCTGTAGGTTGTAGGATGTTTATTGTCAATCCTGGCCTCTACCTACTATCAATAGATATCACTAGCAAATCTCCCACCCATCTAACTCCCTCTAGTCCAGTGACAATCAAAAGTGTCTTCAAACATGGCTAAGTGACTCCTCAGAGGCAAAACCATGTTTCTCGGTTTTAGATTTTCATTCTTAGCTATTTCCTTATAGTTTGCAAGGTGATTTTTGTCTTTTTTTTTTTTTTTGAGAGATATAAAGCATGATATTAAGCCTGTACTGAGAAGACTTGGACTTAAAGTTAACCATAGATAATTGAGAGATGTTTATCAAAGCAAAGAAAAAAAAAATGGGAACAGAAAAGAATTCTAAAAATTGGCTTCTGTAATTTCCAAGGATAGCTGCTAAGAACTCTGAATTAGCAACATAGTATATTTTGACTCAAAAATTGATCCAAGTTTAAGTTGATTGTTAAAAATTTCTGTTTAAATAAACTGCACAGAATTGTTAGCATTGAAAATGTTTAAACAAGGAGTTTCATTTATATGAGAATAATAGGATTTCAGTAAATGGTTGATTTAAAAAGGGAAACAACCTTACAAGTCTGAGTGTTTTGAGGGTGACATAGAGTTAAGGTGTGAGATCAGATAGAATTTTAAATATCTGGATCAGTTGTTGGGTTTCCCAGGTGGCTCTAGTGGTGAAGAACCCGCCTGTCAATGCTGGTTAGATGTAAGAGAGGAAGGTTCATCCCCATAGAGGAAGGCACAGCAACCCACTCCAGTGTTCTTGTGTGGAGAATCACATGGCCAGAGCAGCCTGGCAAGCTGTACTCCGTGAAGTTGCAGAGCTGGATACGACTGAAGTGACTTAGCATACATTCATGCTGGATCAGTTATTAGTACCTCAAGCTGATGATCAAAACCATTGGCCAGATTGACAACTGGGAGACATTTGCAGGTGATATTTGACATTTCTGTAAAAAGTCTGTTAGTTATCTATTCTATTAAAGGTGTTTGAAAAGGTTTGTTTGTTATCACATATTTGTAAGATGCTTTTTAATTTTTTCCCCTGGTGGCTCAGCAGTAAAGAATCAGCCTGCCAAGCAGGAGACCTGGGTTTGACCCCCAAATCAGAAAGATCCCCTAGAGAAAGAAATGGCAACTTACTCCAATATTCTTGCCTGGGAAATCCCAGAGGACCTGGCAGGCTACAGTTCATGGGGTCACAAAGAGTCAGATATGACTTAGAGTCTAAACAACAACAGCTCAAAATATATTTACATATAGCAAATTTGTTCCCTTTTTGGTGTATAGTTCTATTCCTTTGGGCAAATGCACTATCATGGGACCGTAATAGTTGTGTACCACCAGCCAGTCAACACATGAAAGAGATCTGGAACCTCCAAATATTCCTCTGTGCTGCCCTTTTATACTCACTGCCCTCTTTCCACTCCCAACCCCCATCAACCTCTGATCTGTTATCTGAGTAAATATCTAGCAGTAGAATGCCTGACTCCTATGGTGAATGTGAAAGTGAAGTTGCTCAGTCATGTCCGACTCTTTGCGACCCCATAGGCTGTAGCCTACCAGGTTCCTCCATCCATGGGATTTTCCAGACAAGAGTATTGGAGTGAGTTGCCATTTCCTTTTCCAGGCTCCTATGGTAGGTGTATGCTTAAATTTTTCAGAAATTGCCAAGCTTTTCTCCAAAGTGACTGTCTCATTTTGTATTCCCACCAGCAAAATGTGAGATTAGTTGCTTTGTATCCTTGCCAGAACTTGATACGGTTGGTCTCTCTACCTACCCATCTACCAACCTTTCTGTACTTAGCCAGCCATTCTTCTGATAGACAATTATTGTTATCTCATTGTGGTTTTGGTCTGCATTTCCCTGGAGATTGCTGACATCAAACAGCTTCTGTGTATCCTCCATGTATTTCCTTTGGTGAAGTATTGTTCAGATCTTCCCATTTAAAAAAATGTGTTCTTTGTTTTCTTATTAGGTACTTTCAATGGCTTTTTATGTATTCTGCATATGAGGTTTTCGACAGTTGTTAGTTTTCCAGATATTCTTCTGGTCTGTAGCTTTTCTTCCCATTCTTTCAACAATGTCTTTTACAAGTGAGAAGTTTTCAGTTCTTTAGTTTATGCCTCGTTTCCACAATCTGTTTGCTTTGGTTCATTTTTCAGAATCTTCAGGTCATTGTTTTTTGTATTCTGTTCAGGGTTTTTGGTGGTAATTGCAAGGAAACAAGCTGAAGTGGGCTTACTCTGTCTTGGTCAGAATCAGAAGGCTTGTAGGATGGTTTCTAATTTTTAATATTTTATAAAAATTATTTTCAGTCCATTAATAATATTGATGATATCTTCCATATGAGACAATAAAAACATCAAAAGCCATAACATTTTTTAACTCCAGAAATAAATAAAAAGCCACATGGAAACTAACTAGTAATATAAAACACTCAAAATAACTTAACCTGAAAATGCTAAGTCTGATTTAGTGTGTTTTCCCTGCAAGCCCTTAACATGCAAATTGTTTTACTTAGGAACCTTATCTTTGTTTAATATATGTGATTTTAGAACTTTTGGAACTTCTTTGACTAAATTTTCAATTTAAATATTTTCTGGAAAGTAAGAAAATTGTGGGGGAAAAAAACTATGTAAATAAGATTGTTGAGAAACAATCTTGTAGGCAGGAGAGACTTTTTTGTCTCTCATGACACAAGAGGAGCTGATTCAAGCAAGGCCGCAGAGTGCTTGATGAAAGAGCAGGTGTAAAAGTCAGGACTGGTGGGTGCACCTTCCATTTTCACATGTAATACTTGAAAAGAACCTCTGCGGCTGTGGTCTTAGGAAACAAGTCAAGGGTGATGATCTACAGATGGAGGAGGTGGGAGAGAGGTCCAAGAGGGAGATGGTAGGTATGTATACATATAGCTGATTCACATAGTTGTACAGCAGAAATCAACACATTATCAAGCAATTCTGCTTCAGTTAAAAAATAAATTAAAAAGACAGTTTTGCCCAGAACACTTCTTTTTTTTTTTTTGAGTGTAAAATAAACTAGATATCTGCTGTACCTCCAACACTTTGTGAGAGGTCTTGAGGTGAGTGCAGATGGTTAAGTCCCTTGCCCCTGTCCCTAAGAAGCTATACAGAGGAGAAAAGAAACAATGTGGGAAGGTTGGGTAGAGACTGTTCAAAAATAACTTTTGGTCAACAATGAGATTTTTTAAAAAAATTCACCAAAGTTAGAGAATCAATATTCTTTAATTTTTTTTGATTGAAGTATAGTTGACTTAAAATATTCTGTTAATTACTGCTATACAGTGTATTTATATATACATTTTCTTAATATTCTTTTTCATTGTGTTTTTATCATAGGGTATTGAATGTAGTTCCCTGTACTACTCAATAGGACCTTGTTGTTTAGCCATTCTGTATATAATAACTGTATATAATAACATCTGCTAACTCCAACCTCCCACGCCATCCTTCCCCCAACCTGCTCCCCTTTGAAAACCACCGGTTTGTTCTCTGTATCTGTGATGAAATCAATATTTCAGAATACTTAGAAACTAAATAAGAAAAATGATGAACCCAACGATCCGCTCCAATAATTCTGTCATAAAACTAATGTAATTCCCTCCAGTCTCATGTGCATATTTTAGATAGTTCTAATCACAGCAGATCCTTAGTGAACATATACTTTTGTCTACCCATCCTTCCCCTTTTTAAGTTAACATTGCATCACAATTTTTTCCATGTAGCTTCAAAGTTCAAGGTAGGTCTTGAGGAAGTAATATGTTCCCTGAAAAAGGCAAAGACTATTGCTAATAAAGGGACTAGTGTGAGACTTCAGGAAGCTACTCTACTGTTTTTTTTTTTTTTTAAGATAATGTAGTAAGTCATATGCTTTCCTTATGTCCTGTAAAGATTTGTTCTCAACAGTGCAATTTCTCTTAAATGATAAGCTCTTAGAAGAACAGGAAAGTATTTACTTAGTACTTTAGAAGTTAAAATATCAATCTACCCACCTATGTTTGTTGGTTTCTTATGGAGTCAAGGGTTTTACATGTCATTTTATGAACTACCCTATGAAGAAGGTACAGATGAAATAACCAAGGTACAGAGTGATTGACGGTATTTAGCAGAGGTGAGCAGAGCATCACAACTTGTTTGTAACTCAACACATTTTTCTTGGTTGAAAATATGCCCAGACAGGAAAGAAATGGAAAGTTTGTTCAATATAAGATTAAGACCTGGAACAAAAGCATATGGGGCCCGGCAGAATCTGCTTGAGAGGTCACAGTGCCCAAGGGGAAACAACTCTAAGCAAGTCATTTAACCTCACTCACCTTAGTTCTCTTGTTGGTATAATGCAGTGCTTATGCAAACTCAATACATGTCAAAAAATATCTGCAAGGCATTGTCTAAAATTGACCCTCTGGATTTCTTCCTGCATGCCAGGTTATTATTTATTAAGATGTATTGGGGGCAAGTCTCAAATGGTAGAAAAGATAAAAGGCAGACCTGCAAAGCGAAGAAGTGGGGTTAAGCACAATGCAACAGGAACGCTCCTACTAATCCAGGAGGACTTTACCTGTCAATCAAATCTATATTCATTATTTTTTTCAAGATTAATAATGGTGTGTTAACTGAGCCAGCTGGCAGACGTTAGGGCAATGAGATGGGATCTCGGGGCTTCTATGACCAGCTGATGGCTGCCTGACCAATTTCAAAAGATGCTTTGAAGGATCACAAAGTTTAGCTCCATGTGTATTTTGATGATAGTTGCATCTATATTTAAAGCTTTCTGTCACTGGAAGCACTCCTGGTGTTGTCAGACTGTCTATTGGACGGGATGAGCTGCAACTTCTTGCAATTGAATGTCAATAAGACCAAAGCAATTTTGGTTGATTCATAGCACCAGCTTAAGCATATTCACTTGCACAGATTACATTTGACAGATAGTTACCTTCAGCTGAACTCTGTGGTTAGAAGCTTGGGCGTACTCTTGACAGTGAGCTTAGAGTTGATGCCTAATGTTTATTTCATAGCCTGTTTTTACCTTCCCTAGTACTGCATGTGTAAATCTATATTTAAATATATTCACAGCTGATGTTCTTGTCCGTCGTCCACTTGTTATCTCTGGACAGAATGCTGTAATGATTCAATTTCATTATTTTAATAAAAATAATGTGCCCAGATTTAATTTCATTAAATTAGATGAATGATGATTAAAGAGTCTTCTTGATTGGCAATTTCACCACTGAAGCAGGAAAATACCAAAGTGATGGGAGATTTCTTATATCTCTAATAAACTTAAAATCTTCAAAGTCTGTTGTGGTTATAAATACCAAGAAAATAGGTACACATTTATTTACCATAACTTTATTTCTTTATCTTATTTATTTAGGTCCATGAATTCTCTTAAAAGCTTAGGTATAGAATTCTCCATTTCAAGAATATTTTAGCCTTTGAAAATGAATATAATTTAGATTACATGTTCTAAAATCTTTTCATTGAATTAAAAAACACATATGATCCAATACATTATAAGAGAACAAACTCTGCTGCAATTTCTGAATGTTTAGATTGAGAAATAATTAAGACTTGGGGTTTTGTGTTCTGGAAGAGGTGCAGTTATGGTGTGAATTCATTCTTCATTATGGTATTATATGCTCAACTTTTTAGTGAGATAAATTCATCAATAATTTGATTGGAAAATTTAAGGGATGCATAGACCTCATAATCTGAGTCTAAGTCTTCTGTTCTATATAAACAACACTGCAAAGCTCCAGAATCCCTTTATTTGACTAGCTGAATGGCAGTCTTGTTTACATCTGCCTCAACCTAGTTTGGAAATAGTGATTTCAAAGTAAACATGTTTTACCCAGGCATTTCCATCTTCTCTAGAATCTACGATTTTAAGACATCAAACAATTCAAATTGCACAGTTATACATTTCACATTGGTGAAAGACACCTGAAATGGGTAAAATATTTTTCAAAATTATTTTCTCTGCATTTGCTGGTATATTTTCTCTTTCTTACCCTTTTTTTAAAACTGACAGTCGATTTAAAAATTTTTCTCTTTTACTGACAGCCAGTAAATGTACTGACAGTTGAGAAGCAAGATGTAAATGTAAGTCACTATTATTTTGTCTACCTGATACCTGAGCGTTAGGGGAAATATTTGGCTATATTTTAAAATAAAAACTAAATTATTTCCAGTGGTTCTAAAGGGAAGATGTATAGAAAAACTGTTCTCTTTAAATAAAAATGTGTTTGAGGCAAGATTTGAATGTATTTAGAAATACTATGCTTTCCTCATTAGGGATGTGATGAGTATTTGTATTGAAGAAAATTGGCCAATTATTTAAGGCGTGTATTTACTTTCTGTTCCATTAGGTATAAATCTTTCAGCATGTAAATCTCTTTTTAGAAATGATTGGGGAGTATATAAATGGAGAAAAGAAAGGTTAAGAAGTTAATGTCAGATTCAGAATTTTCCCCTGTTTAAATATGAGTTAATATTTAAAACTGTTCTTTTATAATTAGAAAAATCCTACTTAGTAAATACATCCCTGGAAGAAATGCTATGTAAGTGAATTAGTTGAAGTAAGTGAATTAGTTGAAGTAAGTTGAGCCAACCTCGACCAACACTTTCATAATGGAAAGAATGATTCCTTACATCCTTTCAGAAGTGAGCTGTCATTTTTCTGGGCTTCCCAGGTGGTTGGGTGGTAAAGAATCTGCTTGCCAGTGCAGGATACACAGGAGACTTGGGTTCAGTCCCTGGGTCAGGATGATCCCCTTGAGGAGGAAATGGAAACCCACTCTAGTGTTCTTGCCTAGGAGAGTCCATGGACAGAGGAGAGCAACGGGCTGCAGTCCATGGGGGTAGCAAAAGAGTTAGACAAGACTGGGCATGCATGCACATTGTCGTTTCTCTACATTGTAAATAACAGCTGAGTTTCCAAACATGGGGAGATAATAGTAGTGTTCATTTATTTATAATTTAGATGATGCTCATCCTTTTTTGGGGTCCCTTATGTCTGTGAGAATTGGTAGAGTAGGAAGACTTGGGATTTAGAAGTTTTCAAATTAAAGCTTGCAATTAAATCCATTAGTTTCATCCAAAAACCTTTTCCTTTTTTCGTCTGCACTGGACACTCAGGAAATGAACCCTTAGCTCGTTTTAATCATTTTATTCTGCTCCATCACTGCTTTTTATATCTTTACCTTTTTCCTGCAATTATAAATAGCTTTGTGAAAATTTGTCATATAAAATTAAAACTGATTTGCCTTTAAATAAAGAAGTTCCAATACCTCTTTGATTGTTTGACGAATACCTAGGGGGAGGCAAGGAGAGACCTGCATAATAACTTACGAGAAGAGGAAGGCGGGAATTTCCTCACAGGAGAGCAGCAGGAGTTTCCTTGGCAGGAACCTCAGCCAGGGGTGTCAGCAGCTTAGAAGCTGCCATCGGACTGCGAGTATCTGCAGATAAACTGTGATTCTGGCTTGTCCTGCAGTGTCGTTCTTTGATTCCTTCCTCTGTTAACATGGCATTTGCATTTCGGTCTGACTGAGAACAAGACCCTGTGCAAACGCCTCATGACATGTGTAAAAAACTGCTTTTATGTACAAAGTGAGCTGTTTTCCTGTTCACTGTGCCCAACAAAAGCACTCATCTTCTAAATCTTAACTCACCTGGCGTACCTTTGCATTTGCAGTTTCCATTTTAAGTCAAAATATTAAAATACAAAGAATGGAAAATACTTTTTTTCCCCTAAAACTACAAAACAATAAAGTTGGTTACTGGCAGCAATAGCCAAAAGGCAGCATAAATTTAGCCAAACACAGAAGCTTAGTGGATTTCCAGACAAAGATAAAATCCTTGAGGAGATCCTTAAACGTTCCCTTTAAAATGATCTCTGTCAATGTATTCCAAAACCAATTAAAAAAAAAAAAATCTCTGAAGAAAGAATGTTGAAACCATCTCCTTTATGGAAAAAGCATCATTTCTCACCAGATGCTTGTTTTCACTGACTTCCCAAATTGAAGTCACCTTTGTCTTGAAAGCTAGATTTTTCTTTTTGAAGAAAATAATGGTTATAGTTAAACTCACTAAATTAAATTTATAGGAATTTGTTGATTTTTACTTTAAACAGCTATGTCACTGGATCTTGGCAGAATGTAGTCAGTCCCTGGCAAGGAATATTCCCCCTTCCAATAACGCTCTTCCAGAGGAAACTTGTTACGTTTTGACATCTACCTGATTCTCAGGAGGTTCAGACAAAGGGAAGGTTGGGAGGTCAGGAGAGCTTGATGCTCTTCAACGAGATATCTGAGTTGAATTCCCATACCAGAATTTTGCCTCATACTGAATTCAGACGGTGTCACAGTGGGGGGAGGAGGGAGGGCAGGTAAAGATGTCCTCACAGGTTAAATGTTAAAATAAGGTCCTTTATTTCTATCTTTGGTGGCACAGAGCATTAAAGACCCAGTGACACTTTGCAAGTGTTGCTTTAAAATAGATTTTTACATTTGAGGATCTGTAAAGGGTATTACTGAGTTCTTAACAGATTCTGTGTTTGTCTACTGAAACTACCACATAGCCAGTAGCTACCTCATTAATTTGTAAAGCACTTTGGCCCACCTGGGGAGTATGCAATGTATTAAAACCATTTTTATACCCAGATTCTTCCTGTCTAATAATATAAAATGCTCAGCATCTGAAAAATTGTCTGAATGCCAGAATATTAAGCTTGGATAGTAAAGTAACTTTCATTGAATAACCCACGCAGAAAAATTTGGTCTCTATTGAAGACTTTTTTTTTTGTCAGGTCAGCTATACCAGACTCAAATGTGAAAATGGAAACTAAATTGTTAACAATGAATTCCGTAGTTTGACTGCCAGAATGTTATTGTCATTGAACTTTACTACTCTGTGGCTTAGGAAAACCAGGTTTGGATATTCTAAGCGATGTCTTCAACCATTTTCCTTGTAACCATTTTCTTTGTCCTGTTGACATTAGTTTTATAAGTGTTTCCCATATTCAGATTATTTTTGTCTTTTCCAAATTACATCTTATATTTATAGAAGTACAAAGTTTATACACATTCTGGGTACTTCATACCCTGGATTTTCTCCTTTTTACAAGGTAAGTAAATTATTATTATTATTTTTTTTTAAAGTAATTCCTCCTGCCTTACTTCAAAATCCCTTTACAACCCGTGAGGATTTTCAAGCTGTCCTATGTCAAAATTTTCAAACTCTGAGAGGCTAAATGGGTGGGTAGAGTTGGTATTTAAGGTCTGCCCACAAAGCTAACACATGAACAAAGTCAGGAGTTTTTATTCTTTTTGTTGACTCCTATTCTGTTGTGACTGCTGTTCACTTTAATTTATTTTTCAAATTAAATTCTGTGTAAGAGACACCGTGGGCTTCCCAGGTGGTGCTAGTGGTAAAGACCCCACCTCCCAACACAGTAGACATGAGACACAGATTCAGTCCCTAGGCTGGAAAGATCCCTGTAGAAGGAAATGGCAACCCACTCTAGTATTCTTGCCTGGAGAATCCCATGCACAGAGGAGCCTGACAGGCGATGGTCCACTAGGTCAGAAAGAGTTGGACACGACTGAAGCGACTTAGCACACATGCACAAAAGATACTGTATAGATGTTTTGGAAGTGACAAAAATCAACTAAATAGAATCTTGGTAAAAGGAACTAAAGAGCCTCTTGATGAAAGTGAAAGAGGAGAATGAAAAAGCTGGCTTAAAACTCAACATTCAAAAACCTAAGATCATGGCATCTTGTCCCATCACTTCGTGGCAAATGGATGGGGAAACAATGGAAACACTGACAGACTTATTTTCTTGGGCTCCAAAATTATTGCAGCTGGTAACTTCGGCCATGAATTTAAAAGATGTTTCCTCCTTGGAAGAAAAGCTATGACAGACCTAGACAGCCAACAAAGGTTCATATAATCAGAGCTATGGTTTTTCCATCAAAGCTGTGGTTTTTCCAGTAGTCATGTATATTTGTGAGAGTTGAACCATAAAGAAGTCTGAGCACCAAAGAACTGATGTTTTCAAACTGTGGTGTTGAGGAAGACTCTTGAGAGTCCCTTGTACACAAGGAGATCAAACCAGTCAATCCTAAAGGAAATCAACCCTGAATATTCACTGGAAGGACTGATGCTGAAGCTGAAGCTCCAGTACTTTGGCCCCATGATGAGAAGAGCTGACTCAGTGGAAAAGACCCTGATGCTGGGAAAGATTGAAGGCAGGAGGAGAAGGGGATGATAGAGGATGAGATGGTTGGATGGCATCACCGACTCAATGGACATGAGTTTGAGCAAGCTCTGAGAGATGCTGAAGGACAGAGAAACCTGGCGTGCTGCAGTCCATGGGGTCACAAAGAGTCAGACACAACTGAGCACTGAACAACAACAGGAACTTATTAGAAGACGTAAAATGTAAACACTGGTGACTGTAACACTGACAGAGTAATAAATACAAGAGGTTAGAGCTGTTGGAGTTGTGTTTTCTCCTGAAGTTTCATAGATCATAATGAATTTAACCTGGACCTTGAGGACTGAAAAGTTTTCAAGAGGTAGAAATGGGAAGAGAATTCTGGATTTTGGACAGGGACATGGAAAAGCACAGAGTTTGTTGTATTCATGTAACACTTAGAGTGACTGGTCAAGTTTGTCTTGAGTAGGTTTTGTGTAAGACACAATAAGATGAAATCCTGAAGGATTTTGAGTGTCAGATGATGGAAACTTGAAAGAAGTTGGGAAAACCATTCACTAATTAAGTGGAAACAAAAGGCAATTTTGAACGAAGGAATTGGTTGCCCTTTATTTTACGTATTACAGTGTTGTGTTAACTTCTGCTGTATAGCAAAGTAAAGTGATTCGGTTTTATATATGTGTATGTATATACATTCTTTTAAAATTTTCTTTCCATTATGGCTTATCATGGGATATTGAATATAGGTCTCTGTGCTATATAGTAGGACCTTGTTGTTTATACATTCTATATATAATAGCCTATATTTTCTAATTTCAGTCTCTCACTCTCTCCCTCCCCCAACCTGCCAGCACAGAGCCACCTTCACCCCAGAATTCCAGTAGAATATGGAGTAGTTAAGTCCACAGGGTCCAAGAGCCCTGTCATCTTTTGTTATTATTCATGCCCATCAATTATGTGTCTTTCCCCATGTTCTCATGCCATTATTTCTCTGTCCTTCCTTTCTTTATCTTCTTCTTCAACATTTTCATTTTACAGTAGCTTGTAACCAAGCTACTTTACACTTTCAGCCTCTTATCCCAGAGAAGGCAATGGCACCCCACTCCAGTACCCTTGCCTTTCTTTTGTTATTACTCATGCCCATCAATTATATGTCTTTCCCCATGTTCTCATGCCATTATTTCTCTGTCCTTCCTTTCTTTATCTTCTTCTTCAACATTTTCATTTTACAGTAGCTTGTAACCAAGCTACTGTACACTTTCAGCCTCTTATCCCGGAGAAGGCAATGGCACCCCACTCCAGTACCCTTGCCTGGGAAATCCCATGGACGGAGGAGCCTGGTAGGCTGCAGTCCACGGAGTCACTGAGAGTTGGATGCGACTCAGTGACACTTTCACTTTTCACTTTCATGCATTGGAGAAGGAAATGGCAACCCACTCCAGTGTTCTTGCTTGGAGAATCCCAGGGACAGCGGAGCCTGGTGGGCTGCCGTCTATGGGGTTGCACAGAGTCGGACACGACTGAAGCAACTTAGCAGCAGCCTCTTATTAACAGTTCTTCAAAATCCTGTCCTTATAAACACTTAATTCCCTCCCTGGAGGACCCCTCTCTTGTGCCTTTCAAGTGGAGGGTGCTCATTCACCTGATTTTCATCCATCTCAGTGCTGGGGCAGGTATGAAGATATATATAATATATATATATATATGTATATGTATATATATGAAGATATAAAGATTGACATTATGTTTTCTTAATCTCACATTGGAAAGAAACAGTACTTTTAAGTTTATGTTAATTAAGCACATAACTTTCTTCAATACCTGCCTCATTTTTTTGCACACGTGGAATCTGTGACAACCTCCCTATCAACACAATAAAATATCAGCCCTAACTGTTAGGGTTTCTCAACATCTTTTTCTCAGCATCATCTTTTGCTCAATGATCATGTAACCTCAGTTCCTTCCTCTTTACCACCCCCACTCACTCAATCACACTAACAGCCCTCTCTCTGATGTCCTATCTGTCCTGAATGATAACTTTTAACTACAAACCTAAGTTAAGCCTCTGGACCCTTGTTTTTATCTGAGTCTATCAAGTCTCATCTGGATTCACTTCCTCTACTTCTAGCCTAGGCCACAAAAAACTTGATTTCACTAGTCTCTTAACCGTTTCTTTTATTTCATGTCCCCTTTTCCTTCTCTTACCTCCAAATACCCTAGTCTTAAATTATTAATCAGGCTGCCTTGTTACTGCCTGTGTATAGACTGATGGGTAATACCGAAGAAAAACAGGTGTGTAGACTGATTAAATGATTTCCAGCTGGAGGTGGTTTCTCAGTGCAACCTTAGGGTCAATTACAGAGGTGCGGTTTTTGACTCAAAGGGTGTACATAATTTTGTTTTTGACACATATTGACAAATTGCCTTCAGAAAATGTTTGACTAATGCAGACTCCTATCAAAACTGAATCAGAGTGCCTGTCCTTTAAATTCTTGTCAATACAGGAAATTACTTATTTCATTTTCCCCAATCTGATGGGCAAAACAAGACTAGTGCATTTTTGTTTCATTTTGCATTTCTTACCCTAACTTGTACATGTCTCACCTTCTGTGCAATGGCTACTTATTGATCAACCACGTGTTTTTTTTTTTTTTCTTTTCTGAGTAATCCCTGTACATTGCTTCTTGCTTTTTTTCTTTTAATTAAGGGGTTTGCTTTTTTATTGATTACTAAGAAATCTTAATGTATTAGTCATTGTTTTGTTCAGATGGTAAAGAATCTGCCTACAGTGTGGAAGACCTGGGTTTGCTCCTCAGGTTGGGAAGATTCCCTGGAGAAGAAACTGGCCACCCACTCCAGTATTCTTGCCTGGGAAATCCCGTGGGCAAAGGAGGCTAGTGGACTACAGCCCATGAGGTCACAAAGAGCTGGACAAGACTGAGTGACTGATACTACAGCTATAGTAATTTGGAAGGAATTAAATCTAATTTTATTTATGCTAGTTATTATTTTTAAAATTCATGTGTAAAAATAATTTAAGGCTATATTTCTCAAGTCATGAATTTCAGGCATCAAACTATCAACTCCCATAGGAAAGTAAGAGAGTAATCATACCTCTGCTTTCACAACTCTTTTTTTTTTTTTTCTGTTGCCACAGTCTAGTTTTTCTTAGAATAAAGATTCTTATCCCAATAAAGTATAGCAAAATCATTATAATTAGATGATGTTACTTTTGTTTCAAGGATTACGCTAACATTTCATAGCTGTTATTTAAAAGTAATAGGTTTAAATGGATTCAATACTCATTGAGCATCCTTTTGTAATTTAGCTAATTTCTTCATTTGAATTGAGCTTTCTCTTTGGTGAGAGTATTTGTCTTCCAAAAGGGAACATGGCTGGTGGTGTGCTTTCAGAATCCTTGTAGAGTTGGGCATATCCAAGGCCTGTATTTATGAACAATGACTTGGATGAGAATGAACTTCTTTTCATATTCTTTCATTTCTGAGCCTTTAATATACCACATCATGTTTCTGAAGAGAAATTTGAGAAAAGTTTGAGAATTATTTTTCGCTGTCCATGTTGTGTGTGTGTGTTTGGGGTGGGAATACTTACAGGTTTCCTTCTTTATCTTTAAAGTCCCTGTTCAAAAAACATGTACCATGGTATTAATTAATCTTTATTTTTCTGAAAAATAAAATTCTCTTATCTGAATGTTCAGAACATCTTTATAGTCACTAAATGCTAGTCTCTCATATGTCTTTGGCTTTATATCTTATTTGTTTTTTTCAGGCTTCCATCCTATAAGATTACTTTCTTTCATTTATATACAAGTAAAATCAGTTCAGTTGGGTTGCTCAGTTGTGTCCGACTCTTTGTGACCCCATGAACTGCAGCATGTCAGGCCTCTCTGTCTATCACCAACTCCTGGAGTTTACTCAAACTCATGTCCATTGAGTCGGTGATGCCATCCAACCATCTCATCCTCTGCTGTCCCCTTCTCCTCCTGCCTTCAATCTTTCCCAGCATCAGGGTCTTTTTCAATGAGTCCATTCTTCACATCAGGTAGCCAATGTATTGGAGCTTCAGCTTCAGCATGTCCTTCCAATGAATATTCAGGACTGATTTTCATTAGGATGGACTGGTTGGATCTTCTTCAGTCCAAGGGACTCTCAAGAGTCTTATGCAACACCACAGTTCCAAACCATCAATTCTTCAGCACTCTGCCTTCTTTATGGTACAACTCTCACATCCATACATGACTACTGGAAAAAAACATAGCTTTGACTAGATGGACCTTTGTTGACAA
Source organism: Oreotragus oreotragus (assembly GCA_006410675.1). NCBI lineage: Eukaryota > Metazoa > Chordata > Mammalia > Artiodactyla > Bovidae > Oreotragus > Oreotragus oreotragus. The sequence continues at coordinate 81,036 of SJYX01003280.1, read as the reverse complement.
AGTAATGTCTTTGCCTTTTAGTGTGCTGTCTAGGTTGGTCATAGCTTTTCTTCCAAGGAGCAAGTGTCTTTTAATTTCATGGCTGCAGTCACCAGCTGCAATGATTTTGGAGCCTAAGAATATAAAGTCTGTCAGTGTTTCCATTGTTTCCCCATCCATTTGCCATGAAGTGATGGGACAAGATGCCATGATCTTAGTTTTTTGAATGTTGAGTTTTAAGCCAACTTTTTCACTCTCCTCTCTCAATTTCATCAAGAGGCTCTTCAGTTCTTCTTCGCTTTCTGCCATAAGGGTGGTGTCATCTGCATATCTGAAGTTATTAGTATTTCTCCTGGCAATCTTGATTCCAGCTTGTGCTTCATGCAGCCCAGCATTTCTCATGATGTCCTGTGCATATAAGTTAAATAAGCAGTAAACAAGTAAAATAAGAGGATGGGTAGCCTTTCCCTTCTCCAGGGGATCTTCCCAACCCAGAGATGGAACCCAGGTCCCCCACACAGCAGGTGAATTCTTTACCAGCTGAGCCACAAGGAAAGCCCAAGAATGCTGGAGTGGGTAGCCTATCCCTTCTCCGGCAGATCTTCCCAAGCCAGGAATTGAACTGGGATCTCCTGCATTGCAGGCTCATTCTTTACCAACTGAGCTATCAGCAAAGCCCAAATAAGAGGATGCATAGACTCTAATGTCTATTCATCTGCCAGTATTTTCTGTTCACCTCAAGCCTCTTCTTCGAGAGCTCTTCTTCCACACAGGCTCTTTATTTTGGTATTTCCACAGCCACTTGCTTAACTGTATTCACTTTTCACCTCACACACAGCCACTAGGAGACCTTATTCACAACCAGGACTAACTCTGGAACTAGTTCTATACTCATGATTGTTGTTTAGTCGCTAATTTGTGCCTGACTCTTTTGCATTGGCAGGCAGATTCTTTACCACTGAGCCACCAGGGAAACCCCATACTCATGATTACAAAACCTATAAATCCTAGGTTTATATTGTCATCATGCTGTCAGTGATCTTTCATAGTTCAATTATTTTTCTTCCAACTTTTAAGATACCTTAGCATGAAACAAAGATGCTCAATGAGTTAGCTGCAACAGCCACACAACCTCATGTTCTGTAAATCCTCCCTGTGTATCTTTCATTTCAGTGATGCTGAACTCTGCATCAGTCTTTTTTGCACTTGTAAAACCACAGAACTTCTTGACTGTGGGAAGACTACTTTCCTCCTGCTAAAACTACTCATTGGCATTTAAGGGGACTCCAAGGAGCTCTGGTGAGAGGCAATGTGATAGATAAGTGATTTATTAGAACAGGATGCTTGTGAGGCTTACAAACAGGCAGGTGAGATGGTGTTGCATCCCAAGGACTTAGTGGGCTATAGTTTTATAATCAAAGGCAAAGTGGGGGAGAGGGAAAAGATTATTTTCTTCCTCATTTTTGAGTAGATGTATGTTATGCTTCCATCATTAACTCCTCCTCCATGTCAGGTGGGGAAATTTTCTTGTCCCTCCATGATCAAGATAGAACTGCCTTGGTGCTATGAAAAAATTATTTTAGGTCTCAACATAATGAGGGTCTTTCTCTTTGAAATGTCACCTTTCCAAAATTATTGTTTTTTTTAAGTGTGCAGAGAGCATGTCTTAAGGGTCACTGACTTACTGAGTTCCTGGGTAGGATGGGGGTGTCATGCCACCATTATTTTATTGTTTTGGGGGCATGTCTCATGATTCTGTTACATGGTTTTATTGCTAAACAAGCCTGCTTGGTTTTGTGGTTAAGCAAATCTACTTTCTTAAGTAACCATTAACTTACAGGGGTCTTCCATACTTTTTTCTTTACTTAAAATCCCCTAGTGGGATTAACTATTTAATTACGTACTTTGTCCCTTTACTCTGTCTCTACCACTACTGTTTATTCAGATTAACCCTACTTCTCCTTTAACGCAGGTGGTTTCAGATTCTTTTGGAAATCTTTTCTTATCGCAAACCCTGAATGAGATATGCTTAGTACTTCTGTGAAATCCTCACAATTAACTTAATGCTCTGCATTTGTGTTCCCAACTAGACCAGGAAACTTTACATCAAAGATGATACCATATTTACTGATACTTCCTTCAGATCTTGACGTCATGTCTGAATGTGGTCAGTTTTCAAATATTTTATGAGTAGATGAATAGAGTGAGTGAATGAATGATGACATAATCCAGCGTTGGAGTGAAGAGATTTGGTTTATTTTATTGTTTTGGGGGCATGTCTCATGATTCTGTTACATGGTTTTATTGCTAAACAAGCCTGCTTGGTTTTGTGGTTAAGCAAATCTACTTTCTTAAGTAACCATTAACTTACAGGGGTCTTCCATACTTTTTTCTTTACTTAAAATCCCCTAGTGGGATTAACTATTTAATTACGTACTTTGTCCCTTTACTCTGTCTCTACCACTACTGTTTATTCAGATTAACCCTACTTCTCCTTTAACTCAGGTGGTTTCAGATTCTTTTGGAAATCTTTTCTTATCGCAAACCCTGAATGAGATATGCTTAGTACTTCTGTGAAATCCTCACAATTAACTTAATGCTCTGCATTTGTGTTCCCAACTAGACCAGGAAACTTTACATCAAAGATGATACCATATTTACTGATACTTCCTTCAGATCTTGACGTCATGTCTGAAAGTGGTCAGTTTTCAAATATTTTATGAGTAGATGAATAGAGTGAGTGAATGAATGATGACATAATCCAGCGTTGGAGTGAAGAGATTTGGAAAACAGGACAATCAGTTTGGAAGCTAGAGGAGAGTGAGAAATCTGGCTTAAAATTCAGCTTTCAAAGAGAAAACAAAGATTATGGCATCTGGTCCCATCAATTCATGGCAAATAGATGGGGAAACAGTGGAGACAGTGACACACTTTATTTTCTTGGGCTCCGAAATCACTGCAGATGGTAACTGCAACCATGAAATATACCAAGGCGGTTGTTCTTGGAAGAAAAGCTATGACCAACCTAGTCAGCATATTAAAAAGCAGAGACATTACTATGCCAACAAAGGTCTGTCTGATCAAAGCTATGGTTTTTCCAGTAGTCATGTATGGATGTGAGACTTGTACTATAAAGAAAGCTGAGCACTGAAGACTTGATGTTTTTGAACTGTGGTGTTAGAGAAGACTCTTTTTAAAAAAAATTTAAATTTATTTATTTTAATTGGAGGCTAATTACTTTACAATATTGTATTGGTTTTGCCATACATCAACATGAATCTGCCATGGGTGTACACGTGTTCCCCATCCTGAAGCCCCCTCCGACCTACCCCCCTGTACCATCCCTCTGGGTCATCCCAGTTCACCAGCCCCGAGCATCCTGTATCTTGCAACGAACCTGGACTGGTGATTCGTTTCTTATATGATATTATACATGTTTCAATGCCATTCTCCCAAATCATTCCACCCTCTCCCTCTAAGACTGTTCTATACATCTGTCTCTTTTGCTGTCTCGCATACAGGGTTATCGTTACCATCTTTCTAAATTCTATATATATGCGTTCAGTTCNTAGGCTTTCTTCACAGTCCAACTTGCATATCCATACATGACCAGTGGAAAAACCATAGCCTTGACTAGATGGACCTTTGTTGGCAAAGTCATGTCTCTGCTTTTCAATATGCTACCTACGTTGGTGATAACTTTCCTTCCAAGGAGTAAGCGTCTTCATTTCATGGCTGCAATCACCATCTGCAGTGATTTTGGAGCCCCCTAAAATAAAGTCTGACACTGTTTCCACTGTTTCCCCATCTATTTCCCATGAAGTGATGGGACCAGATGCCATGATCTTTGTTTTCTGAATGGTGAGCTTTAAGCCAACTTTTTCACTCTCCTCTTTCACTTTCATCAAGAGGCCTTTTAGTTCCTCTTCACTTCTGCCAGAAGGGTGGTGTCATCGGCATATCTAAAAGTCCATTAAGTCTACACTTAAGAGGATCATTTCTTTATGAAAGCACAATCTCATTCATGAAGTATACATGATATGTAGTTTAGGATCCAGGTACATTATGCTTGTAACTGCATGCTGCTCTTGCTCCTGCTGCTAAGTCGCTTCAGTCGTGTCTGACTCTGTGCGACCCCACGGACTGCAGCTTACCAGGCTCCTCCGTCCACGGGATTTTCCAGGCAAGAGTACTGGAGTGGGTTGCCATTGCCTTCTCCTGGAGTGAAATTTTTAAATGTTGAAAGAAAAAAAAGAACCTGCCAACTCAAAATTTTATATCAAGTGAAATTCTCCTTTAAAAATGAAAGAGAACTACTTTTTCACACACACACACACAAATTTAGGGAATATGTCATCTTGGGAGACATACTTTGCAAAAAATGTTAAAAGAAGTTCTTCAGGGAGAAGGGAAAAGATACATGTCAAAAACTTGGAGCTTTACAAAGAAAGGACAGTTGTTCAAGAATCCATAAATGAAATGGTAAAGACCTAATAGAAGTGGAAAAGATCAAGAAGAGATGGAAAGAATACACAGAAGAACTGTACAAAAAGGATCTTAATGACTTGGATTACCATGATGGTGTAGTCTCTCATTCAGAGCCAGGCATTCTGGAGTGTGAAGTCAAGTGGGCCTTGGAAAGCACTGCTGTCAATAAAGCTAGTGGAGGTGATGGAATTCCAGCAGAGCTATTTAAAATCCTAAAAGATGGTACTATTAAAGTGTTTCATTCAATTTGTCAGCAAATTTGGAAAACCCAGCAGTGGCCACAGGACTGGAAAAGGTCAGTCCTCATCCTAATTCCCAAGACAGGCAGTACTAAAGAATGTTCAAACTACTGGACAATTGCACTCATCTTCCACGCTAGTAAGGTTATGCTCAAAATCCTTCAACCTAGGCTTCAGCATTACGCGAACAGAGACCTTCCAGATGTTCAAGCTGGGTTTAGAAAGGGCAGAGGAACCAGAGATCAAATTGCCAACATTCGCAGAACACAGAGAAATCAAGGAAATTCCAGAAAAATCTCTACCTTTGTTTCATTAACTACGCTAAAGCCTTTGACTCTGTGGATAATAACAAACTGTGGAAAACTCTCAAAGAGATAGGAATACCAGACTATCTTACCTGTCTCCTGAGACACCTGTATGTGGATCAAGAAGCAACAGTTAGAACCCTGTATGGAAAAATTGACTGGTTAGTAGTATCACTGATTCAATGGACATGAACTTGGGCAAACTCTGGGAAATGGTAAGCAACAGGGAAGCCTGGAGTGCTGCAGTCCATAGGATCACAAAGATTCGGACATGACATGGTGACTGAACAACAAGCATAAATGAAAGTGAAATAAAGTATTTCATATTTATTATTCTTAAATGACCTAAAGTGAAAGTGAAGTCGTGTCTGACTCTTGGCAACCCCACGGACTGTAGCCTACCAAGCTCCTCCGTCATATGGGATTTTCCAGGCAAGAATACTGAAGTGGGTTGCCATTTCCTTCTCCAGATCTTCCCAACCCAGGGATTGAACCCAAGTCTCCTGCATTGTAGGCTTAACCATCTGAGCCACCAAGGAAGTCAAATGACTTAAAAGTTTATTCAAAATCATAATTTCAATAATATATTGGATGATTATTGCTTATAAATAAGCAAAATGTATGATAGCAATGTTATAAGACATGCAAGAGAGAAATTAGAACTATTTTGTTATTGTAAGATACTCACATTACCAGTGAAGCAGTATAGTATTATTTAAAGGTTGATTTAGATTAGTTGTAAATGTATACTGAAAACTCCAAGGTAAACACATAACATTTTTTTAAAGTATAATGCTAGGCAGGGAGACAAAATGGAATGATAAAATGCACAACTAAACAAAATAAAGTAAAACAAGAGTGGAAAATAAAGAATCAAAGAAAAAAGACAATGATTAGAGAACTGTCACAAATAAGGTAGATATTTATTAATCAACTATGTTAATACTGACTTTAAATGTAAATGATCCAAATATTCCAATTAAAAGGCAGAGAATATCAGAATGAATAAAACCCAAAACTCAACAACATGCTGTCTACAAGAAATCCACTTTAAATATAGACATTGTTACATTAAAAGTAAAAGGATGAATAATAATATACCATGCTAAAACCAATCAAAAGAAAGCTGAAGTACCTATGTGAATTTCAGACAAAGCAGATTTCAGAGCAAGAAAAAGTTTCAGAGATAAACAGGAGCATTACGTAATGATCAAGGGGTCAATACTCTAAGACACAACAATCCTTTGTGTATGTATGTATGTATGTATGTGTATATATATATATATACACACACACACACACACACACACACATGCCTAAAAACAGACAATCAAAATACATAAGGCAAAAACTGATAGAACTGTATGTGAATTTCAGACAAAGCAGATTTCAGAGCAAGAAAAAGTTTCAGAGATAAACAGGAGCATTACGTAATGATCAAGGGGTCAATACTCTAAGACACAACAATCCTTTGTGTATGTATGTATGTATGTATGTGTATATATATATATATACACACACACACACACACACACACACATGCCTAAAAACAGACAATCAAAATACATAAGGCAAAAACTGATAGAACTGCAAGGAGAAATAGACAAATTCATTATTAGAGTTGGAGGCTTCAATATTCCTCTCTCAGAAATTAGATCCAGAAGACAGAAAAATCAGTGAGGAAATAATTGAACTTATAGCACCATTAACTAACTGGATCTATTAATAATTGACATTTATAGAATGCTTCATCTAGCAATAGCAATAACACTCTCAATCTCACATGGAATATTCACCATGACTGACCACATTTGGGGCCGTGAAACACACCTTGATAAATTAAAAAGAATTTAAAAAGCATACAATGCGTGCTCTTAAACCACAATGGAATTAAACAGCAAGATAACTAGAAAAACCTCAAAGTATTTGGAGATTAAACAACACACTTCTAAATAACACATGGGTGTAAAATGTGGTCTCAAAATAAATTTTAAAAATATTTTGAAATAAATGAAAATGAAAGTACAACTAATCAAACTATGTGGGATACAAAAAAAGTAGTGTTTAGAGGGAAATTTACAACCCTGAATGTATGCACTAAAGGAGAAGATGTAAAATCAATAATCTAAGTTTCTAACTTGGGAAAGAAAAAAAGAACAAATGTAATTCAAGTAATGCAAAAGTAACGAAACAATAAAAATAGGGCAGAAATCAGTGACATGGAAAACAGGACACTGATAGAGAAAATCAATGAAACCAAAGCTAGTTCTCTGAAAAAAATCAATAAAATAGATAAAACTTCAGCCAGGCTAACCATGAAAAACAGAGAGAAAACAGCAATTACCAATATCAGAAGTGGAAGATGGGCCATCACAATTGATCCCATGGACATTAAAAGGATAATAAAATTATATCGTGATCAACACCAGCCCACAAATTTGATAACTTAAACGAAATAGACTAATTCCTTGAAAGACACAATATACCAAAACTCACAAAGAGAAATAAATCATCTGAATTGGTTTATATTTAATTAAAGAAGTTGAACCAGCAGTTAATAAAGTTCCAAAACGGAAAGCACCCAGATGATTTCACTGGTGAATTCTACATAACATTTAAAGAAATTATATATTTTTTTCTACAATCTCTCCCCCCCAAATTGAATAAAGATAACATATCCTAATTCATTCTATAAGGCCAGTACTAACACTAAAATTAGAAAAAGATGTTTTCCTTCCTAGGAAGGAAAATTACAAACAAATACAGATGTAAAAACATAGATGAACATTGATGTAGATGTCCTCCCAGAATATCAGCAAAAACCCTCTGAAAATATTAGCAAATTCAATCCAAGACTGTATAAAAAGAATTAGACACCACAATCAAATATTTATTCCAGGTATGGAAGACTGGTTTGACATTCAAAAATCAATGAAATTCATCATCAATAGGCTAAAGAATAAAAATCATACAATTCAGTAAATTTAAAAAAAAGTCAAAATCCAGCACCCATGCATTATAAGAACTTTCAGCAAACTAGGTTTAAAGGGGAACTTTCTCAGCTTTATAAAGAACATCTTCAAAAATCTACTTAACGATGAGGAACTAAATGCTCTACTACTAAGATGTGTGAGTGTGCTCAGTCATGCCTGACTCTTTGTGACCCTGTGGACTGCAGGCTAGCAGGCTCCTCTGTCCATGGATTTCTCCAGGCAAGAATACTGGAGTGGGTTGCCATGTCCTCCTCCAGGGGATTTTTCCAACCTAGGGATGGAACCTGTGTCTTCTCTCCTGCATTGACAGGCAGATTCTTACCACTAGCAACATCTAGGAAGCCCACTCCTAAGATTGGTAACAAAATAAAGATGGTCTCTCTCACTGCTCCTTATTCAAAACTGTACTGGAAGTAATAGTTAATGCAATAAGACAGAAGGGAAGATAAAAATACACATATTGGGAAGTTTATGCTCTTTTCCAAGGCAAATGATTCAATATCACAGTAATCCACATCTATGCCCCAACTGCTTATGCCTAAGAAGCTGAAGTTGAACGGTTCCATGAAGACCTATAAGACCTTCTAGAACTAACATGAAAAATGATGTTTTTTTCATCATAGGGGAATGGCATGCAAAAGTAAGAAGTCAAGAGATACCTGGACTAACAGGCAAGTTTGGCCTTGGAGAACAAAATGAAGCAGGACAAAGCCTAACACAGTTCTGTCAAGAGAACACACTGGTCATAGCAAACACCCTCTTCCAACAACACAAGAGATGACTCTACACATGGACATCACCAGATGGTCAACACCAAAATCAGATTGATTATATTCTTTGCAACCAAAGATGGAGAAGCTCCATAGAGTCTGTCTATAAATTTCTTTTTATAGTCCTTGGCCTGCAGTACGTGTTGGAGTGATAGTAACCTTCATTGTTGTCTTTATTATCAATTTACTTATTATCAACTTGACTACTTCTGAAAATGCAGCTAGATACCCATACTGGTCTTTGTCAGTTTAAAACCTAATGTGTTTATGAGGGTTTTGCTTTTTTGTACGTATGCAAAGATGCAAGGATATCATTTGCTTCTTAAAAGTATTCAGAAAAGATTTCGTATTATATAAACCACTCCCAGAAGGAAGTCTTGTGAAAAACTGTTACTGCAGAAAGTTGATCATGTTGTCCTCCCTAGCCGCGGAGATCAAATCCTGGAAGTGAACTCCGTCAACGTCCGCCATGCTGCTTTAAGCAAAGTCCACTCCATCTTGAGCAAATGCCCCCCCGGACCTGTTCGCCTGGTCATCGGCCGGCACCCTAATCCAAAGGTAAAGTATCTCACACTGTCCTAAGTATGGGAAGACAGCTGTTTGTCCAGTAGCAATGGCACATGTGTTCCTATGACCATGCAGAAGCGTTGATAAGACTGTTCACCCAGCTGGGGATGGAAATCAGCCTGTGGCCACCCAGTGACCAAGGTAACTGATAACACTTGGGAAATGAATTATTGATCTGGACTTCATCTTCACACTCAGAACATTTTATTAGAAAATGTTGACAGTATTATTGGTGAATTTAAAGTTAGTGGAAGGTGGGAGTGCTAAGTATGGAAGGTAGAGTTCTGAGTAACCCCCACTGGCTGTTTGATCTCTGTTAAGATACTTAGCCATTTCAGGTTTCTGCATCCAGAAAATCAGAAAGCATTGAAGTTGATGCTCTGTCCAGGCCATCCTTGACCTGAGCCAAATACTTGGGTAGTTAATGCTTAAGAGCCCACTAATTTTCTTCGAGCATCAGTGTCACACTGTTCTGCCACACTAACTTGCAGATAATCATAGCCCCTGTATTGGGGACCTCTGNAAAATAAGAAGCTGTCTCTTATACACATCTCCAAGAAGAAGAATTGCAAAAATGCAAAATAACTGTCTGAAGAGACATTACAAATAGCTGAGAATAGAAGAAAAGCAAAAGGCAAAGGAGAAAAATAAAGCTATATCCATCTGAATGCAGAGTTCCAAAGAATAGCAAGGAGAGATAAGAAAGCTTTCCTTAGTGATCACTGCAAAGAAATAGAGGAAAACAATAGAATGGGAAAGACTAGAGATCTCTTCAAGAAAATTGGAGATGCAAAGGGACTATTTCATGCAAAGATGGGCTCAATAAGGGACAGAAATGGTATGGATCTAACAGAAGCAGAAGACATTAAGAAGAAGAGGTGGCAAGAATGCACAGAAAAACTATACAAAAAAGATCTTCACGACACAGATAATCACGATGGTAAGATCACTCACCTAGAGCCAGACATTCTGGAATGCGAGTAAAGTGGGCCTTAGGAAGCATCACTATAAACAAAGCTAGTGGAGGTGATGGAATTCCAGTTGAACTATTTCAAATCCTAAAGATGGTGTTGTGAAAATGCTGTACTCAATATGTCAGCAAATTTGGAACACTCAGCAGTGGCCACAGCACTGGAAAATGTCAGTCTTCATTCCAATCCCAAAGAAAGGTAATGTCAAAAAATGTTCAAAATACTGCACAGTTTCACTCATCTCACACACTAGCAAAGAGATGCTCAAAAATTCTCCAAGCTAGGCTTCAATAGTACGTGAACCGAGAACTTCCAGATGTTCAAGCTGGATTCAGAAAAGACAGAGGAACCAGAGATCAAATTGCCAACGTCTGTTGGATTATTGAAAAAGCAAGAGAATCCCAGAAAAACATCTACTTCTTCTACATTGACTATGCTAAAGTGTTTGACTCTGTGGATCACCACAAACCATGGAAAATTTTTAAAAAGATGGGAATACCAGACCACCTCACCTGCCTCTTGAGAAATCTGTATGCAGGTCAGGGAGCAACAGTTACAACTGGATATGGAATAACAGACTGGTTCCAAATTGGGAAAGGAGTACATCAAGGCTGTGTATTGTCACCCTGCTTATTTAACTTATATGCAGAGTACATCATGCAAAATGCCAGGCTGAATGAAGCACAAGCTGGAATCAAGATTGCAGGGAGAAATATTAATAACCTCAGACACGCACATGACACCACGTCTTTGCAGAAAGCAAAGAGGAACTAAAGAGCCTATTGATGGAAGTGAAAGAGGGGAGTGGAAAAACTGTCTTAACACTCAAAATTCAGAAAACAAAGATAATGCCTTCAGTCCCATTACTTCATGGCAAATATATGGGGAAACAAAAGAAACAGTGACAGACTTTCTTTTCCTTGGCTCCAAGATCAGTGCAGATGCTGACTGCAGCCATGAAATTAAAATATGCTTACTCCTTGGAAGAAAAGCCATGACGAACCTCGACAACATATTAAAAATCAGAGACATTCTTTGCCAACAAAGGTCCATCTAGTCAAAGCTTCGGTTTTCCAGTAGTCATGTATGGATGTGAGAGTTGGACTTAAGGAAAGCTGAGTGCCAAAGAATTGATGTTTTTGAACTGTGGTGTTGGAGAAGACTCTTGAGAGTCCCTTGGACAGCAAGGAGTTCAAACCAGTCCATCCTAAAGGAAATCAGTCCTAAATATTCATTGGAAGGATTGATGCTGAAGCTGAAACTCCTATACTTTAGCCACCTGATGCAAAGAGCTGACTCATTGGAAAAGACCCCGATGCTGGGAAAGATTGAAGGTGGGAGGAGAAGGGGATGGCAAAGGATGAGATGGTTGGATGGCATCACCAACTCAATGGCATCACCAACTTGATGGACATGAATTTGAGTAAGCTCCCGAAGTTGGTGATAGACAGGGAGGCCTAGCATGCTGCAGTCCATGGGGGTGCAAAGAGTCAAACACAACTGAGTAACTGAACTGAACTGATATTGGGAAGAAATAAAGCTGCCTTTGTTTTTACATGATGATATACCTTTCTACATGGAAAAATCCCCTCCCCCCAAAAAAGCAAGGAAACAATACCTGAAATTCATAATTGTGCCATGGTTTCAGGATACAAGGTTAATAATATACAAAATTCAATTGCTAATTGAGAGAATGGCATTGACATATACACACTACAGTGTGTAAAATAGATAACTAGTAGGAAACTGCTATAGAGCACAAAGAGATCAGCTTGGGGCTCTGAGATGACCCAGAGAGGTGGAGGAGTAGAATGGTGGTAGGAACAAGCTGGGTGTGGGATAAATGGGCAGATGTTGGTCAAAGGATAGAAAGTTTAAATTATGTGAGAAGGATAAGTTATAGGCATTCTAATGGCAATAGTTAATAATACTGTATTTATACTTGTAATCTGCTGAGAGTAGATCTTAAGTGTTCTTATCACATACACAGAATTGCCAGTCTATGTTCAATGCAGGATGCAGGATGCTTGGGGCTGGTGTATGGGGATGATCTGGANCAATAGTTAATAATACTGTATTTATACTTGTAATCTGCTGAGAGTAGATCTTAAGTGTTCTTATCACATACACAGAATTGCCAGTCTATGTTCAATGCAGGATGCAGGATGCTTGGGGCTGGTGTATGGGGATGATCTGGAGGGAAGACGTGGGGTGGGAGGTGGGAGGGGGGTTCATGTTTGGGAGTTCGTGTAAAAAAAATAAATAAATACAAAAAAAAATGTCAACTAAGTGAGGCAATGAATATGATAGTTGGATTAATTATGGTAATCACTTCACAATGTTCACATGTATCAAAACATCACACTGTACATCTTAAATATGTACAACTTCATTTGTCAATTATAATTCAATAAAGCTGGAGGAAAAGACCTTGATGCTAGAAAAAACTGAAGGCAGGAAGAGAAGGGGATGACAGAGAATGAGATGGTTGGATGGCATCACTGACTCAATGGACATGGGTTTGGGTGAACTCCAGGAGTTGGTGATGGACAGGGAGGCCTGGAGTGCTGTGGTTCATGGGGTCACAAAGAGTCGGACATGACTGAGCAACTGAACTAAACTGAAAGCTAAGGGAAAGCAAACTACAAAATTCTGATGAAAGAAATTTAAAAGATCTAAGTAATTGAAGAGATATTCTATGTTTATTGATTAGAAGACTTACTATTAGAAGGATATCAATACTTCCGACTTTGATCTATAGCTTCAATACAACTCCAGTCAAAAATTTCAGCAAGTTATTTTGTAGATTCTGACAAACTTGTTCTAAAGTTTACACAAAATTTATATGTTTCACAAAAATTAACACCAAATGTATTATAGTCCTAAATTTTAAAATACAAAATTATATAAATTCTAGATAAATAACATAGGAGAAAACTTGGTGACCTTGGGGTTGATGATAACTTTTTAAAAACAATACCAAAAGCATGATCCATGAAAGGGAGGAAAAGCCATGAAAAGGAAAAAAAAAAAATGATGCCGGACTTCATTAATATTAAAAACTTCTGCTCTGCAAAAGATACTGTTAAGAGAATGAAAAGACAAGCCACAGACTGGGAGAAGATGCCTGCAAAACACATCATATGTTATAAAGGGCTTTTATTCAAAACATATAAACTAATCTTAAAACTCAACAATAAAGAAAACAAACAACTCATTTACAAAATAAGCAAATTATATGAACAGACACTCACCAAAGAAAATTACAGATGGCAAATAAGCATAAAAAAGATGCTCGACATCATATGTTATTCAGTTCAGTTCAGTCGCTCAGTCGTGTCTGACTCTTTGCAACCCCATGAATGCCTGACTCTAGCATGCCAGGCCTCCCTGTCCATCACCAACTCCCGGGGTTCACTCAAACTCATGTCCATTGAGTCAGTGATGTCATCCAGCCATCTCATCCTCTGTCATCCCCTTCTCCTCCTGCCCCCAATCCCTCCCAGCATCAGAGTCTTTTCCAATGAGTCAACACTTCACGTGAGGTGGCCAAAGTACTGGAGTTTCAGCTTCAACATCAGTCCTTCCAAAGAACACCCAGGACTAATCTCCTTTAGAATGGACTGGTTGGATCTCCTTGCAGGCAAGGGATTCTCAAGAGTCTTCTCCAACACCACAGTTCAAAAGCATCAATTCTTTGGTGCTCAGCTTTCTTCACAGTCCAACTCTCACATCCATACATGACCACTGGAAAAACCATAGCCTTGACTAGACAAACCTTTGTTGGCAAAGTAATGTCTCTGCTTTTGAATATGCTATCTAGATTGGTCATAACTTTCCTTCCAAGAAGTAGGTGTCTTTTAATTTCATGGCTGCAATCACCATCTGCAGTGATTTTGGAGCCCCAAAAAATAAAGTCTAACACTGTTTCCCCATCTATTTCCCATGAAGTGATGGGACCAGATGCCATGATCTTTGTTTTCTGAATGTTGAGCTTTAAGCCAACTTTTTCACTCTCCACTTTCACTTTCATCAAGAGGCTCTTTAGTTCCTCTTCACTTTCTGCCATAAGGGTGGTGTCTTCTGCATATCTGAGGCTATTGATATTTCTCCCGGCAGTCTTGATTCTAGCTTGTGCTTCTTCCAGCCCAGCATTTCTCATGATGTACTCTGCATATAAGTTAAACAAGCAAGGTGACAATATACAGCCTTGATGTACTGCTTTTCCTATTTGAAACCAGTCTGTTGTTCCATGTCCAGTTCTAACAGGGAATTTCAAATGAAACTGTCAAGAGGTATCATTATATGCCTATTATAATGACTAAAATCCAAAACTCTGACAACACCAAAGCAACAGGAACTCTCATTAATTGCTGGTGGGAATGCAAATGGTACCACCATTTCAGGAGACAGTTTGGTGGTTTCCTAAAAACTAAACATGCTCTATACAATGAAATATTATTCACCCATAAAAATGAAATTGAGTCATTTGCAGAGACACGGTTGGACCTAGAGACTGTCATAGAGGGTGAAGTAAGTCAGAAAGAGGAAAATATTGTATGTTAATGCATATTTGTGGAATCTAAAAATATAGTATAGATGATCTTATTTGCAAACCAGAAATAGAGACACAGATGTTCTCTATACCAAGGCGGGAATGGGAGGAATGGGATGAATTGGAGATTGGGATTGTCATATATATATACTACTATGCATAAAATAGGTAGCTAATGAGAACTTACAGTGTAGCCCAAGGGACTCTACTCAGTGTTCTGTGGTGACCTAAATGAGAAGGAAATCAAAAAAAGAGGGGATATATGTATACGTGTGGTTGATTCATTTTACTATACAGCAGAAAATAACACAACATTGTAAAGCAATTATAATCCAAAAAAAGTTTTTTTAAAGAATCTGTAAAATGACATCTACCCTCTTAACAGTACCTATAGGCACTGTGCTGTACAGAAGATCTCTAGAATTTATACATCTAGCATAACTGAAACCAAAAAACAGCTCTCCATCTCCCTCATACCCCAGCAACTCACTGGCAACCATTATTTTATCCTCTGCTTCTATGAGTTTGATTGTTTTTAGTTCAGTTCAGTGGCTCAGTCATGTTCGACTATTTTCCATCCAATGGACTGCAGCATGCCAGGCTTCCTTGTCCATCATCAACTCCAGGAGCTTACTCAAACTCATGCCATTGAGTGGGTGATGTCATCCAACCATCATCCTCTGTCGTCCCCTTCTCCTCCCGCTTTCAATCTTCCCCAGCATCAAGGTCTTTTCCAATGAGTCAGTTCTTCGCATCAGGTGGCCAAAGTATTGGAAGTTCAACTTCAGCACCAGTCCTTCCAATGAATATTCAGGACTGATTCACTTTACCAATTTACTGGTTTGATCTCCTTGCTGTCCAAGAGACTCTCAAGAGTCTTCTCCAACACCACAGTTAAAAAGCATCAATTCTTCAGTGCTCAGCATTCTTTATGGTCTAACTCTCACATCCGTACACGACTACTAGAAAAACCATAGCTTTGACTAGACAGACTTTTGTTGACAATGTAATGTCTCTGCTTTTTAATATGCTGTCTAGGTTGATCATAGTTTTTCTTCCAAGAAGCAAGTGTCTTTTAATTTCATGGCTGCAGTCACCATCTGCAGTAATTTTAGAGCCCAAGAAAAGAAAATCTGTCACTGTTTCCATTGTTTCCCCATCTATTTGCCATGAATTGATGGGACCAGATGCCATGATCTTTGTTTCTGAATATTGAATTTTAAGCCAGCAGTTTCACTCTCCTATTTCACTTTCATCAAGAGGCTCTTTAGTTCTTCTTCACTTTCTTCTATAAAGGTGGTGTCATCTGCATATCTGAGGTTATTGATATTTCTCCCAGCAATCTGGATTCCAGGTTGTGCTTCATCCAGCCTGGTATTTCCCATGAAGTATTTAGCATATAATTTAAGTCAGCAGGGTGACAATATACAACCTTGATGTACTCCTTTCCTGATTTGAAACCAGTCTGTTGTTCCATGTCCAGTTCTAACTGTTGCTTCTTGACCTGCGTACAGATTTCTCAAGAGGCAGGTAAGGTGGTCTGGTATTCCCATCTCTTTCAGAATTTTCCACAGTTTGCTGTGATGCACACAGTCAAAGACTTTGGTGTAGTCAATAAAGCAGAAGTAGATGTTTTTCTGGAACTCTCTTGCTTTTGCCATGATCCATCAGATGTTGGCAATTTGATCCCGGGTTCCTCTGCCTTTTCTAAATCCAGCTTGAAGGTCTCATGGTTCACATACTGTTGAATTGTGGCTTGAGGAATTTTGAGCATTACTTTGCTAGCATGTGAGATGGGTGCAATTGTGCGGTAGTTTGAATTTTCTTTGGAATTTCCTTTCTTTGGAATTGGAATGAAAACTGACCTTTTCCAGTCCTGTGGCCACTGCTGAGTTTTCCAAATTTACTGGCATATTNAGCATTCTTTGGCATTGCCTTTCTTTGGGATTGGAATGAAAACTGACCTTTTCCAGTCCTGTGGTCAACTGCTGAGTTTTCCAAATTTTCTGGAAGATTGAGTGCAACACTTCCACAGTATCATCTTTTAGGATTTGAAATAGTTCAACTGGAATTCCATCACCTCCACTAGCTTTGTTCATAGTGATGCTTTCTAAGGCCCACTTGACTTCATCTTCTAGGATGTCTGGCTCTAGGTGAGTGATCACACCATCGTGATTATCTGGGTAGTGAAGATCTTTTTTGTACAATTCTTCCCATCTTCTTAATACCTTCTGCTTCTGTTAGGTTCATACCATTTCTGTCCTTTATTGTGCCCATCTTTACATGAAATATTCCCTTGGTATCTCTAATTTTCTTAAAGAGATCTCTAGTCTTTCCCATTCTATTATTTTCCTCTGTTTCTTTGCACTGATCACTGAGGCAGGCTTTCTTGTCTCTCCTTGCTGTTCTTTGGAACTCTGCATTCAAATGGGTATATCTTTCCTTTTCTCCTTTGCCTTTAGCTTACCTTCTTTTCTCAGCTGTTTGTAAGGCCTCCTCAGACACCCATTTTGCCTTTTAGCATTTCTTTTTGGGGGGAATGGTTTGATCACTGCCTCTTGCACAATGTCACGAACCTCTGTCCATCATTCTTCAAGCACTCTATCAGATCTAATCCCTTGAATCTATTTCTCACTTCCACTGTATAATTATAAGGGATTTGATTAAGGTCATACCTGAATGGTCTAGTGGTTTTCCTTAGTTTCTTAAATTTAAGTTTGAATTTGGCAATAAGGAGTTCATGATCTGAGCCACAGTCAGCTCCCAGTCTTGTTTTTGCTGACTATATAGAGCTTCTCCATCTTTGGCTGCAAAGAATACAATCAATCTGATTTCGTATTGACCATCTGCTGATGTCCCTGTGTAGAGTTTTCTCTTGTGTTGTTGGATTAGGGTGTTTGCTATGGGAAAACTCTATTAGCCTTTGCCCTGCTTCATTCTGTACTCCAAGGCCAAATTTGCCTGTTACTCCAGTTATCTCTTGACTTCCTACTTTTGCATTCCAGTCCCCTATAATGAAAAGGACATCTTTTGGGAGTGTTAATTCTAGAATATCTTATAGTTCTTCATAGAACTGTTTAACTTCAGCTTCTTTTCATTCCTGGTCAGGGAATAGACTTGGATTACTGTGATATTGAATGCTTTGCCCTGGAAACGAACAGAGATCCTTCTGTCATTTTGAGGTTGCATTCAAATACTGCATTTCAGACTCTTTTGTTGACTATGATGGCTACTCCATTTCTTCTAAGGGATTCTATCCCACAGTAGTAGATAAAATGGTCATCTGAGTTAAATTCACCTATTCCAGTCCATTTTAGTTCACTGATTCCTAAAACGTTGATGTTCACTCTTGCCATCTCCTGTTTGACCACTTCAAATTTGCCTTGATTCATGGACCTGACATTCCAGGTTCCTATGCAATATTGCTCTTTACAGCATTGGACATTATTTCCATCTCCAGTCACATCCACAACTGGGTGCTGTTTTTGCCTTGGCTCCATCCTTTCATTCTTTCTGGAGTTATTTCTCCACTGATCTCCAGTAGCATATTGGGCACCTACAGACCTGGGGAGTTCATCTTTCAGTGTCCTATTTCTTTGCCTTTTCATGCTATTCATGGGGTTCTAAAGGCAAGAATACTGAAGTGGTTTGCCATTCCCTTCTCCAGTGGACCATGCTTTGTCAGAAGTCTCCAGCATGGCCCATCCATCTTGACTGTTTTAGATACTTCATATAAATGAAACCATGCAGTATTTGTTTTTCTGCACTTGATTCATTTCACTTAGCATAATATCCTCAAGATTCATCTATTTGTAGCATGTAACAGGATTTCCTTCCTTTTAAGGCAGAGTAATAGTCCATTGTAGGTATATATCACATTTCCTTTATCCATTCATCTATTGATTAATCTGTCAAACACATTTTTATAAGGCATGAGTTATAGAAGACTTTTTTTTTTTTTTGCACCATGGTGTTTCAGCACCATTTTCTGGAACAGGCTCTAATTTCTCCTTTGAAATATCTTTTTACTTTTTTCAAAGATCATGTTCTTATGTGAATTTATTTCTGGGCTCTCTATTCTGTTTCATTGAGCTATGGGTCTATTTGTTTGTAAATATCACACTATTTAATTACTGTAGCATTACAGTAAGTCTTGAAATCAGATAGTATGGGTCTCCCAACTTTGTCTTTTTTCCAAAATTGTTTTGGTTGTCATGGTTTCTTTGCCTTTCCTGTAAATTTTAGAGATTAAATTTAATATTAATATCTTCAAATAAAGCCTTATTACACTGAATCTGAAGATCAAATTGAAGAGAACTTACATGTTAACAATATTGAATCTTCAGTCTATCAACATAGTATATCTCTCCATTTATTTAGGTCTTTGATTTCTTTTAACAGTGCTTTGTAGTTGTCAGCATAGTGACACTGGACATAATTTATTAGATCTATACTTAAGTGTTTCCCTAACGGAAGTTATTGAGTTCTCTCAGTATAGTATCAGTTCAGTTCAGTTCAGTCGCTCAGTCGTGTCTGACTCTTTGTGATCCCATGAATCGCAGCACACCAGGCTTCCGTGTCCATCACCAACTCCCGAAGTTCACTCAGACTTATGTCCATCGAGTCAGTGATGCCATCCAGCCATCTCATCCTCTTTCATCCCCTTCTCCTCCTGCCCCCAATCCCTCCCACCATCAGACTCTTCCAATGAGTCAACTCTTTGCATGAGGTGGCCAAAGTACTGGAATTTCAGCTTTAGCATAATTCCTTCCAAAGAAATCTCAGGGCTGATCTCCTTCAGAATGGACTGGTTGGATCTCCTTGCAGTCCGAGGGACTCTCAAGAGTCTTCTCCAACACCACAGTTCAACAGCATCAATTCTTTGGTGCTCAGCCTTCTTCACAGTCCAACTTTCACATCCATACATGACCACAGGAAAAACCATAGCCTTGACTAGGCGGACCTTAGTCGGCAAAGTAATGTCTCTGCTTTTGAATATACTATCCAGATTGATCATAACTTTTCTTCCAAGGAGTAAGCATCTTTTAATTTCATGGCTGCAGTCACCATCTGCAGTGATTTTGGAGCCCAAAAAAATAAAGTCTGACACTGTCTCCCCATCTATTTCCCATGAAGTGATGGGACCGGATGCCATGATCTTTGTTTTCTGAATGTTGAGCTTTAAGCCAACTTTTTCACTCTCCACTTTCACTTTCATCAAGAGGCTCTTTAGTTCCTCTTCACTTTCTGCCATAAGGGTGGTGTCATCAGCATATCTGAGGTTATTGATATTTCTCCCAGCAATCTTGATTCTAGCTTGTGTTTCTTCCAGTCCAGCGTTTCTCATGATGTACTCGGCATATAAGTTAAATAAGCGGGGAGACAATATACAGCCTTGACATACTCCTTTTCCTACTTGGAACCAGTCTGTTGTTCCATGTCCAGTTCTAACTGTTGCTTCCTGACCTGCATACATATTTCTCAAGAGGCAGGTCAGGTGGTCTGGTATTCCCATCTCTTTCAGAATTTTCCACAGTTTCTTGTGATCCACACAGTCAAAGGCTTTGGCATAGTCAATAAAGCAGAAATAGATGTTTTTCTGGAACTCTCTTGCTTTTTCCATGATCCAGCGGATGTTGGCAATTTGATCTCTGGTTCCTCTGCCTGTTCTAAAACCAGCTTGAACATCAGGGAGTTCACGGTTCACATATTGCTGAAGCCTGGCTTGGAGAATTTTGAGCATTACTTTACTANGTTCTCCAGTGGACCACATTCTGTCAGACCTCTCCACCATGACCCGTCCATCGTGGGTGGCCCCACACGGCATGGCTTAGTTGCATTAAGTTAGACAAGGCTGTGGTCCGTGTGATTAGACTGACTAGTTTTCTGTGAGTATGGTTTCAGTGTGTCTGCCCTCTGATGCCCTCTTGCAACACCTACCATCTTACCTGGGTTTCTCTTACCTTGGACGTGGGGTATCTCTTCATGGCTGCTCCAGCAAAGCACAGCCGCTGCTCCTTACCTTGGACGAGGGGTATCTCCTGACTGCCGCCCCTTCTGACCTTTCACATGGAGTAGCTCCTCTCGGCCCTCTTGCGCCTGTGCAGCTGCCGTTCTTTGGACCTGGGGTTGCTCCTCTTGGCCGCCACCCCTGACCTCGGACATGGGGTAGCTTTAGAGAAGAGCAAAGGTAGAGGATAAGGGGGAAGGCCTGCCCCCATCCCAAGGCACCATGCTCTGTTACAAGTTTCAGACAGATAAGAGATAAGGAAGACTGGAGGGAGTGGTCTTCAGAATATCTGCTGTCCCAGAGAATCTGGCCACAGGAAAGTTTGCCTGATTTAGTAAAACTAGATTCGAAGAGAATTTAAGTACATTTTGCTTAAATTATCACAAATTTCAACTTAGTAAGGTCAAAATTAATGAAGTTTTCCTGTACTTTGAAATCAGATTTGATGGCATGATCAATGTTAGAGCTAAAAAATTAATAACTATCTAATAATGTCAACATTTAAAGAAAGAACAGGAAAGAACAATTAACTAACATGATTGCAGAAGGAACAATGGATTGGATTAATTAAGGCCTTTGAAAAACATGTGCTATTGTGCTATAGGTTTTCTGAGTTTTTAAAAGAGTACATTCACACTTGACACCAAGATTCTTAGATTTTGGTTAAGCAGGACATTTACTTTATGTCTTATCTTGACCCCTGAAAAAGACTGACCATCTCATTTAATTTGAAAGGAACTTAAATTTAAAATTATTACTAAAGATTCAAAATATTTTCTTTTGTACTAGTATTTCTAATTACTTTTACATCAGAATAACTCTTTAGCCTATGCCTTAATATCAAAACACTAGCTATTTGTGTTTCTATTTTTATAGATATTTATGTATATATTTAATTTTTATGCAGTTGTAATATATGTGATTACATAACTTGTATTCTTTTTTCACTTAAATCTACTTTTTATATTATTTTCTAAGTAATCTACATAAGTCATATATTGATGAGGATAAAGATCATAATTTGCTAATCCATCCCTTAAATTTTGTTTCTAATTTTTTACTGCAATAAATAACTTGCTACTGCAACAACTGGATATAAAAATATACATTTTTTCTCTTAGAAATATTTACTTGGGGTGCATCCCCAAAAGTGGGGTTATTGATCATTGAGTACTATCACATTTATTGACTTCCTTTCCAACTTTTCTCTAAGGAGATTTCTTTGGGGGGGCACCCAACAGCACAGCATGTGGGATCTTAGTTCCCCAACCAGGGATCGAATGCAGGCCACAGTAGTGAAAGTGCTTATTCCTAACCACTGGACCACCAGGAGATTCTCATCTAGGAATACTTTATGAGTTTGCAAAATCTTATTTGCACCTGTTTCTCACTGCCCTAAAAACTTCTTTGTATTATTTTATTTATATTTGTTTATATAACATATAACAAGGAGTATCTCCTATGAGCATCTCCTTTAATATATTTTTCTGTAGCTCTTATCAAGCTTGTTAATTTAATATTCATCCTCTGTGCAAATGATTTGCTCATCTTCTTTGGTCAGTCATTCTATGGAGAAGAAATATTGATTTTATCTATAGCTATTTTCTTTACATTTGTATATTCAAATTATACCCATCACATTTATTTTGCACATTTACCCTAGTATATAAAACTTTAATTTTGAAGATTTTTATATTAAACTATTTTAAAATATTTATCACAGAAGCACAGAAATTCCTAACTATTATAAACTCCCAGAAAATTCATATTGCCCTAAGTTAGTCTTGATTCAGTGAAACTTTGATCAATTTCAATTTTCCTTGCAATGTTACTTCAGTATTTTGACTTTGTGAATCACCCAGGCTGACCTGTGTTATAGAAGTTGAGTAAGGTTGGATCTGGGTTTATGTTTTTATAGGGTTAGCAAATATAGTATAGAAAAGGCTTGTGTGGTAGCTTTCCATGGAGCAGCGATCATAAAATGTATAGTACCACCTAGCAACCTAAATCCACACTATTATTCCAATAATACATTATTGGGCAATACTTTCAGAAGCTACACTAGAAGCATGCTGGTGAGGCTTTCACTAGTAATAGAAATAAATAAAAATTCACAGTGATGGAGCACTGTTGAGAAAAAGGCCATGTTCCTTCTTGCAACAATGTTAACTATTTCTCTTTCTCTGACAGCCACAGTCATCCACCACTTCAAAGTTAAAGAAACAATAGCCTCATCTTAAGAAATTCCCTGTGCTTTCTGAAGCTTCATTCTTATTAAGGAAAAAAATATTGCATTAGGAAATTCACTGAAGCAGCACTGTGACCTCTGCAGAATCACTTCCTGTTGATCTCATCCACTCCCGTGGTTTCCAACACCCAAACTGTACAGCTGGGATTTCCAGTGATTTCCTGTACCATAGGCCAAACCTTTCTTCCAGACTTGAGAGCCACATTTTCAAATGCACTGGAGATAGCTGCCCAGGAGATGGATGTCTTTGAAACACTGCACACTCAACATGTCCACACTTATCCATATTCTTTCTTCTCTTGTCAAGTCCTCCTCCACTACTGTATTCCCTACTGGGGATAATATCAGCATTTACCCAGTTGTCCAATTCAAAATTCTAAAGATGAATCTGATTTGTCCCTCTCTCACACCTCTTACTCTAATTCTTTCTCATGAATATCTCTTGAATCCATCTTATCTTAGCTTCTCTACTCTCACAACTTCATTCCAAGCTCTCCATAGCTTTGTCCTGAGCTGTTGTAATAGACCCATAATCATTCTTCCAACATCTAGACTCAGCTCCCTCTCATGCATCCAGCATACTACATTAGGGGGGAACTCAGGAATATCCATTGATCAAGACACCTCCCACTTTAAAATTCTTAACTGTCTCTCATCACTTACAGGATAAATTCTAAACTGCTTAGCATGGAAGCATGTTAAAAGGATGTTCATTATTTGCAAAATGCCTCCAAAGGACAGATAAAGACTCGAAATGATGCTTCTACAATGGTGGTGAATTACACTAACAACTTATATAGTTAGTATATAACTATTATATACAGTAAACAATTTTTATAATTAATAACACAGATCTTATATGACTGAGTGGAAATAGAAATGCAGTCAATGACTGCATCCCTAGTTTTTCATACTTTCATCTTAGAAATAGACAGCTATGTTCTTTAATCCAATTTCTATAGTTTTTGGAGATGAAGTTTATATTAACTCAGTAGTGGGGGCTTCCCTGATAGCTCAGTTGGTAAAGAATCCATCTGCAATGCAGGAGACCCCAGTTCGATTCCTGGGTCAGGAAGATCTCCTGGAGAAGGGAAGGGATAGGCTACCCACTCCAGTATTCTTGGACTTCCATTGTGGCTCAGCTGGTAAAGAATCTGCCCACAATGCACGAGACCTGAGTTCGATCCCTAGGTTGGGAAGATCCCCTGGAGAAGGGAAAGTCTACCCACTCCAGTATTCTGGCCTGGAGAATTCCATGGACTATCCATGAGGTCACAAAGAGTCGGACACAACTGAGTGACTCCAAGGGATTTCCTAGGCAAGAATACTGAAGTGGGTTGCTATTTCCTTCTCCAGGGAATCTTCCCAATCCAGAAGTTGAATCCAGGTCTCCTGCTTGGCAGGTGGATTCTTTACCACTGAGCCACCAAGGAAGCCTTTGCAGACTCTACATATGCTTAATAATTTTAGCATAATTCCTGAATGAAAGTTTATTGTAAGAAGTTAAACTTGCATGCTTTAATGACATACCAGAGTTCAAAAGGCAAGTGTAACTTAATTACAACCAAGTCCAACAGAAAGATTAATTCACACAATGAATTTATAGATCTACTCATCATAATATTTCTATTTTTTCATTTCAAGATTTGAGAGTAAATAGTGATTTGGTATTTTTTTTAATGAAAAAACACACATGACAAAAATAAAACAGTTGATCAGAAAGACAGCTCTAGGCTTATAAACTATATTGCAAGGTTTCAACAGGGCATTCAGAGAAGCCACAGGTTTAGGATGGTTAATCATGATCAACTGTGAAAGTCAAGCTTGAAAAAAAAAATCACTTCTAACAATAGAATGGAATATGAAAATTTTCCAGAAGGGTCTATAGAAAATCTGGTTGTGGCACTGTTTTAGTTAATGGATCAAGGAAAGCTGTTTTGACTACTTTTATAATGTTTTCAAATAAAGAATTGGACAGAACCCACCTGGGTCTCTTTCCCTTAGTAAAGTGGAGCACTGGCAGAATTCTCTCCTCCACTCTCTTGTGCTTTCTCTTGAGCCCCAGAGTTATTCAGGCTTAGGGGAAAGAAGTCAAAGAGGAGAGACTTTCTCACATCAGCTCAAAGGTCTTCCTCCTTTTGTGGATTCACTTCTCTGCATCCTAGTAAATCCTCTCATTTCTTTCTCTTTGACCCTTTCACCTTCAAAAAAAGGCCTGGATGTAAACATACCATACGGTGACTAAGGGAAACACGAAAGAAAAGAGGCAGCGGTGATGCTCTGCCTAACCGCTAGAGCCGCTCACTCTCTCTTGGGGCTTCTTGCTCTGCCCAGCCAAGTACAAAAACAGCTACCGCGTTATCAGTTCCAGCCCTGAACCTGGAGCTTCAGACTCCTGCTCAGTGCTGGTCCTGCCTCACTAGCCCATGAATTTTCCCAGTATTCCTAACCGGAGACCCGAGAAGGCTGGACCACCTGTATTCAGAGTCTGTCAGATCCAGAAGAAGAAATGAATTACTTTCAGCCAAATGAATGGTTCTCTGATTCTCTGTGTTTCAACCTAACACTTCGAGGCATTCATCCAAACTAGAAAACATGTCTACGGGTTGCTTCCTTCCTATTCCTTAGGGAAGAGGAATTAATAGCAATTTTTAAAAGAACTCCCAGGTTAAAGACATATAAAACTCAATATTATCTTGCCTAAAATAGTCTTTCTTATAATAACATCTTATGTCTCCCTTTAGCAGAGGAAATAAAGATTTTTTTATTATATTTAATACAGAAAGCTTAAGGCAGGCTAGACTTTTTTTTTTTTTCCCTCGATGATTTATTTGTCCATGTCTTGCTTATAACAGTCAAGTCACATTAGGTTTGGGGAGACAAAGGAGACATAGAATAGGGTAAGTCAGATAAGTTCCTTGAAATAACTGATTGTTGCCAAGTATTGTTTACCCCCAAACACCCTGTTCATTATGATGGAATATAAAATTCTGATCTACAAATAAACACTTCACAAAAATATTCATTGGACTTTTTTTTTTTCCTTTTGACTGAAGAAACACCACTCTTGCTCAAGAGCATGGATTTAAAATTATGAGGTAAGAAGTTGGAAGATTTGATGAGTTGTTATCAGGCTCCTGTTTAAGTTACTCCTCAGCCATAAAATAAATGCTCATTGAGAGGAAACTCACCAGCACGAGCGTCAAGCTTCTGATTAAGCACTTGCAGTACAAGGGTTGGAGGCAGAAGAGAGGTCATGTTCATTCTAATATCATTGTTTTAAGAGCAAAAGGGAAGCATCAATAGCTTTAAGGTACCAATCATGTTTTAATGGTATTTTTGAAGCAAGAAAAAGCTTGCAAAATATTCAAATGGGACGGGAAGGTTAAAACTACTCATAAGGTGGTTGAGAATAAGGTATTTAGTTGTCATGGGAAGTAGATTTCAACACAGAGTTCTGCCTACTTAATGTTTATATCATACTGTTCATACTGATCATGGGGTTCTCAAGGCAAGAATACTGAAGTGGCTTGCCATTCCCTTCTCCAGTGGACCACGTTCTGTCTGAACAGTATGAAAAGGCAAAATGATAGGATATCAAAAGAGAATCTCCCCAGGTCGTTAAATGCCCAATATGCTACTGGAGATCAGTGGAGAAATAACTCCAGAAAGAATGAAGGGATGGAGCCAAAGCAAAAACAATACCCAGCTGTGCATGTGACTGGTGATAGAAGCAAGATCCGATGCTGTAAAGAACAATATTGCATAGGAACCTGGAATGTCAGGTCCATGAATTACGGCAAATTGGAAGTGGTCAAACAAGAGATGGCAAGGGTGAACGTCAACATTCTAGGAATCAGCGAACTAAAATGGACTGGAATGGGTGAATTTAACTCAGATGACCATTATATCTACTACTGTGGGCAGGAATCCCTCAGAAGAAATGGAGTAGCCATCATGGTCAACAAAAGAGTCCAAAATGCAGTACTTGGATGCAGTCTCAAAAACGACAGAATGATCTCTGTTCGTTTCCAAGGCAAACCATTCAATATCACAGTTATCCAAGTCTATGCCCCAACCAGTAATGCTGAAGAAGCTGAAGTTGAACGGTTCTATGAAGACCTACAAGACCTTTTAGAACTAACACCCAAAAAAGATGTCCTTTTCATTCTAGGGGACTGGAATGCTAAAGTAGGAAGTCAAGAAACACCTGGAGNGTCTCAAAAACGACAGAATGATCTCTGTTCGTTTCCAAGGCAAACCATTCAATATCACAGTTATCCAAGTCTATGCCCCAACCAGTAATGCTGAAGAAGCTGAAGTTGAACGGTTTTATGAAGACCTACAAGACCTTGTAGAACTAACACCCAAAAAAGATGTCCTTTTCATTATAGGGGACTGGAATGCTAAAGTAGGAAGTCAAGAAACACTTGGAGTAACAGGCAAATTTGGCCTTGGAATGTGGAATGAAGCAGGGCAAAGACTAATAGAGTTTTACCAAGGGTGTCATAGCAAACACCCTCTTCCAGCAACACAAGAGAAGACTCTACACATGGACATCACCAGATGGTCAACACCGAAATCAGATTGATTCTATTCTTTGCAGCCAAAGATGGAGAACTTGAAGATAGGATGCTAGAAATTATTCAATCTGAACAGAGAGGAAAGAGATTGAAAAAAAACATGAACAGAGCCTTGGAAACCCATGGGTCAATAACACAAATTCTAAAAATCAAATCAATGGAATCCAAGGAAAGCAGGAAGAGTGCTGTATTGAAAAACTGATGACTGAAAATACCTCAAGTTTTAGGGAAAAACCATAAATCTACAGATTCAAGAAGATGAACAAACCCCATACAGGATATACACAAAGGAATCTATGCGTAGATATATCATAATGAAATGCTGAAAGCTAAACAGAAAGAAAAGGTCTTGAAATCAACCAAGGACAAATAATATATTAGGGGAAAACAGCTTTCATGTCAAAAGCCACGGGATCAAGAAGGAAGTACATACTATTTTCTAAGTACTGAAAAAAAAAAAAAAAAAAAAATCGTCAATCCAGGATTCTAAATCCAGCAAAAATATCATTCATAATGAAGGTGAAATAAATGTATTCTCAGATGAAGAAAAACTAAAAGAATTTTAAACCATAAACTTGCTCTAAAAAAATTANAAAAAAAAAATAATTTTAAAAAAAAGAAAAAAAAAAAAAAAAAAAAGAATCGTCAATCCAGGATTCTAAATCCAGCAAAAATATCATTCATAATGAAGGTGAAATAAATGTATTCTCAGATGAAGAAAAACTAAAAGAATTTTAAACCATAAACTTGCTCTAAAAAAATTACTAAAAAATTTCTTAGGATAGAAAGGAAATGATACCAGAAGAAAAATTACATCATTGGGAATAAAAAAAAAAGTCAAAAGAAAAGGTAAATATCTAGGTAAATATAGTAGGCTTCTCTCCTCTTGAGTTCTTTATAGCATATTTAATGGTTGAAAGCAAAAAATATAAAGATCTTTGACAGAATTTTCAATGCACATAGATATAATATATGATACCTATAGCATAACTATGTGGAAAGTAAAGATATTTATATGACAATAGGGTCTCTACATTTCAGTTGAATAGTAAGATATTGATCTGAAATAGATACATTAATTCTAAATAGTTCGTGGAAAATATACATGTGTTAATCCCTACAGCAATCACTAAAGATAATGTATAAAGAGAAATACTCAAAAACACTATGAATAAGTTATAATGGAATACCAGAAACATGTTCAAAATAAAAGAAACATAAAATAGTAGACTTAAATCCAAACATCTCAATAATCACACTAAATGTAAATAAGCTAAACACACCAGTTAAGAGAGAGATTATCAAGTTGGATAGAAGAAAACATGACTCAAATATATTCTGTCCGTAAGAGCTAAACATTCAAATGTTCCTCAGTGAGTGAATGAATAAATGGTAATACATCGATACAATGAAATATTACTTAATATAAAATAACAACTATTGATACAACAGAAAAGCTTGACCGGTTCTCAAAGGCATTATGCTAAGTGAAAGAAGTCAATGATTTACATACCAGTTTACATACCAGTTCCTGCAATGCAGGAGATGCAGGTTCAAAGCCTGGGTCAGGAAGATCCCTTGGGGAAGGAAATGGCAACCCACTACAGTACTCTTGCCTGGAGAATCCCAGGGATAGATGAGCCTGGTAGGCTACAGTCCATGGGGTCGCAAAAAGTTGGACATGACTGAGCAACTTCATTCATTCAAAAATAAAAGTATGTAGGTGAGGTGTCCCAAGCAAGGAGGGGCTGAGTTCCCTCCCCATCTCAGAACCCAGTGGAAAGACTCCAGGGACCAACGAGGGCATCATCCCCAAGATTCAGCTAAAGCCCCCCTGCCCCCCACTCAGGCCCCAGTGACTCCAAATGAACTGAATGAATTCTAATGAGTGGGGATTGGTGTGTCCAGCCAAAGCAACTGGGTGGTAAGGGTCAGGCTCTGCCAGACACCAAGAGGCAGACCAGTGAGGACAGCTCCCGGTGTCCTGCCAGGAGGAAACAGACAAACCAGACCACTGCCAGACCCGTCCTGAGAGCCTCAGCCCAGAGGTCCGGGTGCCTGCCACCAGCGACCCTCATAGCAGGGTGAGGGAAAGTCCCACACTTACTGGCAAGAGTTGCTGGACCCGAGGAAAGCCACTGCCAAGGCCACCGAGGAGGATGCTGACTACGATCCAGGTGACACCCACAGTGATGACCAGGGCCACAATGTGAAGGGGGCCTGGAGGCAGGACAGATGTGAACGAGGCCACCTCCGAGAGCAGTGAGCTCCTGGACGACCCCAGGCCTCTTCATGACCTGATCTCCCCATCCGCTGGGGAGGAAGGGATGGGAGAACAGAAAGGTGAAGACCTGCGGCCGCCCACCTGGCACGAGAGGGGTATCAGCTCCTGGCAGGTGAAGGAGGAAAGGCCACTGCAACTGGAAGGCTCTTGGCTTTGTTCTCCCTGGCGGTGTGGAGGGGCCTTCAGAGCCCCTGCTGGAGAGGGCTTCACCCACCTCCCATGCTGACAGAGGAGCCTCCTAACCCCTGAGGTCCCCATGCATTTGAGTCCTCGCCACTCTGCCCTCCTTTCTCCTGCAATGATAGAGGAGAAGGCTCTTACCCCTTTAGAAAGCCAGGCAGCCCTCCCTTCTCCTGCTGTGAGCTGGGCGCCCAGCTCCCCACCCTGCTTGGGGTTCTTGGAATAGCTCACTCTGTCTCACTCTTGGTCCTCTATTGTCAACATTCCCTGTTTTCCAAAGGCACAGGAGGAAAGGGCCTCTTTGGGAATCACATCCTCAGCCAGTCGCTGGCCTCTGTCTGCTCCCTTCCTCTCCTCCCAGGCCCCTCCAGAGTTGCATATGCTGACTCCTTCCTCCTCGCATAGACTTCCCTCTTGGTCTCTCTGTCTCCCAATCTCCTCCACTCTGCCCGGGCCTCCATCAGCCCAGCAGGACAACCTGTCACCAAGGTCCCCAGCCTGGGACCTTCTTGAGGTCAGCACCCCGGGGTTACCTATGGGCCCTCCTTGTCTCTCAACTTAGCTGGCCATGCCAGGGTGAAGCCCTCCTGCAGAAACCCTTCTGGGCTGGCACCCTGGAAGCCCATAGGACGTTCCTCACCCTTCTTGTCCTCCAAGACTCTGCCCTGAAGAGCTGGTCTTGTCCTGGTTCCTGTCCCACATGGCCTTCTCACCTCCTTCCATGGACTCTTCCTGGATCATGTCATCCATTCTCATTGTCCTTAACGTATAGCTCTGGTTCTGTCCTCTCTTCTGAGCCAAATCTATACAGCCAACTGCTACTTTTACTATTGCTATTTGGATATTTCACAGGTGTCTCAAACTAAATATCTTCTCTCTTCTATCCCAAATAAGCAAACTATATTCTTCCAGTATTTTATCTTTCAGTAAATGATCCTTCCATTCATACAGTCTGGCAAGTGAAAACATTGCATAATGATATTGGGGAATCCCCAAATCCTGTGTCCAACCTAGCACTAAGTGACCAAAACACCTGAAATTTGACTGTTTTCCCCATCTCCACAATTTACCATTTCTACTCTAACTCTGATAGCTCAGTTGGTAAAGAATCTGCCTGCAATGCAGGAGACTCCAGTTCGCTTCCTGGGTCGGGAAGATCAGTTGGAGAAGGGATAGGCTACCCACTCCAGTATTCTTGGGCTTCACTGGTGACTCAGCTGGTAAAGAATCTGCCTGCAAAGTGGGAGACCTGGGTTCAATCCCTGGGTTGGGAAGATCCCCTGGAGAAGGGATAGGCTACTTACCCACTCCAGTATTCTTGCTTGGAAAACTCCATGGGGTTGCAAAGAGTCGGACACAACTGAAAGACTTGCACTTTCACTTTCACCTTGCTCTAACTCAGTCACCATCATTTCTCATGTGGTGATTTTGGTAGTCTCTAGACTGGTCTCCTTGTTCTCTTTATAAATCCCTTATATTCTAGTCTCCATACTAGAGCCAGAATAGTCACTCTATGCAATACAAATGTGGCTTTCCCTTCCTCTCCTACCACATACATACACATGCCAGTATCACTTAAGACCTTTCAGTGGTTCCCCACTGCCATTAAAATAAAGCCCAGTCTTTAACATAGTTTATGAACCCTGCAAGGTCTGTCCCATATTTACCATTTTGGTCTCACTTTTTGGTATTCTTGCTTGGTTTTTACCTTCTAACCACACTGTCTTTCTTTCAATTATTCATTAGTTCTAGATACTAATAACTCTGGGCCTCTTCATATGCTGTTCCCATTGCCCTAAATATCTCTCTGCTCCTTTCACATACAAATGCTTACCTCATTTTTACCTACCTTTTATCTTTCAGTGTAAACATCCCATTCATAGGTAAATTTTTGCAAATTATTCAGCTCACACAAGATCAGCTGTATATGTTCTTACAGTTCTCTGTAATTTTTCTTTATAAATGCTATACAAGCTACTGTTATGTGACTATTTCATAAATATCCCCCTTCATATTTGAAAGCTCAGCTAAAATAGGGACCATATCTGTTGTTTGCTCATAATGAAAACTTTATTGCCTTATATGTGCCTGACACAGAGTAGGAACTCATTTTATTCATTTGTGTACTGAATCTATCCTATCTCAATATTGATTAGAGTGTGAAAAAACTCACTACACTATTATTTCAGTTGAAAACAGAATTTCCAAAATTAAACTTTGCTAAGAAAATAAGGAAAAATAAAACACATAATAATAAGTGATATATAGATTATAAATTTCGAAGTCTTTAAATAAAATCTAGCTTAGAGTGACTTGGTTCATCCAGTTTGAAAGGTATCACAATTTCCTATTTCTTTCCCTTGCTTCAACAAAGTATCTTAGAAAATCATCCATAAAAATAAAAATAAAGAAATAAAAACATCAAAACATCATCCAAAAGCCACTCTTTTCAATTATTTAATAGTGTAATTTTCTCCTCTTCCACTTTTGGTCCTCTTTTTTTTTGCTCTAAGGGAAAGGGCTGTTTTGGAAGCTCTGGCAAAGAAACACAGACTGTTAATTTGCTAAGTATTTGCTAAGGGATTTCTCCAGCCAGAAAAATAGGACATTAGAAGTGGATACTTTATAGATCAACATAATAGAATCACAAGTAGACAGGCCAGTATCTTACTCAGCATGGTTTTTCCTCTCCCTGCTGAAGGATACTAGAGTCATTCTATTGCAGTTGTTAAAGGTTTTTTTCTTTCTTTTTTTTTTTTTTTGAAATAAGATTTATAGGAATTTTCTTCTACATTTTAGAAGGTTGGAAGTAGAATGATTTTCTCCTAAATTCAGAGCACATACAATAAAGGTAACTAACAAACACTGTGATCAGTTGTGTCCAACTCTTTGCAACCCCATGGACTGAAGCCCACCAGGCTTCTCTGTCCATGGAATTTTCCTGGCAAGAATACTGGAGTGGGTTGCCATTTCCTCTTCCAGGCGATCTTCCTAAACCAAGGATTGAACCTGTTTCTCTTCCATCTCCTGCATTGGCAGGTGGATTCTTTATCACTAGCACCATCTGAGAAGCCCCAATAAAAGCAAGGAGAGAAGAAATTCTGCTACACTAGGGGAAGTTCCATGTGATAACAAGCTCATTCAGCCCAGAAGTAAAGCTCATTGGAGTCTGTAGGAATCCTCACATTTCAATCCAGGCCATTTCATTCAATGTGGCAGTGCTGAGAGATCCCTGATTCCCAGGGATATCTTCCTTTGCCTGTTCAAAAAGCTTACCAGCTGATATGAAAGGTACCAGTATAGCCAAGCCACAAATATAAGGTTTTTTCAAAGAACCAGATCTTATGCGTTATCTTTCTGGTGGGAGTTTCCCAAAGCTACTGGATTACCCAGAAGAAAATAGTCATTCAGCAGGCATTTCAGTCTGTTAATGGGAGTAATATAGGAGTCTACCATTAAGAGATCCACAAATTATTGGCCAGGAAACTAAACGACCTTTTTGCTCTGATAAGACCCCATGGACTGAATCTTATCTTGGAATGACTCCCCAGATACACAATGGAGCACGACGAAGTTCCCAGAGGTTGCATGTGACTTCTAGGTTTATAGGAGTTCTTCTTTCTAATTATAAGGGCTTTAGGGGACTGGAATATAGATCCCCTTTTTTTCCTAAGTTTGAAACCCATTGAAAGATGGAGAAGTCATGCACATAAAGATCAAAATGTCATCTTTATTAATGATAAAGCGAATGTTGCAGAATGTGGCTTCCTTAATATTGCACAATCCATTTACAGGCAATACTAAACAACCTTATGTGAAAGACTATCCATATAAAATGTAAAGAATAAAGAAGTGGGGGGAAAAGTAGGCTTCTTGTAGGCAGTGGCAACCAAGGGAACAGGAGAAGGAAGAAGCTCAGTTACAAATGATCAGTTCAGGCTCTCAGTGAAGTGAGTCACCAGAATTAGTAGATGAGGGAATAAATAGATTCCTGGAGAGTGTAGAGAAAAATCTTTCCTGATAGAAACCATAGAAGAGTAGAAAATTTGGTCTTCACCTTTTAGAACATCAGTTTTTCACCTGCAAAATCGAATGTTCTAAAAATCTATGTCTACAGATAATTAAATATTTCCAAACTTTGCATCAGTATTTTATTGATGAGTGTTCATTTTTAACATGATGCTACTAGCAACTTTATGGTACCTTTGCAAATGAGTCTTTATATTTTGTTGGTGTTTCTCACTGTGAACATGCTGTGGAAGATGCAAATATATAAGTCTATGATTCAATTAATGTCTATAATTACTGATCTGAATTGGCTAAAGCCCATCTAGAAATGAACAAAATAAAAGGGAAACATGGGAAGAACACAAAAGGGGTCCAAGATATCTGTAGGGACAATGGATAACATAAAAGCAGTGGGCATCCAAAACTACAGAAGTTTCATATCTAATGGACTCTTGGAATTACAGAATCTGTAGAAGATAATTGGCATCATTTGTCTCAATTCATTTGACACTAGGGTTCATAGAAGGGAAGCAACTTGCCAAAAATCACAACAGCAAATGTAAGCACAGGGACGGAAGTGGGTTTAAAATTCAAGTCTTTGGGTTTTTTTAATATAAATTTATTTATTTTAATTGGAGGCTAATTACTTTACAATATTGTGTTGGTTTATTCAAGTTTTTTGATCTCACTACAAGATATATCCCATCTTTATCCTTTGACCATCCCTCACATATGCTAATTAATATGGGGAAAATGCTTGGGCCATATGTTACATTAACATGTGATTTTTAAAAAGATCAGAATTTATAAGTTATCATTTTGCCCCCATTCTTTCTGTCAAAGACAATGATTTTTACACTGAACATATTAAAAGTTTGAAAAGGAACATTTTAAGCCCAATATAGGTGATGAAACAGAGGAAAGTATGTAGTTCATGCAATAGGTCAAGTCTCTTGGTCAGATAATTCATAATTATACTGAGAAAATTATGGATGAGACCTTTTTTGGTGATCTTTAAAGACTTATGGAAAATGGAAGACGAATTCTAAAAGGTGGTCAACATCACTAATCGTCAGAAAAATGCATATCTCAACTATAATAAGCTCTCACCTCACACCTGATAGAATAGATATTATCAAAAGATAACAAGTGCTTAGAGAATGTGGAAAAATTGGAACCCTTGTACACTGTTGATGGGAATGTAAAATGATATAGCCGCCATGGAAAACATATGGGGGGTCTTCAAAACTTACAAATAAAGCCATCATATGATTACCACTCTGGGTATATATACAAAAGGATTGAAATCAGGATCATGAAGATGTATCCGCACTCACATCTTCATTGCAGCATTATTTGCAATATCCAAGACATGGAAACAACCTAAATGTCCATTAGCAGATGAATAGACAAAGAAACTGTCATATATACACACATTGGAATACTATTCAGCCTTAAATAGAAGGAAATCTTGCCATATGTGACAACATGGATATACCTGAAGGATATTTTCCTAAGTGAAATAAGCCAGTCACAGAAGGATAAATACTGCATGATTCCACTTACATGAGGTATTTAAAATAGCCAAGTTCACTGAATCAAAGAGTGGAATGGTGGTTGCCAGGGGCTGAAGAGAGGGGAAAATGGGGAGATGGTGTTCAATAGCTGTAAAGTTTCAATGCTACAAGATGGATAAGTTCTAGAGATCTGCTGTACAACATAGTGCCTAGAGTTAACAGTCCTGTATTACACACTTCAAAATTTTGTTGAGTGTAGATCTCATGTTAAGTGTTCTCATCTTGATTTTTTTTAATGGTCAAAAGATCTGAAAAGGATATACAGATGGCAAATGAGCATATGAAAAGATGCTCCTCACATGTCATCAGGGAAATGCAAATCAAAACTGTAGTGAGCTACTACTACACACCTATGAGAATGATGAAAATTCAGTGAAGATGAGGCACAACAGGAGCTCTTATTCATTGCTGGAGGGAATGCAAAATGGTACAGTCACTTTGGAAGACAGTTTTGTCAGGTTCTTACAAAACTAAACACATTCTTACCATACAATCCAGCAGTTATGCTCCTTGGTATTTACCCAAAGGAGGTGAAAACTCAGGTCCACACAAAAACTGCGCACAAATGCTTAGAGCAGTTTTATTCATAATTACCCAAACTTGGAAGTGACCAAGGTGCTGTTGGTAAGCAAATGGAGAAATAAACTGCAGTCCATCTGGACAATGGAATAATATTCACTGCTAAAAAGAAATATTCTATTAAGCTATGAAAAGATATTCAAGAAGCCTAAAGCCTAATGCATATGACTAAGTGAAAGAAACCAACCTGAAAGGGCTACTATATACTGTAGGATTCTGGCTTTAAGGCATTCTGGAAAAGACAAAACTATGGAGACAGTAAAGGCATCAGTGGTTGCCAGGGGGTTAGGAAGGGGAGGGAGGGATGAATATGTGGCACCCTAAGGGCATTCTTAGGGCAGTGAGACTACACTGTATGACACTATAATGACAGACACATGTCATAGGGCTTGTGTGCAAACCCATCAAACGTACAACACAAGAGTGGACACTAATGTAAACTATGAACTTTAGTAAAAACATATCAATACTGTCTCATGAATTGTAACAAATGTTCCACTCTGGCGAAGGGTGTTGATAATGGGGAGGTTATGCAAGTGTAGGGTCAGGGGCTATATAAGAAAAATACATCTCTATACTTAATACTCAATTTTGCTATGAAACTAAAACTGCCTTTAAAAATAAAGCCTATTCATGTGTCTCTTTCTATTCTGGTTTCCTCAGTGTGTATGCCCAGCAGTGGGATTGCTGGGTCATAAGGCAGTTCTTTTTGCAATTTCTTAAGGAATCTCCACACTGTTCTCCATAGTGGCTGTACTAGTTTGCATTCCCACCAAGAGTGTAAGAGGGTTCCCTTTTCTCCACACCCTCTCCAGCATTTATTGCTTGCAGACTTTTGGATCGCAGCCATTCTGACTGGTGTGAAGTGGTATCTCATTGTGGTCTTGATTTGCATTTCTCTGATAATGAGTGACGTT
>SJYX01003279.1:313636-325256 GCA_006410675.1 Oreotragus oreotragus | reverse complement strand
GAGAAGGAAATGGTAACCCACTCCAGTACTCTTGCCTGGAGAATCCCATGGATGGAGGAGCCTGGTAGTAATTGAATATATTAAAATTTAGTCTTTATTCTTTTTCACGTCATGATAAATAGTATTTTTCAACTAACCTCAACAACTAATCACCTATTTATCACCCACTAATTCTTGGACTCCAAAATCACTGTAGAGGGTGACTGCAGCTATGAAATTAAAAAATGCTTGCTCCTTGGAAGGAAAGCTATGACAAACCTAGACAGCTACTAAAAAGCAGAGACATCACTTTGCCGACAGAGGTCCATACAGTCAAAAACTATGGTTTTTTCCAGTAGTCATGTATGGTTGTGAGAGTCAGACCATAAAAAAAGTTGAGCATCAAGGAACTGCTGTTTTTAAATTATGCTGGAGAAGACTCTTCAGAGTCCTTTTGAGAGCAAGTAGACAAACCAATCAATCCTAAAGGAAATAAACGCTGGTGATTCATTGGAAGGACTGATGCTGAAGCTGAAGCTCCAATCCTTTGACAATCTGATGCAAAGAGCTGACTCATTGGAAATATCCTGATGATAGGAAAGAAAGAGGGCAGGAGAA
Organism: Oreotragus oreotragus; assembly: GCA_006410675.1. NCBI lineage: Eukaryota > Metazoa > Chordata > Mammalia > Artiodactyla > Bovidae > Oreotragus > Oreotragus oreotragus. The sequence continues at coordinate 324,659 of SJYX01003279.1, read as the reverse complement.
GAAGGGGATGAGAGCAGATGAGATGGTTGGATGGCATCACCAACTCAATGGGCATGAGTTTGAGCAAACTTCAAGAGATATTGAAGGACAGGGAAACCTGGCATGATGCAGTCCATTGGGTCACAAAGAGCTGGACACAGCTTAGCAATCGAACAACAACTGAAAATGTAAACCTGTTTTACCCAATGACACTTTGGGAATGAGAACCCCATCAGTTGCTTTGGCAGTAGGAAGGGATCCCAAAATGAGCTCTTCAAAATGATATCTTTAGGTAAACAATTGGCCAGTAAAGTTTTGGGGCTTCAAGAAACTAATACAACTTATTCATTAATTCCACTTGTAAAAAGGAAAATAAATCTCTAAATGAGGTATTCATAAATACTAAAATGAATGTATACCTCCTGCTGTTCTCTGGCTACCTGAAACCATGCTTATGGGACCCAGGCTATTCTAGACAGTGCCTCACATTAAAAATATTTACCCCTTGTCCACCTTATTATAATAAAAGGTAACATTATTTTACAGAAGACACTTTATGGTAGTATTTTGAGAAGATACTGGTAAAATAAAATTTTAAAAAAGTCTGAATGCCACTAGGTATAACTTCATATTCCATATATTTTAGGCTCTGTCTGCATTAAAATTTTTTCACAGTAGTCCTGTTTGTAGATGGATCACTAAAATTATATCATTAATATATGTGGTTTAGTTATGCACAGTGTGTATCTGATTCAAAGTAGTATAGGGTTATGCCTTATAAAATAAAGAATAAAAAAATAATTCAACACCAATTATTATTTTAATGATGATAGAAATCTCTATATCTTGAAATGTAAAGCCTTTAGTTACAGAATAGCATTGTAGTTTGGTTATAAGATAAGAATGCAACCGATCATAATAATGATAGAAATATATTTGCTTATTGTCAGGGAACATTTAACAGGAGGATTCTTGCATGCTGTTTTCTATTTCTCGAGGATTCTGTTCCTTATCAGTTCCTATTCCGAGAATGAGTAGAGCTGCATGCCATTCTCAGGACTGAGGTCATAGGATGAGACATGCAGTGACTCTTTTCAGCATCAGTGACATTGTGTGTATTAGACTATCCATATTGTGGCTATTGATAAAATTTCATCCTGTGTAATAGCTAAGTAATCATCTTACAAAAGATATATAAGCCTGCATTTCTGCTAATAAAGCACCCTTTCTCCATCAGAGCTTGGGTCCCTATGTCTTTCTTTCTTTCCTTCTTTCTTTGTTTCTTCCTTTCTCTCTCTCTCTCTCTTTCTCTCTTTCACTTTCTTATCGTTGACTCCAGACCGCCAGGTTCTGGTCCATTAAAGGACCGCAACAAGTGGCACCCAGAACAGGGACTTGGCATACGTGGCATTTCGGATGGAGTGACTCAGGGCCTGTTGAAGTCAGGACCTATTGAGGTCAGTAAGTAGTAAGACATGGGTCAAACGGCTGGAAAGCCCCATTATTTCTCTACTTTACTTCATCATTTGTTTAAAGCTCAGGGACTTTTGGCTTTGTGCCAATGAACAGAGGCTTGCTTTCAAACAGTGTTTAAATGTAATCCTTGGTTCCCTGATAAAGGCAGGTTTGATTTAGAAATTTGGCACCAGGTCAAAGAAAATGTTGAATGAGTCGCCAGGCAAGGAAAAAATATTCCAGTTGATTTCTGGCCCCTATGGGCTCTCATTAAAGCTGTAATTCTGCCATTTCAANCAATGAACAGAGGCTTGCTTTCAAACAGTGTTTAAATGTAATCCTTGGTTCCCTGATAAAGGCAGGTTTGATTTAGAAATTTGGCACCAGGTCAAAGAAAATGTTGAATGAGTCGCCAGGCAAGGAAAAAATATTCCAGTTGATTTCTGGCCCCTATGGGCTCTCATTAAAGCTGTAATTCTGCCATTTCAAGGTAAATTCTAGCCCTCCCAATATTCAACAGACAGAAAACTTATTACATGACTATAAATTAAATGGTAAAACTTTACAAATGGGCCAATTAAAACAACATAAAATATTTCAAAATTTTCCTACTAATACTACCCTGGCTGCTCCAAATGCTCCTCCTCTGCCAACAGGCGCAATTCCAAAAGTCTCTCCTTTGCTCCATCAGAGCTTGGGTCCCCATGTCTGTCTGTCTGTCTGTCTTTCTTTCTTTCTTTCTTTCTCTCTCTCTCCCTTTCTCTCTTTCACTTTCTTATCGTTGACTCCAGACCGCCCGGTTCAGGTCAATTAAAGGACCTCAACACCTTATGTATATTTTCTAAATAAGATGATAAAAGTGATGAAAAATTAAAGATTATTTTATTTAGTATAGTGTATTTATAGCATGTAATCATTATGGATTGCATATTTAACTCTTTTTCATAACTGTTCTGCATACAGAATTTCATAATATCCTCCACTTTTAGGTGAACAGTAGTATCTATTGCTTCATTTAACAATCATTTTGAGTTTATTCATGAATTAGCTAACTTAAAAACTGTGGATATATTTCTTGACATATAATAATTTAGCATAAACTTTAAGAAATACTGTCTTAGTATTAAACACTGAGGTGTTTTTTTTTTTACGTTTTTTTCTTTTATTTAGTTTTCATGTACCACTTAAGAAATAAGGGCTAATTTTTATAGTGCTTACTGGGTTTTTGGCGCAGTCTTGTGTGCTTTAACATATTATTGTACGAAATCCTTACATCAATTCTGTGATAAATTATATTGCTATCTCCATTAAGCAGATAAGAAAACTGAGTAATGGAGTATTTAAGAAACTTGACCAAGATTATTCAGCTAGTAAATGTAGAGACAAGAGTATGTAATATGTTCTCCTTATGAAAGACATTTTCCAGTTTTCAGGTATAGAAAAATATTCAGAATACTTTGAAGTTATCTACCTTAAAAAGATAGTCTATCTTAAGAGATGTTTTCCTTAAATACTTAAACACAGAGAAAACAAATATGCAAAGACAATGTTTTTGAGAAGTTACATGATGAATGAAGATGTCAGTGGAGCAAATAATAAAAATATAGTAATTTGCTAATAATCACATTGCTGAATAGTTTCAAGAATGAGGGAATGTGATTCATGTTGAGGTCTGACAGAAAACAGAAAAATTCTGTAAAGCAATTATCCTTCAATAAAAAATAAATTAAAAAAAAGAATGGAGGAATGATATAATTTGCCTAATGTGCAGAGAACAGTGGCTTGTCAAAAAACAATGGTAACTTGTGGAAATTCAGAGAAGAATTAATGATAACATGACCAAATTAGTGGCAAGTGGTAGGAGAAAAATTAGGAGTCATTTAAAAAACAGATTCCATATGTGGCTTGTGGGAAGTGAGGGAATGAATAGTGAGTGAATAATGACAGACTCTAGACCGGGCAGTAGGGTAGTTGCTGTTGGTAGTCACTCATTTAGGCAAAGTGATTGGAAAAGCATGAGCACTAGCAAAATTTGGGTTGATTTCAGATAAAGGCACATTATTTAAAGCTATAATGTAGGGGATTTTGTATATGTGAAGATATGGAAATAGGTTTAATATCACCATGAATACCATAATGTAATTCAGTGTTGAATTAAATCAGAATTTTTAAAAATCTGAATCAAATCAAATTATCATGTAAGTATATATAATTTTATGAAATATTATACAATTTATGCAATAAAGTGATAGCTTATTGGTTATGTAGTTCAAAGATAAGTTTACTTTTTAAATATTTTTTAAAATGGATGTATGGTGTGTGGCATTTTTTAAAACAAAAATACTTCCAGCTATGTAACTGCATTAAATAGTCATATTTGTAGAAAATAATCATGCAAATAAATTAATATATTAGAAAATAAATAAAGATTAGAATTAGAAAATAAAACATTTTCTCCTGCTGTGTTATTCACTGATTACTTGCTGCTAATAAGAATTTTCCCCACTATTGAATCAGCCTGATTGTGTTTATACAAATGAATACATCTGTGTCCTTTCCACCTATAAAATGAGTAAAAATCTCTGAGATGAAAAACTTGCTATTTTCACTAAAATAAAATGTCTTCTCATGATTTTAAAATTATGTGATTTTCTGATATTTATGCAACACATGTAGAAACATCAGTTGTGGTCTGCATTTTACTTTGACCTTTTTTTGTATCTACTGTTACCTTAAGAAAGTATTGAAACTCATACATATCTGATAGTTGTACCTTGATAAGTGTAAGCAGAATGAGTTGTGAAAAAAGAAAGGGAAACTAGTAGTTTATGATGAAATCTTATATTCTATTATTGGATGGGTTTTAGATTATTTATCATGAGAAATGTTTAACTGTTTCTAGAAGCCTGAAGCAGTCATAGGTACCTTTAGTGAAGTCCTATAATATGTATCTAAATTAATTTTATTCAAAATATATTTATTCAACACCTATGTTATAACCAGTTTTTTTACCAGAAGATAAAAATATCCTTGAAAAAGAGTGTTTCCCTTTCTCTGAGATAAATTTTCAATACTTTTTTTTTTTTTTAAGAAATACACTTCAGGCTTAATAATCAGAATTATAGTTTATGAGATTAGCCAAAGAATTTGGGTACACAAAGAACTCTAGGTAATATTTGATCCTCTGAGACTTTTTATGAGACACCTCTACAAAGTAAATGTATTTTTAATGTATGTTAAATGTCTGAAATAGACAATATAAAATAAAGTGTTCTCTATTTACCACAAATCTGTTAATAGAAAATGGGGAAGTTTATTACTGCTACTATATCAATAAGACCTTAATGAAGCTAGCATTAAATAAAATATACAATTAGTTGGATTCCCTTAGCTTAGCCAAAAATTCTCTTGATTGTTATAGAAAATGGTGCAAAAAACTGTACACCTTTGAATGATGTATTATGTTCTGCTGTAGATTTAAAATTTTAGTGGTGAAGAGGGAGAGTATAATCTGATTTGTGTGTTTGGTCAGATCACTCTATTGATCTTGTACATGATAGCATTCTACTTGGCAGATGAAATTGAAGATGAATGTCCAAAAATGATGCATTTTATTTTCAGTACAAGTAGTCATTAAAGCTAGAAGTCAGAATGCCAGCACCTACTATATCCTAATAACTGTACTACAAATATTGAAAGGTAATTTCACATTACCAAATTCTGCATTGTGTCCAAAACAAAGTGTTTGATTTACGAATGTTCATACTATAATACAAATAGAAATATTTATTTACTGATATATGGAATTTATCATGTTTAGTCCAGCATTGTAAGCTTATTTAAAGGTATATTCACTTTTTAATTTTAACTCATAAAGTCGAGGAACAATATTTATGTCAAGTACTGCAATTGTGCCCAAACAGCTTAGCTACACCACACTATACATTCTCTACTTTTTCATTCTTATAATTTTTCTTGACTACAAAGTCAGAGTTTATACTTGTCCTTTATAACTTTTCTGAATTTCTTGTTAATAGTAGTTTTATTCATAATTAGGGAAAAAGTTACTTCCCTAAGACACGAAATTGTAGCATATCTAATTGTTACTGCATTTTAGGTTTTATCTTTCTTAGCAATTTCTTGCATCCATGACAGAAGAGGAAAAATAATAATAATCATTTTGAGTATACCTTTATCAAAGATATTTTCCATTTTCAGGTGAGGGAAAACACACAGGATATTTTTGAAGTCAGATTTGACATCAATTTTTGACAATTGACAATAATTTGAAAGGGATTTTAGTGTTCCAATTAGAGAAGTAGAATATTTTGATAAATGGAACACACAACTAGGTATATTCTTGTGTTTAATAGTACTATTCCCTTTTTAAAAAAACATCTGAAAAAGGTATTTTATCTGTACCTTCATATTTTTGTGATCATAAAGGGCTCAATCAAGATATAATATAGCTGCAGACTAGTCTACTTAATTAACCTTACTCAAAAAGAGTTCTGATCTTTACCCTCATTTTCTGGGAGATAATCTCTAATCCCTTGGAATATCCTACCTGATAGAATCACTCTTGGCCTGGGTGTCTTGGGACATACCTGATAGTCTATACTGACAATAATTTATGGTGGGAGCTTTGAAGCAGAAGGTATCAGCTAGACCTCTGGAGAGGCTAGAGGTCATAGTTTTCACTTGCCAGTTTTCATTCACTCTCTTAGTTTCCACTTACCAGTTTTCATTTACTCTCATACTAAAAGTACTGAGTTTTTAGTCCAGGGATATTTGCTCTAAGATTTTCTATTCTGTTGATCCTAACTCTTGGATATATGCTTAAGTAAAAAATAAGTTGGACAATACTGTGAATAGTATGCTCCCATTTATATAAGAAAGAATGGATTATACATACATGAATGTGTGTATATATTTTATATTAAAATGTACACAAACATGAAATAAACCAATAAAATAGTATGGTTGCCTATGTATACGTATATATAGAGAGAACAGGGCAGAGAGCAAATGAAGTAAAGTTACAATTCTCTGTTTTGTACAATTAGCTTTGGATGTATAGACATGTTTTTTATAATTATAAAGCAAAGTTATATTAAAATAGCAAATCTGAAAACATGATAGGTAAAACAAATATATATCAAGCCATTTGCATAGTTCATACAGAACAAATGTATTAATTGTTTTTACAATATAGTCATCTGACTGATGGGCTATGTCTTAAAGAGAAAAAGAACCACAAGGAAAAAAATTAAAACTTTACTATTCAATTGCTGATAGTACTATTGGTATTTTTATTCTGAAATGGCCTGCAAGATAAAGCAATTATTAATTATGAGACTGTAATTATGAATCGTTTTTAAGATTAAGAAAAAGTAATATAAAATCAAAGAAGTAAAAATGCAGATTCCTACATATGATCTGGGAATATAAAAATGAACACATAATTTATTTCTTATTAATACACATGTGTATGTATACTTTATGGCTTTATCACTTGAAAAGGAAAAAATACAATAAACAATGAATATCACTATTGACAGATTATGGTCTCCATGGCATTTTCACTAATATAAAAGAGGAGAAATGACTGATTCCAATTCTGTGACAAGGAATAACAAGTGTTTTGTCATACCAGGAAAGCAGGAAACTTTTAAAGATTAGAGGTCACGTCAAGAAGCTGTAGAAGCTGTCCTGAATTTGCTCCCATTGGCCAAAGATAGGATAATTTTGAGCATCAGTAAGCATGATAATTGTGAAATGTTGAAACATATTAAATAATTTGAACCCAGAATATTGTGTTACTCAAAAATGTATACTAATATCACATAGGTCACCTTTGAATGATTCTGGAAAGCAACTCCATTTTCTGAATATTGTCAAATGAAGAGAAATAAACTTTTAATCTTTCTGCCAGGGACAAACTCCGCCTCAGAGTAGCAAATGAATTTTAAGGGGAAAGTGCTCTGTGTTGTATTCCAGCAAAATGTGAAGACAGGCTGATAGAATCTCAACATTTTGCAATCTATAATGAAATAATGGAATTGGGTAACTAAGTTTATCATTCATTATGGAATAGAAAAAATAATGATTATCCTTTATGTGTTTCCTAATGGAAGACTACACCACCTATGAAGTCTTCTTGGAAAAAACAAAATAGACAGACAAAACAGTATCAGACTAAGATTCTAGGATTAACATTCTGTTTAAGGAATGTACAGGTGACATAGCAATATTTTCAATGACACTGCATGGAGATACTAAGCAAAATCATAAAACAAGATGAAATGCCCAGTTTTTTTTTAATTGTGAAATAATCAATATAAAGGTAGGGAAAATTATAAGTTAATAGAATTTGAAAGAAATATAAATAGATAGTTACCAGCTTTTCCTGTTGTGGTTCCTAATCAAAACACATCATAAAAGTAATTATAAGGCATAAGAAAATTGGTGAAATGAAACCACTGACAGGTTATTTTGATATTAGAATTATTGTTAATTTTTAAGTGTGACCATGGTTTGAGGCATGTATATATTTTATTAAAAACTTCTTTCTTAAAAATAAACTACTAATAATAAACACTAGCTGATGCATAATTTTGACAGCTTCCAAAGTGAAGCCTCATATCGAAGCAAATTTGTGGCTTAAATTGGAAATCAGTTTTATTAACCAAACTTTTTCATTGTGTTCTACTGAAATAATAATTTCCAGATATATGTTAGATGGTGAATGTATATATACACACATACACATACATACCAGAGAAGACAATGGCAACCCACTCCAGTACTCTTGCCTGGAAAATCCCATGGACAGAGGAACCTGGTAGCTGCAGCCCATGGGGTAGCTAAGAGTCAGACACAACTGAGCAACTTCACTTTCTCTTTTCACCTTCATGCATTGGAGAAGGAAATGGCAACCTACTCCAGTGTTCTTGCCTGAAGAATCCCAAGGACGGGGGAGCCTGGTGGGCTGCCGACTATGGGGTCGCACAGAGTCGGACACCACTGAAGTGACTTAGCAGCACACATACATACATGCATACGAGGATGAATGGATGGATCGATGGACGGATGGTTGGATGGATGGATGGATTGTAGGGAGAGACAGTATGACAGATGAAGTAGAGAAAAGTTTAAGGGAAAGGATAGAAGGGAAAAGGAGAGAAAACAAAGGGAGGAAAGGAGGGGGAGGAGAGAAAAGAACATATGGACTATGTAAATGTAAAAGCCTAAACACTGTCTCAATCTAGTCATCACAAGATATTTTCCTATTTAACTGTGATTTACTTCCCCTCAACCCCTTATTTCCTTTTCAGTATTTCAACAAGTATAATCCCAAAGGAGAAACTGCAAAAACTTAGATCTATAGTAAAATTGTTCTTGCATTATTGTCTAGGTTAAATGATTTTAGCTGCTTTATGAATAATAAAGTATTTATGAATATGTTTATTTGATAGACAAATATAATGATCTTTATTGAAGCTGAAAAATGCACAGATGAGTAGCAATTTAACATAGAAATTTAAAAAACTCTTATAGAGATATTATTTATTGAATTGTGGGAAGTAGTGGCAAAATATTACTTATACAAAATATATTCAATACCGGTTAGAGCTAGGCAGTTAATTTAGTGAGAACATAGCTGGCATGCACTCTGAGGAGGTTCCCTGGAATCATTAAATGAGGTAACCTAACTTCATTGCAATCTAAAAAGCAATAAAGAATTATCAGTATTTCTTCTATATTTGGTTATTATATATGTACTATATTATTTGGAACAAAAAATTCAACCAATAATTCCTTAAGTAAAATGATTTAGGCAACATTTATTTGGTTATTTTGTTCAGCTAAATATTAAATATGGCAGGAAACTTTGCCTTGTTTTATTTTTTTTTGTATTTTTTTTTTGTATTTATTTATTTTTTTACACGAACTCCCAAACATGAACCCCCCTCCCACCTCCCACCCCACATCATCATATGTGTTTAGTCACTCAGTCAAGTCTGAATCTTTGCGGACTCCTGTGGACTTTAGCTCATCCAACTGCCTATGGAATTTTCCAAACAAAAGGGGATCTTTCCAACCCAGGGATCCAACCCAAGTCATTTTTGTCTCCTGCACTGGCAGGCAGGCAAATTCTTTACTATTAGTGCCCCCTGGGAAGCCCTGGTTATCATATAGCTANTGAACCCCCCTCCCACCTCCCACCCCACATCATCATATGTGTTTAGTCACTCAGTCAAGTCTGAATCTTTGCGGACTCCTGTGGACTTTAGCTCATCCAACTGCCTATGGAATTTTCCAAACAAAAGGGGATCTTTCCAACCCAGGGATCCAACCCAAGTCATTTTTGTCTCCTGCACTGGCAGGCAGGCAAATTCTTTACTATTAGTGCCCCCTGGGAAGCCCTGGTTATCATATAGCTATTGGTAAAAGAATTATGCAAAATAAATTGGTCTTTAAAAATGACACCTGAAAATTATTTAATGAACAACAATAAAAGAAATGTTCATTACTTAGCTATATTAAAAATTACTCTGTAGGAACTGTGATGATTTGGTTCAAGAAAAGATATAAGGTTAAAGAATAAAATCTTATTTTTGTTCTTCAGCTATTCAGCATGTATCTCAACTTAAAAATATATATCCACCAAGTATATGGCTGTAGATTCCTATAATCCTCTTTAAAAAAATAAAACTGTAAGTCCAAATTCAATTGGAATATCATTTGTTTATTTTTTACTGCTGCCTTCTAAAAATGCATTATATTGCATTATTTCTCTCAATTAAAATGAATTGTAGTTTGAGAGTTCTTGGCATCTTCATGAAACGTCATAGCTAACTATTCATGTGGAGTAAAAGCCATAGGTCAATTTATTATTTCTTTTATAATTCTTATCACTATTTTCTCTGAAGACAACTTAATTGTACCTCAGTGAGTTAATTCTGTTAGCCATCCTTTAGATAATGTAAATGAATGTGTATAATTTTCCCTTTTTCAAATCTAAAGGGTATTCAAACTGTTTATAATTAGAGTCATGTATCAAGATTCAGTCATTTTTACTTTGTATAACATTTGCAGGATTAAATGTGGAATCTATGTAACTTAATATTTATCTTTATTTCGTTGTGAAAAATAGCAGTTTTTAAGGTTTATAGGAGTTAATACTCTAAACTCGATTCCATTGCAAAATAAAGAGTAACTCTTACTGAAAACAGACTGGTTCCAAATAGGAAAAGGAGTATGTCAAGGCTGTATATTGTCACCCTGTTTATTTAACTTATATGAAGAGTACATCATGAGAAATGCTGGGCTGGAAGAAGCACAAGCTGTTATCAAGATTGCCAGGAGAAATGTCAATAATCTCAAATATGCAGATGACACCACCCTTATGGCAGAAACTGAAGAAGAACTAAAAAGTCTCTTGATGAAAGTGAAAGAGGACAGTGTAAAAGTTGGCTTGAAGCTCAACATTTACAAAACTAAGATCATGGCATCCAATCCCATCACTTCATGGCAAATAGATAGTGGAACAGTGGAAACAGTGGCTGACTTTATTTTTCTGGGC
>SJYX01003279.1:282761-295668 GCA_006410675.1 Oreotragus oreotragus | reverse complement strand
GGGAAGCCTGGTGGGTTGCCATCTATGGGGTCGCACAGAGTTGGGCACGACTGAAGCAACTTAGCAGTAGCAGCAGCATACTTTGATTAGACCCACCTGGATAATCTCTCTATGTCAAGGTCAACTGTGCCATATATTGTAACTTAATTATAGGAATAAAATTCATTCTATTCACTGTGCCTTAAAATATGCAGGGTGTGTATAACAGGGATGGGAAATCTTGGAAGCCATCTTAGATTCTGCTTACCACAGACCTAGTTTCTCCTGAAATAAACATATTCTTATATATTCCAAGTAAATGAGGTTCCAATTCATCCATATATCCAAGTTGGATAGTTTAGGTTTGTCCAATCCCTACACCACACCATACAAGAAGAATGTTTTAGTAACCTCTGGAGAATAATCTTTACTTTTATCCCCACTGACAGAGTGCCAGTTCAGACCTTAACAACTCTGGTCAGGCTGCACCTGCTTCTCCCTATTTACACCACCAGCCTCTTCTTACTTTAAATCACTTTTTAGTCTGTCATTAAATTCAGCTTGCTAAAAACGGAATCTAATTTTTTTAATTTCTGTTGTTAAGAATATATTTTGGTTCTCTCCCTTTTTTATGTAAATTTCAAAGTCCTTGACATCTCAATATAAATCTGTGAGGGCAGCAAGCAGTGTGAAAGAAATGTCTGCTTTATAACATGCAGTTGATAAATATTTTTAACCAAATTATAGACAAAAGTTAAGTTTAAAAATCATCCTATTTCATTTGCTCAACTTCAACTTCTGCCACTTTACCTTACTCTGTGTTCCAATGACATTAAACATCTCACCTTTCACAGACTACACAGCCATTTCACACATTTCTTTTCGTTTTGACACATGCTCTTAGCTATTCCTGTAAAACCTTTTCTCACAATCTCTGCCTTCTCATTTTTCAAGATCCATCCCAAATGTTTCCTCCAGTGTGAACTCTTCTATAAATCCCTAAATATTTTAGTTTCTTCTCTTTTCTATCATATTAATGATGTTGTGAAATTATATGTGGTAAAATCATGTTAAAGAAAGTCCTGTAATGTGACTGTGCTTGGTTTGTGGTAAGAATATAATTCACTTTTGTGAAACATGGTGGGCTGGAAATGTTCCCTTTCTTACAGCAAATCAGGAAAACTTGCATGTTAAAAAATAAATGCAATTGCAATCTTGACTCATAATGAATTTAATCTTTGGACTCACTAAACAGAACAAGTAGGTGATATCTACCTAAAAGAATAAATTGGAATTGCAGCCCAGGATATGCATAGAAGTCCACTACCACAGAGGAATGGAATCAATACCAACAGTGGACCACACCGGGGAGGTATGGGGACTAGAAGTGAGAGATGGCTAGGAAGAGTAAGTGGGCTCTGCAGCAGTTGGTGTGTTTTAACTTCCAACCCAAGGTCAGTTAACAGTAACATCAGAATCAACTTTCAGAAAAGAACTGTGAATCTGGAATATACTAGGAGTTGCCGACTTTCGGGATATCAAGGGGCACAATGCCAGAGGATAAAAAAGAAAACATTTTAACAAATTTCAACAAAGAGAATTAATTTCTTATGAGTATCAAATTTATCAATATGAATTGTCTTTCACAGTCCCAGACTTTTTCGTGAAAGTGAAATCACACTTTTTGAAAATCCACTCATCTTTCAAAATTTTCTTTCAATGATATTTGAGATTTTAAAATTATAAGAAAAATATTTTTTAATGAAAACAATCAAAATACATATATAGGACAAGGAATTAGAGACATACATACTGAGTTACTAAATACAGTCTGATAAGCCAAAAAAAATTATCTCTCAAAGATACCTAAGTCTTAAAACAAGGAACCTGTGGATATTACATGTCAAAAAAAAAAAAAAAGGGACTTTGCAAATGTAGTTAAATTAAAGATCTTGAGATGAGGAGATTACCCTAGGATTTCTGGTTGGGTCCTAAATGTAATTAAATATATCCTTATGCAAGAGGAATATTGAATACACTCAAAGAAGCTGAAATGAGGATGAAGCAGAGAGACTTGAAAATGCTGTCCTTGATGATTAGAAAAAATGTGGCTAGAATTCAAGGAAAGCTGGCAACCATCAAAATTTGGAAGAGATGAGGTTGGATTCTTTCCTAGAAACTTTGGAGAGAATTTGTACCTGCTGACATGTTCATTCCAGCCCACTAATAAAATTTTGGGTGTCTGACCTTTAGAACTGTGAGCAAATTAAAAAAAAATTTTTTAAGATACCATGTGTTATAGCAGCTACAGTACACTGGTACATACAGAATAATGAAAGAAATAGACAAAATAGGTAAGTCAGGAAAAAATAGCTTTGTATGTGTTAAGATAGATATATGAGATTGGTAGTGACACAAGAGATATTTCAGTTTTCTAACCAGTCTTAACAATTAAGGCTTTCCCCAGGTCCAGACAGCTTCACAGCTGAATTCTACCAAAAATTTACAGAAGAGCTAACACCTATCCTACTAAGAAGGGGACGACAGAGGATGAGATGGTTGGATGGCATCACTGACTCGATGGACATGAGTTTGGGTGGATTCCGGGAGTTGGTGATGGACAGGGAGGCCTGGTATGCTGTGGTTCATGGGGTCACAAAGAGTCAGACATGACTGAGCAACTGAACTGAACTGAATGGTCTTGTCTGTGCTTAGTCACTAAGTCGTGTCCAAGTCTTTTGTCACCTCGTGGATTATAGCCCACCAGGGTTCCATGGAGTTTTCCAGGCAAGAATACTAGAGTGGGTTGCCATTTTCTCCTTCAGGAGATCTTCCCGACCCAGAAATCGAACCCACGTTTCCTGTATCTTCTGCCTCGGCAGGTGGATTCTTTACCACTGTGCGAACCTGAGAATCCCCAGAATATGCAATACTTGTAAACTATTTTAAGAAATTATTATTATTTTTTTTTACTTTATTTTACTTTACAGTACTGTATTAGATTTGGCATACATTGACATGAATCCGCCACGGGTGTACATGAACTCCCAAACATGAAACCCCCCTCCCACCTTCCACCCCACATCATCCCTCCGGATCATCCCCATACCAAACTCATTCTATGAGGTCACCATCACCCTAATACCAAAACCTGACAAAGATGCCACAAAAAAAGAAAATTACAGGCCAATATCACTGATGAACATAGATGCAAAAATCCTCAACAAAATTCTAGCAATCAGAATCCAACAACACATTAAAAAGATCATACACCATGACCAAGTGGGCTTTATCCCAGGAATGCAAGGATTCTTCGATATCCGTAAATCAATTAATGTAATTCACCACATTAACAAATTGAAAAATAAATGCCATATGATTATCTCAATAGATGCAGAGAAGGCCTTTGATAAAATTCAACATCCATTTATGATAAAAACTCTCCAGAAAGCAGGAATAGAAGGAACATACCTCAACATAATAAAAGCTATATATGACAAACCCACAGCAAACATTATCCTCAATGGTGAAAAATTGAAAGCATTTCCCCTAAAGTCAGGAACAAGACAAGGATGTCCACTTTCACCGCTACTATTCAACATAGTTCTGGAAGTTTTGGCCACAGCAATCAGAGCAGAAAAAGAAATAAAAGGAATCCAAATTGGAAAAGAAGAAGTAAAACTCTCACTGTTTGCAGATGACATGATCCTCTACATAGAAAACCCTGAAGACTCCACCAGAAAATTACTAAGGCTAATCAATGAATATAGTAACGTTGCAAGATATAAAATCAACACACAGAAATCCCTTGCATTTCTATACATTCTTTATTAAAAATTGCAGTTTTTTTTTTTTTTCCCCCAGTGTGTCATAGAGGACAGGTGACTAACTTTTCTATTCTATCCTCTTAAATTCACTTGGATGCACATCCTATTTTCTGCTGTTTCTTCTTTGCTGAAGATTTATAATCCTGCTCTGTGCTTTCAATATTTGTATCACATGTTTCTTGGCAAACAGTTGATATGTAAAAATAGGCAACCAAGAACCTTTTGGCAGGGCAGCAATAGAGACCCAGATATAGAGAACAGACTTATGGATATGGGTGGGGTAGGGGGGAAGAAGGAGAGGGTGGAATGAATGGAGAGAGTAGCATGGAAGCATATACACTACCATATCTAAAACAGATAGCCAATGGAAACTTTCTGTATGACTCAGGGAACTCAAACCGAGTCTCTATAACAACCTAGAGGGGTGGAAAAGGTAGGAGGTGCGAGGGATGTTCCCAAGGGAGGGGACATCTGTATACCTATGGCTAATTCATGTCAATGGATGGCAGAAAAGAAAACAATATTGTAAAGCATTCATCCTTCAATTAAAAATAAATCCATTTTTAAAAGCAAAAATAGACATCCTATGCAATTATTAAAGACATTTCTTGCTAGTTTCTTATGTGTCTCTTAACTGTGAGTCATTCGGGTTCCTAAGAATATTTCTAGTTCTTTCCTTTAGGGAATCTCACATTTTTATTTTTGATGAAGCAGTGACCATATATGTCATTTTTGACAGCTGAAATGCAATTGGCATTGTCAATACCACAACTAACATATATTTTGGCCTTCTGAAAGCGCAAAGAGCTATCACGAATATTAAATAGGATTTTGCCTCAATTATAACATAATTTTCAATTCAAAGCAAAAGGAAAAGCAACTTGAAGTCAATAGTCTTGTGTGTTAATGAATTCAACAAAAGTATTTTATAAGAAAAGAGAAAAATCAGTTCTATCATTTGAAAAAAAATAAGCAAAATATCTTGAGTTCCATAGCATTTTAGACTATGAACAATAATGTGATTTAATAACTTTTGAATATTCTAGATGTCAGACATTTTTGTACAACAATACTGATTATAATAAACTACAAATGGACTTAGACTGTACATAAATATCCTATTTTCTTCTTTAGAGTAAGAATGAATTTTTAAACAGTTCTCTAGTACTTTGCCTTGGGCTTTCTTCTGAAAGAAAGCTAAGCAGCCATTTCCTGAAGAGGCCTAAAGTGAGGTAGAAGAATGGAAGTGACACTGAATAAAGCTAATGCAAACAAAACTTTGATTCACTATTTAAAGCTTCATGGAAACTAACCTTTTAAACCTGTATTTTGTGAGCACACAAATGACCTTTAAGACTAAGTTGAAAAATCTTGTTGTTAGATTCATTGTAGTTTGCTACTGGTGGTGGGTGTTGTATTTTTTTCCTTGATTTATCTTTAGAAATGCTTCTGTGTTCCAACAAATGGTGATGATTAAATAGCATATAAAAGAAAAGAAAACCTGACCAGAAGAAAATTTCCTGTCTATGCACATCTTAATTTAAGCAGACAATTGAAGGAATTTTCCAGTGACGCATTAACAAATTTATGTCCTACAACATTCAGAAGCAGTGGCTCAACTCATGCCATTTATATTGTTTAGTATAGAAGTTAAAGGGGCAAGAGCTGATCTGGGATTATATGTGCCTCTTTCTCAATCTGTGGCCTTGAAAACTTTAATTACCCTTTCTAAATATTCTTGAAATTTAAGCTAAGACTTAGCATTCCTTAGGGCCTCACTAAGGATCAAATGAGGCAGTATTTGTAAATCAATTATTTTGGTACCTGGTTTATGCTCAGAACTCCATATATTTGAGCCATTATTATATAGAAAACTCATGTATATATTGTTTTATAGTTTAAAATTTTATAATAACTGGTATTTTTGTAATTATTGTCTTATTTTTATGTTTCTATATTTTCTTCTTTAAGTATATTGTGAGATTTTTCTCTGGATTGATGTCCTTCAGAGTATACCAACATAACACACATAGTATATATATATATATACATATATTCAGTTTTTGACAGCTATCATAACTTTGATAATCCTGAAAATCATTGCTATTAAACAGTTCAGTTAATCACCACAAACAGCATTAATTTTCCAGTACTCTTATTGATTAATTTTTTTATATTTTTTCCCATAGCCAGAGTACTCATTAGAAGACGAGCTCTTGATGTCTGTTTTCCAATTTGTGTGGTTAGTAATTTCTCGGAAAATTTTCTCTTCTGCCATTCCTCACTTTATTCTAGAAACTAACTTTATTCTCATAGAGCTATTTTATTTTTCTTCTTTACTGACATCCTGGGATGATTATACCATTGCTACTCTACTCTGTGCTTAAACTCAATTATTCTCTCACAGAGAAATAGAAACTATCTTAGAAGAAAAACTATATGAAGTGCATTGCCATACTATATAGTTTATTTTATTTGGATTCAACTGTTTTGAAGTGAAGCACCCATATAGTGTAATTTATTAACTTTTGGAATTTCAAAGAAATATACATAAAATTTTTATCGCTCCATTGTCAAATATTATTCATCCATGGTCATAACAACAATTACATGGGATTACCAAAATTTTTATATGTTAATCATGTCATATATTTTCTGAAGACTGTTACATAAAGCAATATATAAATGTGTATATGTGCATGTATAGTATGAATCTATATATATGTATCTATATGTGTATTTTATATGCCAAAATAATGTTTGATTCAATATTCTTGAAAGTCTTAGAGTTTAAACAACCAAGTATGAGTAGGCCATACTGGACACTCATGGCTATGTTTAGGGATTGGTAGACATAAAATTTCTGAAGAAAACTATTTAGTAATGAAAGTGAATGCTACTCACTTTGTGAATCACAGAACAATGATAAGAATTATTGTCAGTTTCTACTTTAATATGATCCCTGCTTTACTAGAAATGTGAAAAACAATGGAACCTGGCAAAGCATGCAAGGAGGTAAGGGGACTAATTATAGTAATTATTGGGAAGGATCTTCAGGTATTGTAGCTCAAGAATAACAAGAGAGGAAATTAACCTGAGAGAACACAAAAATGTATCTTGGGACTGCAGGAAGAAAAGACCAGAAGAACTGAAAATCCAAAATGTTAAAATTATCAAGCGAAACCTGAAGATTCATGGAGGAAAGCTTAGATATCACCTATAAGTATTGAATGGAGGAACAAAGTAAGTCTATTAACACAGATGTTGTATAATTTTGAGAATATAGTTCTCAATATTGAGTGAGTAAGTGAAGTCGTGGCTGACTCTTTGTGATCCCATGGACTATAACCTACCAAGCTCCTCCATCTATGGAATTTTCCAGGCAAGTGTACTGGAGTGGGTTGCCATTTCTTAATATTAAGGTATTTGTTTATGTCCTGTATCTATGATCCCCACTGGTCAGGGGGAATTTTGAATTAAAGATACTAATTATAGCTGAAAGAAACATAAAATTATTTGTATATTCTTCCAAATAAAGAAAATTAAAGCTTCTTCTTCTGTTTCACATGTTTCTAGTGGGACAAAGATCATGGTTTAGAAATCGACAACCATAGCACATAAGATGCATTTCCTATGGGCTTGTCCATAACAGGAAGAATATTCTAGATAAGACTGTGAAGTAGAGTTAGAATAAGATCTGAATTATACACTTGGTGGGAAACAGGAAGGAAAACAGAAACTTTTCAATAGTGATCCTGTATTTCCCACATACAAATCTACTGAAAAGTCATAATAGCTTAAGGCTATTTTATCACCAAATCTATTTGTTTCTTCAGGAGTTATTTGAACTGTAGAGGATGTGTAACTCCAAAGTTCATTAGAAAGTTTGGACTCAAAGGAAAGGAGAAAATGTAAGATTGTGTCAAGGTTACAGATAACACAGCATTTATTTATAAAGCATATTTAATATTATATGGGGCCTAAGAGAGAAAATATTAGCAAGAATATGTACAGAATATTAATGGCACCTTTTAAGTGAAAGTCATTGTGATTTTAAAATAGTCTAAAATATTACTTCTTTTTGAAATACTTTTAGGAAAAAAATTTAAAGGTAAAAAATTGACACTTTCTTAAGAGTGATTTAATGATTATAATAAACTATTATGCACATGTGGTAAAATTTGAATTTATAGAGGAACTTCTTGAAACTTTGCAGAGATTTTAAAACTTAAGATTACAGCTTCACACAGATTCTCTTAGTATCCACACTATTTGGAAAATTAATGAAAGTGAAAGTGAAATTCACTGTCATGTCTGATTATTTGCCATCCCTTGGAATTCTCGAGGCCAGAATACTGGAGTGGGTAGTCATTCCCTTCTCCAGGGGATCTTCCCAACCCAGGAACTGAACCAAAGTCTCCTGCATTGCAGGCAAATTCTTTACCAGCTGAGCCACCATGGAAGCCCAGGAATACTGGAGTGGGTACCTATCCCTTCTCCATGGGATCTTCCCAAACCAGGAATTGAACCAGGGTCTCCTGCATTGCAGGCAGATTCTTTACCTGCTGGGATACCAAGTTTAATAGAAATATAAATTTTTGAGCTTCTCCCTGTAAAGGTAGATCTCAGCAGTCTGTTTTATCAAGCTTTCCAGATCATTCTTATAAATACTAAATATGTAGACCTGCTAATATACTACTATTGGACTTGAATTAAGGTTGCCAGAAAAAATAATAACTGAGAACAATAGCAACAATAACAAAGGTCATTTAAATTTTTAGAACAACAAATAATGTTTAATATAAACCTGCCCCACAAAGCCATGCTGCTGCTGCTGCTGCTGCTGCTGCTAAGTTGCTTCTGTCATAGCTGATGCTAGTTTGTACGTGCTAGGTTACCTTAGTCGTGTCTTACTTTTTATGACTCCATAGACCGTAGACTGCCCGGCTCCTCTGTCCATCTTGATTGTCCCAGCAAGAATACTGGAGTGGATTGCCGTGTCCTCCTCCAGGGGATCTTCCCAACCTAGGGCCTGAACTTGTATTTCCTGTGTTTTGTGCATTGCAAGCAGGCTCTTTATGACTGAGCTACCGGGGAAGCCCTATGCTAGTATTAAAGCTCACTAATTATTTATCTGAAATTCAGATTTAACTGAGTGTTTTAAGTTTTACTAGCAACCTTTATGTGAATGGAAAAGACTAGCGTTAGGTCAGTTAATATAAACCTCTTTTTCGAACATGGAAATATTCAGGTTTAAAAATATGTAAAAAATGACTGTATTCCACAATTGGTTTATTTGGCTTACAGGGTGGTCTGTATGTCAAAAACTGTTGAATCTTGTTCAGTGCTTTTCTGCTACCTCTTCTTGTATATACCCTAAACTCAGTGAAAGGTTGTCTTGGTCTGATTGGTTGCTGTTGTTGTTTAGCTGCTAAGTTGTGTCCAACTGTTTTGTGACCAAATGGACTGTAGCTTGACAGGCTTCTCTGTCCATGGGATTCTCCAGGGAGAATACTGGAGTGGGTTGCCATGTTCTTCTCCAGGGGATCTTTCCAACCCAGGGATTGAACCCAGGTCTCCTGCATTGCAGGTGGATTCTTCACCACTGAGCCACCAGGGATTGCCATTTAAAAATGCTATCCATTGGGTGACTTTAAAAAATGGATATTAATTTCCTCACAGTTCTGGAGAAAGTCTGTGATCAGGGTTCCAATATGGCCAGTTTGTGGTTTGCGATCTCCTCTTGATTGACACAAGGCCTTCTTCCAATGTTCTCACATGGCAGAGAAAGAGAGAATAATCTCTCTAGGATCTCTTCTATAGGGACACTTATCCCATTATGAGAATTCCACCTTCATGATCTCCTCTAAACCTCTAAACTTGGTTACATCATAAAAACCCCATCTCTAAATACCATTTCAATGAGGGTTAGGGCTTCAACATATGAACTGGAGGCACAGGGTAGGGGTGGGAGACACAATTTAGTCCACAGAAAGAGTCAATCTGTATAAAGAATTACAACTTTGCTTTGAAAATATATACCTAGAAGTTTGATATAAAGAAAATAAAGGATGAAATACCAATAAAATATAATGTTTCTGAGAAAAAAATCTGGATTTTTTTTCTTTTTTTTTAGTTTATTTTAATTGGAGGCTAATTATTTTACATTATGGTGGTTTTTGCCATGCATTCACATGAATCAGCCATGGGTGTACATGTATTCCCCATCCTGACCCTCTCTCCCACCTCCCTTCCCGTCCCATCCCTCTGGGTCATTCCAGTACACCAGTCCTGAGCACCCTGTCTCATGCATTGAACCTGGACTGGTGACCTATTTCATATATGATAATATACATGTTTCAGTGCTATTCTTTCAAATCATCCCACCCTTGCCTTTTCCCACAGAGCCCTAAAGTCTGTTCTTTACATCTGTGTCTCTTTTGCTGTCTTACATATAAGATTATCATTATCATCTTTCTAAATTCATCTTTCTAAATGTATAGGTGTTAATATACTGTATTGGTGTTTTTCTTTCTGACTTACTTCACTCTGTATAATAGGCTCCAGTTTCATCCACCTCATTAGAACTGATTCAAATGCATTCTTTTTTAATAGCTGAGTGATAGTCCATTGTGTATATGTACCAAAGCTTTCTTATCCATTTGTCTGCAAATGGACATCTAGGTTTCTTCCATGCCCTGGCTGTTGTAAACAGTGCTGTGATGAACACTGGGGTACACGTGTCTCTTTCAATTCTAGTTTCCTCGGTGTGTATGCCTAGCAGTGGAATTGCTAAACCATATCACAGCTTAAATTTTCCTTAGAAAATATATATCAGATTTAAATGTTTGACAATTAATGAGTGTCTCTCACGATGAGCTGTTTTACTTGACAATGTTTCATTAGTAAGAAGAAATGCCATTTTTTTCCTGTTAGAATTAAAATAACCAATAAATTATAATATTAAAGAAAAATACAGTGACCCAAATAGGGACAGCTTTCTAGCCAGGAGTCTTGCTGCTGCTGCTGCTAAGTCGTTTCAGTCATGTCCGACTCTGTGCGACCCCATAGACAGCAGCCCATTGGGCTCCGCCATCCTTGGGATTCTCAAGGCAAGAACACTGGAGTGGGTTGCCATTTCCTTCTCCAGTACATGAAAGTGAAAAGTGAAAGTGAAGTTGCTCAGTCGTGTCCGACTCAGCGACCCCATGGACTGCAGCCCACCAGGCTCCTCCGTCCATGGGAGTTTCCAGGCAAGAGTACTGGAGTGGGATGCCATTGCCTTCTCCAGCCAGGAGTCTTAGGTTTGTAGAAAGTAGAGTTCAGTGTCTCATCCTCTATTTCTCTCATATTACTAACATTTTTAAAATCAATGGACACATTTGTTACAGTAGATAAGCCAATATTGATACATTATTATTAACTAGAGTCCCTGGTTTATTAATGCTCATTCTTTGCATTTTATATTCTGGGAGTTTTGACAAAAGTATAATGTCACATATCCATCATTACACCCCCTTGTGCTCAAGGATTCATTTCTAAACCAGATGTTTTCAGTGATTGAAAAGTGAAGTCTTTACTGCAGTTATCTAAAAAGAGTTATATGAATAAAGGAAGGGAAACATCTTTAATTCTTATTCCCACAAAAGCAATTTCTAGAATGGTACATTTTTTATTGCATTCTTATTTCCTTTTTCCTTTTTTTCCTATAAGTTCATACCCCTAAATTATATGAACTTTAGAGATGAAATTTTTTATCCCCCAAAATTCAACCTGAGCACCACAAAATCAAATAAGACACAGTTCAGTTCAGTTCAATCGCTCAGTCATGTCCACTCTTTGTGACCCCATGAATCGTAGCACGCCAGGTCTCCCTGTCCATCACCAGCTCCCAGGGTTCACCCAGACTCATGTCCATCGAGTCAGTGATGCCATCCAACCATTTCATCCTCTGTCATCCCCTTCTCCTCCTGCCCCCAATCCCTCCCAGGATGAGAGTCTTTCCAATGAGTCAACTCTTTGCAGAACATCATAATTAGAAAAGATTGAAGGAACATCAGAATCTCCCTCTCTTAGTCTCTTGGCTGTACTAAGTGGCATAGAGAGGAAATTTATGCAAAGTGCGTCTTGCTAAGTCACTTCAGCTGTGTCTGCCTCTTTGCGACCCTATGGACTGTAGCCTGCCTGGCTTCTCTGTCCATGGGATTCTTCAGGCAGGAATACTGGAGTGGGTTGCCATTTTCTTCTCCAACAGCAAAGTAATCTTTTTTTTTTTTTTTCTTTTTGTGGTGTTTGAGCACTAGCATTTGGTTGTTCACATTTTAGCTAAATTTCACGTTAAAGTCTGTTCAAAACAGCCACTTCAAAGATTTCTTTCTACAGCCGTATTTGATACTGGTATTTGTTCTTAGTCTTTTGTGGGGTGCATTAATTGGATCATTTTGCATTAATTGAAATTCTTTGCCAAACAGTTACTTTGGCAATTTGAAATGGAATTTCTATTTTTTGCCTTGAATACAGTCTCAGTCTGGATCAGGGTAGATACCAGAAAACATAGAAATGCATTTTTTTCTTACCACTGTTCAACATTTTTAACTTCTTGGTCAACTACATCAATCTGCATGCCTTTATAGATAATGGAAAATTTTAGTTATAAAACATTTTCTGCTGGGCATACATACCGAGGAAACCAGAATAGAAAGAGACACATGTACCCCAATGTTCATCGCAGCACTGTTTATAATAGCCAGGACATGGAAACAACCTAGATGTCCATCAGCAGATGAATGGATAAGAAAGCAGTGGTACATATACACCATGGAGTATTCAGTTCAGTTCAGTCGCTCAGTCGTGTCCAACTCTTTGCGACCCCATGAATTGCAGCATGCCAGGCCTCCCTGTCCATCACCACCTCCCGGAGTTCACTCAGACTCACGTCCATCGAGTCCGTGATGCCATCCAGCCATCTCATCCTCGGTCGTCCCCTTCTCCTCCTGCCCCCAATCCCTCCCAGCATCAGAGTCTTTTCCAATGAGTCAACTCTTCGCATGAGGTGGCCAAAGTACTGGAGTTTCAGCTTTAGCATCATTCCTTCCAAAGAA
>SJYX01003279.1:249887-276188 GCA_006410675.1 Oreotragus oreotragus | reverse complement strand
GGGATGATTTGGGAGAATAGCATTGAAATATGTATACTATCATGTAAGAAATGAATTGCCAGTCTATGTTCAACTCAGGATGCAGGATGCTTGGGGCTGGTGCATGGGGATGATCTGGAGGGAAGATGTGGGGTGGGAGGTGGGAGGGGGGTTCATGTTTGGGAGTTCGTGTAAAAAAATAAATAAATACAAAAAAAAATAGAAAAAAAAATACTGCTTGTAAAAATTAAAAAAATAAAAAATAAAAAAATAAAAAAAATCAATAAATCACAGATTCAAATGAAAATGAATATGAAATTTCTAAAATTTATAGTAATTACAAGCATGTAGCAATATTTCAAGTTCATTGAATATAGCCAAAGAGAATCAAAACCATGAATTGATGACTAATGTGTGTAATAGAGAAAGGGACGAATATAAAACAATCATGGGCCTCATAGTAAAGCACAGGCCCTTCTTGGGATAAAACATTGAACAATAAGTAGAATACAATTTCTAGCCGATTGAAAACTCATGGAATGATTTAAGGGGAGAAAAAAAGTGAATCTAACTACTATCCTTCTAGGTGGGACAGATACATTGATATGTTTTCCTCCCATTCCATTCAGAAGAAAATGTTTGATAACTTGGTATGTGTGTGTTTATTTTTCCCTGCTGTATTCTACATTTTGCCAGTAACCCATCCAAGACATATAAAGCACACTCATGATGTTTTGCATAGTTATTGACTATATTCCCCACACTGTACATTTTATACCCTGTGACTCATTTATTTTACAACTGCAAAAGTTTGTATCTCTTAATCTCCCTCACCTATTTATTTTTTTCTCCACTCCCATCTTTCTGACAACCACCTGCTTGTTCTCTGTATCTATAATTCTGTTTCTTTTTTGTTATGTTCATTTGTTTGTTTATTTTTAGATTCCATGTGTAAGTGAAGTCATACAATATTTGTCTTTCTCTGACTTGTTTCACATAGCACAATTCTCTCTACATCCATAATTGTTGATCCAGAATGTTGAAGAATGACAGAATTGCAGTCTTTTATGGCTAATATTTCATTGTGTATATGACATTTTTATACATCCATCTGTTGATGGACACATAGATTACTTCCATGTCTTGGCTATTATAAATAATACTGCAGTGAATATATATATATATATATTTTTTTTTTTTCTGGTTAGTGTTTTAATTTTCTTCATATACATACCCAGAAGTGGAATTGCTGGATCATATGGTAGTTTTATTTTTAGTATTTTGAGAAATCTCTATATCTTTTTCCATAATGGCTGTACCAATTTACACTCTCAAAAATAGTACAAGGGTTTCTTTTTCTCCAAACTTATTATTTGTGGTCTTCTGACATGTGGGATTGCATTTTCTTAGTTAGTGATACTGAGCTTTTCTGCATGTGCCTGTTGACCACCTGTTTGCCTTCCTTGGAGAAATGTCTATTCAGATTCACTGCCCATTTTTTTAAAATTCAGCTGATTTTTTATATGTTGAGTTATATGAGTTCTTTGTATGTTTTGGATATTAACCCCAAATCAGAGATATAATTTACAAGTAAATTCTACAATTCAGTAAGGGGTCATTTTGCTTTATTGATAACTTTTTTTTGCTGTTCTAAAGCTTTTTACTTTGAGGTTGTCCTATTTGTTTATGTTGTTTTTGTTTCCCCTGATTAAGGATACATATCCACAAAAAATTGCAAAGACAAGTATCAAATAGTTTCCTACTCATGTTTTATTCTTGAAGTTTTGTGGTTTCATGTCTTACACTTCTGTCTCTAATAGACTTTGAATTTAATTTTGTCCATGGCATAAGAGCTGTTTCAGTTTGATCCTTTTGCATGTAGCATTCATTTTTTCCAAACACCATTTATTGAAGAAGCTATCTTTTCCCTCAATACATATTTTTGCCTCCTTTGTCATAGAATAATTGCCTATATCATAAATTGATCTCTCCATTCTGTTCCATTAATCCACATGTCTATTTTGATGTCAATACCAAACTGTTTTGATTACTATAGATTTGTAGTATAGTTTGAAATCAAAGAACATGATATATTCAGCTTTCTTCTTATTTCTCAGGATTGTTTTGGCTATTTGGGATCTTTTGTGTTTTCATTAAGATTTTAGAATTATTTGTTTTACTTCTGTGGAGAAAGCAACTGGCACTTTCAAATTATGTTAATCAAGAATGGGAGAAATGCATTAATATCAGCACCAATAAACTAAATATAATAACTAATTAGAATCTGTGATCAAATATAGCAATGCTAAATTTCACAAAGGTAAATAAATTTTTCCTACTTAATGAAGAGGAAAGCTGTTCTTCATTAACAGTTGCCATCTTGAAAATGTGCATTCAACTTTTAATTAATCTTTTTTTTTCTTTTCCATTTAAAAGTAAAAAAAAATGCTCAAACTACAGCACAATTGCACTCATCTTACAAGCTAGTAAAGTAATGCTCAAAATTCTCCAAGTTAGGCTTCAACAATACATAAACTGTGAACTTCCAGATGTTCAAACTGGTTTTAGAAAAGGCAGAGGAACCAGAGATCAAATTGCCAACATCTGCTGGGTCATGAAAAAAGGAAGAGAGTTCCAGAAGAACATCTATTTATGTTTTATTGAGTATGTCAAAGCCTTTGACTGTGTGGATCACAATAAACTGTGGAAAATTCTGAAAGAGATGAGAATACCAGACCACCTGACCTGTCTCTTGAGAAACCTGTATGAAGGTCATGAAGCAACAGTTAAAATTGGACATGGAACAACAGACTGCTTCCAAATAGGAAAAGGAGAACTTCAAGGCTGTATATTGTCACCCTGCTTAGTTAACTTATATGCAGAGTACATCATGAGAAATGCTGGGCTGAAGGAAGGAGAAGCTGGAATCAAGATTACCAAGAAAAATATCAATGACCTCAGATATGCAGATGACACCACGCTAATGGCAGAAAGTGAAGAAGAAATAAAGAGCCTCTTGATGAAAGTGAAAGAAGAGAGTGAAAAAGTTGGTTTAACACTCAACATTCAGAAAACTAAGATTATGGCATCCAATCCCATCAGTTCAGCTCAGTTCCATCACTCAGTCTTGTCTGACTCTTTGCGACTCCATGAATTGCAGCATGCCAGGCTGTCCATCACCAACTCCTAGAGGTCACTCAAACTCATGTCCATTGAGTCGGTGATGCCATCCAGCCATCTCATCCTCTGTCGTCCCCTTCTCCTCCTGCCCCCAATCCCTCGCAGTCCCATCACTTCATGGCAAATAGATGGGGAAACAGTGGAAACACTGACAGACTTTACATTTCTGGGCTTTGTGAAATTTAGCATTGCTATATTTGATCACAGATTCTAATTAGTTATTATATTTAGTTTATTGGTGCTGATATTAATGCATTTCTCCCATTCTTGATTAACATAATTTGAAAGTGCCAGTTGCTTTCTCCACAGAAGTAAAACAAATAATTCTAAAATCTTAATCACTGCAGACGGTGACTGCAGCCATGAAATTAAAAGACATTTACTCCTTGGAAGGAAAGTGTGACCAACCTAGGCAGCATATTAAAACACAGAGACAATATTTCATCACCTAAGTTCCATCTGCTGATAAGTCACTTCAGTTGTGTCCAACTCTGTGCGACCCCAGAAACAGCAGCAGCAAGATCCGTCTAGTCAAGGCTATGGTTTTTCCAGTAGTCATATATGGATGTGAGAGTTGGACTATAAAGAAACCTGAGCGCCAAAGAATTGATGCTTTTGAACTGTGGTGTTGGAGAAGACCTTTGAGAATCCCTTGGACTGCAAGGAGATCCAATCAGTCCATCCTAAAGGAAATCTGTCCTGGGTGTTCATTGGAAGGACTGATGTTGAAGCTGAAATTCCGATACTTTGGCTACCTAATTCAAAGAGCTGACTCATTTGAAAAGACACTGATTCCAGGAAAGATTGAGGGCAGGAGGAAGAGGGAATGTCAGAGGGTGAGATGGTTGGATGGCATCACCAAGTCAATTGACATGGCTTTAAGTGGACTCTGACAGTTGGTGATAGATATGGAGACTTGGCATGCTGCAGTTTCATGGGGTTGCAAAGAGTCGGACACAACTGAACAACTGAACTGAAGTGAACCATTAAATACGCTAATTTAAAAATCTATCTTGACATGTATATCCAGAGTTAGAAAGCTGATAGGCCTGCTTTCTTAAAATGCCATTAAATTTATTTGAGTCATTATGCTATATTTTTGACAGTAAATTTTAAGAAGAATGTAGAAAATTCAAAAGGTCCGTCTAGTCAAGGCTATGGTTTTTCCAATGATCATGTATGGATATGAGAATTACACTGTGAAGAAAGCGGAGCGCTGAAAAATTGATGCTGTTGAACTGTGGTGTTGGAGAAGACTCCTGAGAGTCCCTTGGACTGCAAGGAGATCTAACCAGTCCATTCTGAAGGAGGTCAGCCCTGGGATTTCATTGAAGGGAATGATGCTAAAGCTGAAACTCCTATACTTTGGCCACCTCATGCAAAGAGTTGACTCATTGGAAAAGACTCTGATGCTGGGAGGGATTGGGGGCAGGAGGAGAAAGAGACGACAGAGGATGAGATGGCTGGGTGGCATCACTGACTCGATGCACGTGAGTTTGAGTGAACTCCGGGAGTTGGTGATGGACAGGGCGGCCTGGCGTGTTGCGATTCATGGGGTCGCAAAGAGTTGGACACGACTGAGCGACTGAGCTGAACTGAGAGAATTCAAATGCATTCATACAGTATCAAGGGTGATAATGCAACTCAAAAGCATGTCTTATTAATAAAAATGAATTGAAAAAAGATTTGGGGGAAAATACCATCGTAGGAATACTCTAATATTGGGGAATATCAAGCAAAATTATTACTTGTTTTTCCTTACCAAGGGGAAAAAAAAAAAAAACCCACAGAATGTAGAAACAAATTTTCACTCAACATCAAAAATAGTTCTCTAGTACATTTGTGAGGGGCTGTCCTGATATCTCAGTTGGTAAAGAATCCACCTGCAATGCAGGAGAACCCTGGTTCAGTTCCTGGGTCAGGAAGATCCTCTGGAGAAGGGATAGGCTACCCATTCCGGTATTCTTGGGCTTCCCTTGTGGCTCAGCAGGTAAAGAATCTGCCTGCAATGTGGGAGACCTGGGTTCAATCCCTGGGTTGGGAAGATCCCTTGAAGAAGGGGAAGGCTACCCACTCCAGTATTCTGGCCTAGAGAATTCCATGGTCTATATAGACAATGGGGTTACAAAGAGTCAGACATAACTGAGCAGATTTATTTTTTAAAAAAAAGGTACAGTTGTAAAAAAAATAAAAATAAAAAGGTACAGTTGTGTAAATGGAGAATTTGCTATATAGAAGATACTCAAAAGTAGTTTTTATAACTATTCTACAATAATAGAGAAGATAGAAGGTGATGGAGAAGATAATCTGCATTTTCCCTTCTTGTCCTAAAATTTTAGAATTCTTTGCTAATCTGATAAAGTAGATCAGAAGACAATGAAAGATTTAGATCAGGACCTTACATTGGTGAGGTAAACTTTGATGAAGTATAATATAAAGTCGTCACTGAAAACAGTAACTTCTGCCTGAGAATAAATGAATTACTATAACTTCTGAGAAGGAAAATTTGTTATACTAAATCAAAACTTTACTAGGCATGAAAGACTATATGCTGAGTGAAAAAAATCACTTCACTGTAAAGAATGTTATTAAATTCAGTAGATAAGAAGATATTAACATCACATGGTGGAGAGTTCAGACAAAACATAGTCCACTGGAGAAGGGAATGGCAAACCACTTCAGTATTCTTGCCT
Organism: Oreotragus oreotragus; assembly: GCA_006410675.1. Taxonomy (NCBI): domain Eukaryota; kingdom Metazoa; phylum Chordata; class Mammalia; order Artiodactyla; family Bovidae; genus Oreotragus; species Oreotragus oreotragus. The sequence continues at coordinate 270,336 of SJYX01003279.1, read as the reverse complement.
GGAGATTTTCATGAACAGTATAAAAAGGGAAAAAGATAGGACACTGAAAGATGAACTCCCCAGGTCGGTAGTTGCCCAATATGCTACTGGAGATCAGTGGAGAAATACTACAGAAAGAATGAAGAGACAGATCCAAAGCAAAAACAACATCCTGTTGCAGATGTGACTGTTGNGATAGGACACTGAAAGATGAACTCCCCAGGTCGGTAGTTGCCCAATATGCTACTGGAGATCAGTGGAGAAATACTACAGAAAGAATGAAGAGACAGATCCAAAGCAAAAACAACATCCTGTTGCAGATGTGACTGTTGATGGACATAAAGTCTGATGCTGTAAGGAACAATATAGCATAGGAACATGGAATGTTAGGTCCATGAATCAAGGCAAATTAGAAGTGGTTATACAGGAGATGGCAAGAGTGAACATCAACATCTTAGGAATCAGCGAACTAAAATGGACTGGAAAGAGTCAATTTAACTCAGATGACCATTATATCCACTACTGTGGGCAAGAATCCCTTAGAAGAAATGGAGTAGTCCCCGTAGTCAACAAAAGAGTCCAAAATGCAATACTGGGGAGCAATATTCGAAATGATCTCTGTTCATTTCCAAGACAAACCATTCAATAGGAGAGTAATCCAAGTCAATGACCCAACCACTAAAGCCAAAGATGCTGGAGTTTAATTGTTCTATGATGACCTACAAGACCTTCTAGAACTAACACCCAAAAAAGATGCCCTTATCATCATAGGGAACTGGAATGCAAAAGCAGGAAGTCAAGAAATATCTGGAGTGACAGGCAAATTTGGCCTTGGAGTACAAAATGAAGCAGAGCAAAGGCTAACAGAGTTTTGTCGAGAACCACTGGTCATAGGAAACACCCTCTTCCAACAACACGAGACAAGACTCTACATGTGAACGTCACTAGATGGCCAATACTGAAATCAGATTGATTATATTCTTTGCAGCCAAAAATGGAGAATCTCTATACAGTCAGCAAAAACAAGACCAGGAGCTGACTGTGGCTCAGATAATGAAATACTATTACCAAATTCAGACTTAAACTGAAGAAAGTAGGGAAAACCACTGGACCATTCATGTATGACNAATCAGATTGATTATATTCTTTGCAGCCAAAAATGGAGAATCTCTATACAGTCAGCAAAAACAAGACCAGGAGCTGACTGTGGCTCAGATAATGAAATACTATTACCAAATTCAGACTTAAACTGAAGAAAGTAGGGAAAACCACTGGACCATTCATGTATGACCTAAATCAAATCCTTAACAATTATACAGTGGAAGTGACAAATATATTCAGGGATTAGATTTGATAGACAGAGTGCCTGAAGAACTATGGGTGGAGGTTTTTGACATTGTACAGAAGGCAATGAAAAAGATCATCCCAAGAAAAAGAAATGCAAAGTGAAACATAGTTGTCTGAGAACGCCTTACAAGTAGCTGAGAAAAGAAGAGAAGCTAAAGGCAAAGGAAAAAATGAAAGATATACCCATCTGAATGAAGAGTTCCAAAGAATAGCAAGGAGAGATGAGTAAACTTTCCTCAGTGATCAATGCAAAGAAATAAAGGGAAATAATAGAGTGGGAAAGACTAGAGATCTCTAAGAAAATTAGAGATACCAAGGGAACATTTCATGCAAAGATGGTCACAATAAAGGACAGAAATGGTATGGACCTAAGAGAAGCAGAAGATATTAAGAAGAAGTGGCAAGAATACACAGAAGAACTAGATAAAAAAAGATCATGACCCAGATAACCATAATGGTGTGATCACCAGCAAACTTGGAAAACTCAGCAATGGCCACAAGAGTGGAAAAGGTCAGTTTTCATTCTAATCCCAAAGAAAGGCAATGCTAAAAAATGTTCAAATTACCACATAATTGCACTCATCTTACACACTGGCAAAGTAATGCTCAAAATCGTTTATGATGAGGCTTCAACAGTACATGAACCAAGAAAAACTAAAGAGCTTCTTGATGAAAGTGAAAGTAGATAGTCAAAAATCTGACTTAAAACTCAACATTGAAAAACTAAGATGAGGGCATCATCCAGTCACAACACTTCATGGCAAATAGATAGGGAAACAATGGAAACAGCGACAGACTTCATTTTCTTGAGCTCCTAAATTACTGCAGATGGTTACTGCAGCCATGAAATTAAAAGATGTTTTCTCCTTGGAAGAAAAGCTATGATCAACCTAGACAACATATTAAAAAGCAACAAAGCTATGGTTTTTCCGTAATCATTATACGTGTTGGAGATGACTTTTGAGAGGCCATTGGACTGCAAGGAGATCAAGGCAGTCAATCCTGAAAAAAATCAGTCCTGAATATTCATTGGAAGGACTGATGCTGCAATACTTGGACTACCTGATGCAAAAAGCTGTCTCATTGGAAAAGATCCTGATGCTGGGAAAGATTGAAGGCAAGAGGAGAAGGGGACGACAGAGGATGAGATTCATTTTTTCCAAACACCATTTATTGAAGAAGCTATCTTTTCCCTCAATACATATTTTTGCCTCCTTTGTCATAGAATAATTGCCTATATCATAAATTGATCTCTCCATTCTGTTCCATTAATCCACATGTCTATTTTGATGTCAATACCAAACTGTTTTGATTACTATAGATTTGTAGTATAGTTTGAAATCAAAGAACATGATATATTCAGCTTTCTTCTTATTTCTCAGGATTGTTTTGGCTATTTGGGATCTTTTGTGTTTTCATTAAGATTTTAGAATTATTTGTTTTACTTCTGTGGAGAAAGCAACTGGCACTTTCAAATTATGTTAATCAAGAATGGGAGAAATGCATTAATATCAGCACCAATAAACTAAATATAATAACTAATTAGAATCTGTGATCAAATATAGCAATGCTAAATTTCACAAAGGTAAATAAATTTTTCCTACTTAATGAAGAGGAAAGCTGTTCTTCATTAACAGTTGCCATCTTGAAAATGTGCATTCAACTTTTAATTAATCTTTTTTTTTCTTTTCCATTTAAAAGTAAAAAAAAATGCTCAAACTACAGCACAATTGCACTCATCTTACAAGCTAGTAAAGTAATGCTCAAAATTCTCCAAGTTAGGCTTCAACAATACATAAACTGTGAACTTCCAGATGTTCAAACTGGTTTTAGAAAAGGCAGAGGAACCAGAGATCAAATTGCCAACATCTGCTGGGTCATGAAAAAAGGAAGAGAGTTCCAGAAGAACATCTATTTATGTTTTATTGAGTATGTCAAAGCCTTTGACTGTGTGGATCACAATAAACTGTGGAAAATTCTGAAAGAGATGAGAATACCAGACCACCTGACCTGTCTCTTGAGAAACCTGTATGAAGGTCATGAAGCAACAGTTAAAATTGGACATGGAACAACAGACTGCTTCCAAATAGGAAAAGGAGAACTTCAAGGCTGTATATTGTCACCCTGCTTAGTTAACTTATATGCAGAGTACATCATGAGAAATGCTGGGCTGAAGGAAGGAGAAGCTGGAATCAAGATTACCAAGAAAAATATCAATGACCTCAGATATGCAGATGACACCACGCTAATGGCAGAAAGTGAAGAAGAAATAAAGAGCCTCTTGATGAAAGTGAAAGAAGAGAGTGAAAAAGTTGGTTTAACACTCAACATTCAGAAAACTAAGATTATGGCATCCAATCCCATCAGTTCAGCTCAGTTCCATCACTCAGTCTTGTCTGACTCTTTGCGACTCCATGAATTGCAGCATGCCAGGCTGTCCATCACCAACTCCTAGAGGTCACTCAAACTCATGTCCATTGAGTCGGTGATGCCATCCAGCCATCTCATCCTCTGTCGTCCCCTTCTCCTCCTGCCCCCAATCCCTCGCAGTCCCATCACTTCATGGCAAATAGATGGGGAAACAGTGGAAACACTGACAGACTTTACATTTCTGGGCTTTGTGAAATTTAGCATTGCTATATTTGATCACAGATTCTAATTAGTTATTATATTTAGTTTATTGGTGCTGATATTAATGCATTTCTCCCATTCTTGATTAACATAATTTGAAAGTGCCAGTTGCTTTCTCCACAGAAGTAAAACAAATAATTCTAAAATCTTAATCACTGCAGACGGTGACTGCAGCCATGAAATTAAAAGACATTTACTCCTTGGAAGGAAAGTGTGACCAACCTAGGCAGCATATTAAAACACAGAGACAATATTTCATCACCTAAGTTCCATCTGCTGATAAGTCACTTCAGTTGTGTCCAACTCTGTGCGACCCCAGAAACAGCAGCAGCAAGATCCGTCTAGTCAAGGCTATGGTTTTTCCAGTAGTCATATATGGATGTGAGAGTTGGACTATAAAGAAACCTGAGCGCCAAAGAATTGATGCTTTTGAACTGTGGTGTTGGAGAAGACCTTTGAGAATCCCTTGGACTGCAAGGAGATCCAATCAGTCCATCCTAAAGGAAATCTGTCCTGGGTGTTCATTGGAAGGACTGATGTTGAAGCTGAAATTCCGATACTTTGGCTACCTAATTCAAAGAGCTGACTCATTTGAAAAGACACTGATTCCAGGAAAGATTGAGGGCAGGAGGAAGAGGGAATGTCAGAGGGTGAGATGGTTGGATGGCATCACCAAGTCAATTGACATGGCTTTAAGTGGACTCTGACAGTTGGTGATAGATATGGAGACTTGGCATGCTGCAGTTTCATGGGGTTGCAAAGAGTCGGACACAACTGAACAACTGAACTGAAGTGAACCATTAAATACGCTAATTTAAAAATCTATCTTGACATGTATATCCAGAGTTAGAAAGCTGATAGGCCTGCTTTCTTAAAATGCCATTAAATTTATTTGAGTCATTATGCTATATTTTTGACAGTAAATTTTAAGAAGAATGTAGAAAATTCAAAAGGTCCGTCTAGTCAAGGCTATGGTTTTTCCAATGATCATGTATGGATATGAGAATTACACTGTGAAGAAAGCGGAGCGCTGAAAAATTGATGCTGTTGAACTGTGGTGTTGGAGAAGACTCCTGAGAGTCCCTTGGACTGCAAGGAGATCTAACCAGTCCATTCTGAAGGAGGTCAGCCCTGGGATTTCATTGAAGGGAATGATGCTAAAGCTGAAACTCCTATACTTTGGCCACCTCATGCAAAGAGTTGACTCATTGGAAAAGACTCTGATGCTGGGAGGGATTGGGGGCAGGAGGAGAAAGAGACGACAGAGGATGAGATGGCTGGGTGGCATCACTGACTCGATGCACGTGAGTTTGAGTGAACTCCGGGAGTTGGTGATGGACAGGGCGGCCTGGCGTGTTGCGATTCATGGGGTCGCAAAGAGTTGGACACGACTGAGCGACTGAGCTGAACTGAGAGAATTCAAATGCATTCATACAGTATCAAGGGTGATAATGCAACTCAAAAGCATGTCTTATTAATAAAAATGAATTGAAAAAAGATTTGGGGGAAAATACCATCGTAGGAATACTCTAATATTGGGGAATATCAAGCAAAATTATTACTTGTTTTTCCTTACCAAGGGGAAAAAAAAAAAAAACCCACAGAATGTAGAAACAAATTTTCACTCAACATCAAAAATAGTTCTCTAGTACATTTGTGAGGGGCTGTCCTGATATCTCAGTTGGTAAAGAATCCACCTGCAATGCAGGAGAACCCTGGTTCAGTTCCTGGGTCAGGAAGATCCTCTGGAGAAGGGATAGGCTACCCATTCCGGTATTCTTGGGCTTCCCTTGTGGCTCAGCAGGTAAAGAATCTGCCTGCAATGTGGGAGACCTGGGTTCAATCCCTGGGTTGGGAAGATCCCTTGAAGAAGGGGAAGGCTACCCACTCCAGTATTCTGGCCTAGAGAATTCCATGGTCTATATAGACAATGGGGTTACAAAGAGTCAGACATAACTGAGCAGATTTATTTTTTAAAAAAAAGGTACAGTTGTAAAAAAAATAAAAATAAAAAGGTACAGTTGTGTAAATGGAGAATTTGCTATATAGAAGATACTCAAAAGTAGTTTTTATAACTATTCTACAATAATAGAGAAGATAGAAGGTGATGGAGAAGATAATCTGCATTTTCCCTTCTTGTCCTAAAATTTTAGAATTCTTTGCTAATCTGATAAAGTAGATCAGAAGACAATGAAAGATTTAGATCAGGACCTTACATTGGTGAGGTAAACTTTGATGAAGTATAATATAAAGTCGTCACTGAAAACAGTAACTTCTGCCTGAGAATAAATGAATTACTATAACTTCTGAGAAGGAAAATTTGTTATACTAAATCAAAACTTTACTAGGCATGAAAGACTATATGCTGAGTGAAAAAAATCACTTCACTGTAAAGAATGTTATTAAATTCAGTAGATAAGAAGATATTAACATCACATGGTGGAGAGTTCAGACAAAACATAGTCCACTGGAGAAGGGAATGGCAAACCACTTCAGTATTCTTGCCTGGAGATTTTCATGAACAGTATAAAAAGGGAAAAAGATAGGACACTGAAAGATGAACTCCCCAGGTCGGTAGTTGCCCAATATGCTACTGGAGATCAGTGGAGAAATACTACAGAAAGAATGAAGAGACAGATCCAAAGCAAAAACAACATCCTGTTGCAGATGTGACTGTTGATGGACATAAAGTCTGATGCTGTAAGGAACAATATAGCATAGGAACATGGAATGTTAGGTCCATGAATCAAGGCAAATTAGAAGTGGTTATACAGGAGATGGCAAGAGTGAACATCAACATCTTAGGAATCAGCGAACTAAAATGGACTGGAAAGAGTCAATTTAACTCAGATGACCATTATATCCACTACTGTGGGCAAGAATCCCTTAGAAGAAATGGAGTAGTCCCCGTAGTCAACAAAAGAGTCCAAAATGCAATACTGGGGAGCAATATTCGAAATGATCTCTGTTCATTTCCAAGACAAACCATTCAATAGGAGAGTAATCCAAGTCAATGACCCAACCACTAAAGCCAAAGATGCTGGAGTTTAATTGTTCTATGATGACCTACAAGACCTTCTAGAACTAACACCCAAAAAAGATGCCCTTATCATCATAGGGAACTGGAATGCAAAAGCAGGAAGTCAAGAAATATCTGGAGTGACAGGCAAATTTGGCCTTGGAGTACAAAATGAAGCAGAGCAAAGGCTAACAGAGTTTTGTCGAGAACCACTGGTCATAGGAAACACCCTCTTCCAACAACACGAGACAAGACTCTACATGTGAACGTCACTAGATGGCCAATACTGAAATCAGATTGATTATATTCTTTGCAGCCAAAAATGGAGAATCTCTATACAGTCAGCAAAAACAAGACCAGGAGCTGACTGTGGCTCAGATAATGAAATACTATTACCAAATTCAGACTTAAACTGAAGAAAGTAGGGAAAACCACTGGACCATTCATGTATGACCTAAATCAAATCCTTAACAATTATACAGTGGAAGTGACAAATATATTCAGGGATTAGATTTGATAGACAGAGTGCCTGAAGAACTATGGGTGGAGGTTTTTGACATTGTACAGAAGGCAATGAAAAAGATCATCCCAAGAAAAAGAAATGCAAAGTGAAACATAGTTGTCTGAGAACGCCTTACAAGTAGCTGAGAAAAGAAGAGAAGCTAAAGGCAAAGGAAAAAATGAAAGATATACCCATCTGAATGAAGAGTTCCAAAGAATAGCAAGGAGAGATGAGTAAACTTTCCTCAGTGATCAATGCAAAGAAATAAAGGGAAATAATAGAGTGGGAAAGACTAGAGATCTCTAAGAAAATTAGAGATACCAAGGGAACATTTCATGCAAAGATGGTCACAATAAAGGACAGAAATGGTATGGACCTAAGAGAAGCAGAAGATATTAAGAAGAAGTGGCAAGAATACACAGAAGAACTAGATAAAAAAAGATCATGACCCAGATAACCATAATGGTGTGATCACCAGCAAACTTGGAAAACTCAGCAATGGCCACAAGAGTGGAAAAGGTCAGTTTTCATTCTAATCCCAAAGAAAGGCAATGCTAAAAAATGTTCAAATTACCACATAATTGCACTCATCTTACACACTGGCAAAGTAATGCTCAAAATCGTTTATGATGAGGCTTCAACAGTACATGAACCAAGAAAAACTAAAGAGCTTCTTGATGAAAGTGAAAGTAGATAGTCAAAAATCTGACTTAAAACTCAACATTGAAAAACTAAGATGAGGGCATCATCCAGTCACAACACTTCATGGCAAATAGATAGGGAAACAATGGAAACAGCGACAGACTTCATTTTCTTGAGCTCCTAAATTACTGCAGATGGTTACTGCAGCCATGAAATTAAAAGATGTTTTCTCCTTGGAAGAAAAGCTATGATCAACCTAGACAACATATTAAAAAGCAACAAAGCTATGGTTTTTCCGTAATCATTATACGTGTTGGAGATGACTTTTGAGAGGCCATTGGACTGCAAGGAGATCAAGGCAGTCAATCCTGAAAAAAATCAGTCCTGAATATTCATTGGAAGGACTGATGCTGCAATACTTGGACTACCTGATGCAAAAAGCTGTCTCATTGGAAAAGATCCTGATGCTGGGAAAGATTGAAGGCAAGAGGAGAAGGGGACGACAGAGGATGAGATGGTTGGATGGCATCAGCCACTCTGGACATGAATTTGAGCAAGCTTTGTGAGTTGGTGATGGATAGGAAGGCCTGGTGTGCTGCAGTGCATGTGGTTGCAAAGACTCAGATATGACTGAGCAACTGAACTGAACTAAACTGAATATCACAACCCTTTATGTCCAAATTAGGCTGTATTTCCATAGTGGCCTTTTTAAGTCACATTATGAGTTGATGATCTGTGAAGGTCATGGCCTTTCTAATCTTTTATGCTTCTGTGATCTGTTATCATTCTATAATGTAATGATTTCAAATAGAGTTCACCAAGATGAGTTGTTTCCTCACTTATGATGGTACACTCTGGACATGAATTTGAGCAAGCTTTGTGAGTTGGTGATGGATAGGAAGGCCTGGTGTGCTGCAGTGCATGTGGTTGCAAAGACTCAGATATGACTGAGCAACTGAACTGAACTAAACTGAATATCACAACCCTTTATGTCCAAATTAGGCTGTATTTCCATAGTGGCCTTTTTAAGTCACATTATGAGTTGATGATCTGTGAAGGTCATGGCCTTTCTAATCTTTTATGCTTCTGTGATCTGTTATCATTCTATAATGTAATGATTTCAAATAGAGTTCACCAAGATGAGTTGTTTCCTCACTTATGATGGTTTATTGAAGACTTTCCTGTCCACTACTTGTTACTGCTGACTCAATAAAACAGCCAATTTAACATTTTGACTTTTCATGTTTCAACCAAATATTTGACATCATATTGGTGAAATTTTAATCCCTTTGAATTAGTTTTCTTATCTCTAAGATTGCTGTTACCTATATACCTTTTGGAAAGCTTCTAAATAATAAATAAATAAATAAATATATATATATATCTTATTGAAATCTTTTGGAACAAGGAAACATATAAAAGATTCTATTAATGACATTTTTATTAATCCTTATACTTCTGTGAGAAGTATATCCTTGATATGCAGGTGAAAGAGGATTATATAGCCAAGCAGTGAGCCAGAGTGTTTCAATATAGCTTAGGAAACTATAATGAGTTTCTTTTCTGACTAGGTTTACTATTTGTCAAGAATTGCTCTTGTTAGAAATAATCTCACAAACAGATTTAAGAATTCTCTTTAGGAAATATAAAAATTTAAAAAATGAAGTAAAAGTAAAAATATGATTGTTCTTACCATAAACCTATAAAACCAAGTTACAGGGAATCAAAACCCATATAATAAACTCTTCTTAAATAATACTTGATTGGAAAATGAAATACAAAATATTTAAACTTTTTGATTATGAATGTTGGCTAAAATATTCTAGTCACCATATGCTTTTTGAATATATAAAAGTAATATAACTTTACTATTAGATATATATGATTATATTTTGAAGACAATTTTTCATTCACATATTTAATTTTATCTGTGTTTATTTAGCATACATGATGTGCATAACACTTCTAGAAGTTTGAGACCAGCATAAGTATAGATTGATTTCACTATATAACACAAATGCAGTGTTAACAAATAATTCTGCATTGTTAATTCTTCCTGTATGAATGGCTTTATAATTCTATTTTTGTAAGTTCTTCAAGAGATCTCTCTCTGTATATTCTATCCTAATCCCATATTCTATACTGAGAACATGAAACTTTCTGCTTTAATACATTTGGCATGTGGCTATCAGACTAATTGTCTTAATTATCACATGTCAAGAACCTACACAGTTTCAATATTATTTTTAGAGGAAGGTTTTGGCAAGTATTCCACTAGCAATCTGAATGCTATTCTTTGGCAGAAAGAAGATCAGCTTCTGTTGAACACCTCTTACTTCAAAGTAGTGGCCTAGGAATGCTTGCTTAAATTAACTAAATATTCTCAATGCTACAAGTTAGGTAAGTTGAAGAACCACGCTTTATATACTAGAAAATAAATTGAGGCCTTTTTTAAAAACCAGTTCTTCACTCTCAGTAATACCATGGCCTTCTTTCTCTTTCTACAACTTTTCTTGTAGCCAAGATACTTTGTAAGTCTTATAAATATTCAAATCATGTCCCTACTTCAAAGTTTAGCTTATATTTCATTTGCTTCATAAGATGTTAATAATACAAAAAAGAGTGAATTTATTATCTAAAAGTATATTGACCTTAAAATTAAAACTTTATAAAATGTAAGGAGTTGTTTTGTTTCCAGAAGTGGCAGATTATGCACATAGACTCAGATGGTCTTTACCAATTTATCTATTTAACACAGGTTAACTGTGAGAATTATAATAACTTCACAAGCCAGTAGTATACAGTATAATGTCTCTTATAAAGTGATAAGGAAGTAACATGCTCCAAACCAATAGTAGATTGACCAGACTGTTGTTCCAGGCAAAGAGGAGTTGAAAAGTATAAAATATAAATTTCATCGAGATGAACCTTTCTATGAGTTAGTAGATTGTCCCAGAACTTTGGCTTAGCCACCCAGGAGCTGATGTCCCTTATTGCTGGAGCATGTTGCTAGGGAAGGAAAACAGAAAACACAGGTGTTAGCCAGCAAGATGATCTCTGGTCAGTTGTGTGGTTTTCACCATTACCTTGCAGGGTCACTTTGCACAAGCAGGCACTAATGCCTCCAGGTCTTTGGAGAGCTATTTAGATCAACAGAGTCTTCTTGCCCAGACCCAACATTCATATTGCAGGTCAAAATTTTTGGTATTTAAAACTTGAATATTCCCAACCATAGTTACCCCTGCATGCATTCTAACCCTTCTTTATAGCAGTGCTTGTTAGTAGCTTAGCTACTGAGTGTTTATTGACAGCCACAGATGTGACCTTCTGACACAGCTTCCTCAAGGTAAACCACTTCACCCGTGGAGAAAAACAACTTCATTCTTGGATTAAAACAATGGCAACAAAAAAGTGGATTTGAAATCATATCAGGCCAATACACAACATAGGGTGAGGGCATGCAAACTGTGATGTTCTTTATTGAATCTCTCAAACCTAATATATACCTACTGTGCAAAGAATGGGTAATGTACATGATTTGATGTAAGAGTGCGTGTGCTTATAACATTCTAGCGTTCCTATAAGTGTTAATCTTTGCAAAACATATGTCATATATCATGACAGTAGCATGTTTCAGCATCAAGTTTCTAAATACTGTAAAATAAACCTAATTTAGGAGGAAGCCCAAATGCTGAGAGATTATGAACAGAATATGACATATATGCTAAATCAACCTTTTCTCCACTCAGAAGTTCATCTTAAACAAATCCCAGGAAAGACATATACAGGTTTCACCTTTTACATATTTTGTTCCTGTTTCTATTTTTACTTATCTAAGAGTAACTTATACACTCTGATTCAGAAATTGGAGGGAAGGTCATTTAAGGCAGGGATGATACCACTGCTCTATTTATTCTTGAATAAAGAGTCCCATCAGTTTATTGATGATAACTGAAATTTTATACCAGAATTTCATAATTATTGAATATGAGTTCAATGAAAAAGTACTCTTGAGAAATATATGCTTAGATTAATGCACAGATACCTGTAAAATATAGTCATTTCTTTGAATCTGAGTTTAAGGATCCTTAGATAACAATATTTTAAATGGATATCTGAAGAGCCTGGATCTTCATAAATAATATTTTTAAAATATTATTCTCCTGACAAAATTCTGTACAAATGAGGTTTACTTTTATGTAGTTGAACTATATATTAATGTTGTCTTTATTTCCAATTCTTTCAAATTTTCTTACAAGTTTAATTGTTCATATTCAACTCTAAAATTTCACTTCTAAAACCCAGGAGCTTCTACAATATTGTAGAAGGGACTTTCCTGTTGGCTCAGATGGTAAAGCATCTGCCTACAATGCTGGAGACCCAGGTTCAATCCCTGGGTCGGGAAGATCTCCTGGAGAAGGAAATGGCAACCCACTCTAATATTCTNATAGACTGTCTCTTATACACATCTAGATGTGTATAAGAGACAGACTTTCCTGTTGGCTCAGATGGTAAAGCATCTGCCTACAATGCTGGAGACCCAGGTTCAATCCCTGGGTCGGGAAGATCTCCTGGAGAAGGAAATGGCAACCCACTCTAATATTCTTGCCTGGAAAATCCCATGGACCGAAGAGCCTGGTAGGCTACAGTCCATGATGTTGCAAAGGATCAGATATGACTGAGCGACTTTCTTTCTTTCACTTTCACTTTCAGGATGTAACAAACTTAGAGAATTATATGGAATCATTAGGGCATAGTGACAAGGCCATGAATTTTGGAGTCAAATAAGTCAGGCTTGAGGTGATTTCACAATGTACCAATAATATAACTATGGGCAAATTAATTAACCTTTCTAACTATCAGTTTTGGTAAAATTATTTTAAAATTGCCTTTTGGGGGAAAAAAATTGAGTAAAGTACGTAAAATCCTATTATGGCGGTTGAAAGGGTAATTAATTTAAAGTAGTGACTAGAACCCAATTAGTGTTTATTAATATTAGATTTAGTATATTATTTGCTGCAACATCTTGTAGAAGAAAAGGGTGTAATATATGCAAATCTGAGATCATTCTGTTTATTTTCAATTATCATAATATTCTATTTCCTTAGAATATTAAATTGTGATTGATACAAAGATCAAAATATTTCCTCATCATTTACATTCCTATTTGTAAAATATTTTGAGCATTACTATTACTTTGACATTCGTAATATATTCAAAACCTAGATTCTTAAATGTAAGTTTTGTAATTAAAACAAATGAATTTCTAAGTAATTTTTCAGAGAGACACATATCAAGTGATAGGAAAAAAGTGGGAAAGTAAGATCCTATATTTGGAAACTGGTTTTGCAAANATTCGTAATATATTCAAAACCTAGATTCTTAAATGTAAGTTTTGTAATTAAAACAAATGAATTTCTAAGTAATTTTTCAGAGAGACACATATCAAGTGATAGGAAAAAAGTGGGAAAGTAAGATCCTATATTTGGAAACTGGTTTTGCAAAAGTATTTTAGATATATATCAAGTGAAACACATATTAAGTATTATAATGAAACTGGGAAGATAAGATTCTATATCTTAAAATTGATTTTCAAAAAGAATTTATGGATATATCAGTTTCATAAAATTTCATAAAATATTCAACTTTATCAAAGACATGTATACACATAAAAGTCTGTGCAAAATATCCAATTTTGTGAGATTTAATGTTCTCAAAAATTTAAACTACACAGATGGCCAAAGTACACATGATCTTTGGGAAGTCTTGCTCCTTAATGCCTTTGGGCATGCTGTGCTTTGTTTGTCAAAATGGTGTCAAGTCTGTTAGAACAGCTTGGCCAGTTTTGACAGAATTCCTTCCTAAATTAAAGATAGCAAGATGAAGCTTGTAATTTTACAGGAGAAACTTGAGTTCTATCACCAGCTCTCCATGAACAAAAGTTACTTCTCACTTCAAAATTTATACTTCCTTTTTCATTTAAAAGAAGGCAATTATTTTCAGTGTTTCATTTAAAACCTTAATCATGCATTTTATTTCAGTTTTTTTAAATGTATCATAAACATACAGTAAAAACAATGTGACTAAATTTATTATTTCATCAGACATAGGCTTGACATCAGAGAAAAGTAGATTTGAATTTGCTTGGCACTTCACACCTGCATGACTGTATCTATACTTTTTTGAAAATAGTTTTAAGTAAACTCAAGATATTATGAGATTTTATCAGTATCACAGAACACAACTAAAAATATTTAACAGAGTGCTTAGCAAGTGCTTCACAAGTTATGCCACTGTTTGTGTGCAAGTTGTTGTTCTGTCTGTTATTGTCAGCAGAGCTAAAATCTTGAATGAGAATCCCAGTTATTTTATTTGGTTCATAGAGACCTGATGATGACCTGGATATTACACTGAAAAAAAAATGTTAAATTAAATTGATACTAAAAGAAAATCTGCTATATGCACACTCAATATTAAGCATTCTGTACCTATTGCATCATCAAAATGGTCACCATTTTACACATGGGAAAAATATACTGAAACATTGAATGTGTTGTTAAATATTTTTACTCATAGAAAATATTTGGCCAGCTTTTAACTAGGTCTTCTGTGTCCACCCCACTCCAGCACTCTTCCCTGGAAAATCCCATAGACAAAGGAGCCTGGTAGGCTGCACTCCATGGGGTCGCTAGGAGTCAGACATAACTGAATTTCACTTTCACGTTTCACTTCCATGCACTGGAGAAGGAAATGGCAACCCACTCCAATATTCTTGCCTGGAGAATCCCAGGGACGGGGGAGCCTGGTGGGCTGCTGTCTATGGGGTCGCACAGAGTCGGACACGACTGAAGCGACATAGCAGCAGCAGCTGTCTGTATCTAAAGCTCCTGCTCATGCCCTTGTGTAAGGCTACTTCTGATGTCCCCTGGTGTTTGGATTCAAAATTCTATTAAGACTGCAAAATATTTGGGGAAAATTTTCTCCAAGATCATATTGGATATTGATTTATTATCAAAATTAAGTTCTTGAAAATAAGTCAGTAGTTGACATTTTTGTACTTATATCAATATTGCAGGAGGGATTATTCTACTAGCATTACTGAATTTATGCTATGATTATTTAATGATAAAATTATTTCCTATATAACTTTATCTGAGACAAGATTTTTCACACATTGTTAAACATTTTACCAGATTTGTTTCAGAAATAAATATAAATCACATTTAAAACTCTGTTTTTATAATAAATTACAGTTTGAATATTTCTAAAATCATATAAATTATTTAAAATATAACTAATAATGCAAGTATTAAAATATTAATAATATGCAATGGACATTAGTGATTTCAAGTTATTTGTGTGAAACAGATAATTTTCTAAATCTAATTCTTAATAAAAAGCAATTATTTATAATAACATGGAATTAGGTATAATGCATGACATCAGCTTTCTGTTTTATATCCATTAAGAATAAAAATTATGTAATGAAAAATTCCATACTATGCTGTATTCTTACCTTATGAGTAAATGATCCACAACCAGATAAGATAAAAAACTAAGTTAATTAACTTTTGCAGTCATCAGTTAATTAAGCTAGGTAATGAAGAACTGCATGCTGAGCAAAGAAATCATTGATGCAGAGTCAAAGAATAAAATAAAGACTTTTAGAATCTATGTATTCATTGAGTACTTTACATCCTTCTTGTATCTTAAAGTACATTTATTTTTTAGCTTGTGTGTATGCACATGCACAACTATAAAATAGGCAAGAATATCCCCATACTCTCAGTATTAATGCTACTTTTTATTCATTTTTTTTAATGTGGCCTTTGCATTTGATACAAAATATCTAGAGATGTGGATGCAGTTTGCAGGAGTTCTACACTGTTAGAAGTTAACATGCAGCAGTGAAAATGCACTTGTCTTTGATGAACTCACATTGTAAAAGAAAATTTCTAAATTTTCCTTATAAGGAAAACTATTTATATGGTGTTTCAGACTTTTTACAGACCAAAAGACACCTTAAACGAATGGGAGGGGAAGGGCAAAAATGCTTAAGCTTTTACCACCTCAACTGAATTAGCTTCACACTGACATAGTTCTCTGGTCCTATTTTGCACCTGATTGTGAGAAGTTAGGAAAAACAGAGGTGGATGAGGCATAATATATAGTATATATCCTTATTTTGCCTGTTTTTAAAATTCATAACATTTAAGACAATTTGGGTGTATACTTATAACTCTCAAGAAAAATTTTATTCAGTTCAACTAACTCATTATCACATTCACTTATGATCATATTGAAGATAACCTAGGAGTAGAAATCAAGATACCTGCTAAGCAGTCAGTGCCATATACAGGGCTTCAGTCGAGTTGAAAAATATGTTTTCATTGTAAGGAAAGAAAAAGAAAGAGAAACAGAGGGAAAGTGGCATAGAAATAGGAACCAGAAAGATGACATTGAAACTTATGGAACTCCTGTGGTGATGTTCATCTCTTCCATGGTTCTTTTCTAAGGCTGATTCTGGTTATAACACCACTAATGTCTTTGATCAAAGTAAGAATAAATTATTTTTTCAGAGACTTTTGTTTAACATATCTGGAATACTGATTTGTGTTTTTGTATTCTTTTATACATAATATGTTGATTTGAAGATTTTTTTCTTTCCTCAGTGATTTTGCTAGCAATTTTGTTCAAGCATCTCATATTAGACTTGTAGATAAGGTGAAGGAATACAAAATTTTCTTTGACAGAAAGAACAGTAACTTCATATTTCTTTTTTTCTTAATGAAAGAGACACTGAAATAAGATTGAAATATTTGAAAAATTATCTTTGAGAGTAGAATGAGCATAGTGAGGAAAAGTAGATGATACTAGTATCATGAAAGAATGGCCTTGTTAGGATTCTCAACCAGATAATCCTATCACTAAAGAATAAGCTTATATGAATTCTATGTGTATATGTCATGTGTGTGTGTGTTAATAATTTTGCCTAAATTCACCGTGAATGCTTAAACAAAATAAAAAGCCAAAACTGCATGAGAGACTGTAATATTGTCATGGTTAAGACACAGATTTAGGTATGATTCGTTATTCAATTACTGTAAAAGTACAGTACTTTTCCAAAATGTTATTCTAAACATGTAACTATACATAGAAGATGACATAGTATTAAAGTTTGAAACAGTTGACAGTTTTCTAGTGTAAAATGTACTGCCTTTGTCAAAGAAATAAATCTCTGGCATAAACATTTGGCCAGTATTTTGAATCCTTACATGTGAGGGACGTCCAAAATGACTTAAGGACTAATGTAGTAATGAATGGTGGAAAAACAATGTTCCTGTGCAATTGAAGGCAGTTATTAATTTGTTTCAGTTGGATGCATATACCAGAAAGCTCAATTTATTCAGGCCGTTCAAGGGGAGAGAGAAAGAGATCGCTCAGCCTGAGAGAATGTATGGGTGAAACACTTCTTAAGCAAGATCTGTTCTTGCGTACAACACAGTGTCACTTTCACAAGCTGATATTTGGGATGGGGAGGGGCAAGGGGTGGATAGGGACAACTGTAACAAATTTCTTTAAGTTTTTCTCCAAGTATTTTAAATTAGAGAGTAACAATGAAGCAAAGTTTCCACTTTCCCACCTTATTTCTCCTCATGTCCACCAAAGTACTTGGAAATATCTATCACTACTACATTGTATGATGACATTATTATACTTACATGCTAAGATTCCTTATATGCCTTTGAGCTTTTAAGGGCTGACTAATTAGAATATGCATTGCCATTTTTTGACATTTAAATGTCTATTTAAAACTCATAGGTTTATGGGTTTTGAATTGTCTAGACAAGAATCATCCCTGATTAAGAATTATTCTACCACTGATTGCTCTATTTTACTTTAATTTGAATATAGGGCAACATCTTCTATATCATCTTCTATGTATAGCTATATATTTAGAATAACATTTTGGAAAATTACTGTACTTTTACAGTAATTGAATAATGAATCATACCTAAATCTTTGTCTTAACCATGACAATTTTAGTCTCTCATGCAGTTTTGGCTTTTTATTTTGTTTAATCATTCACAGTGAACTTAGGCAAAATTCTTAAAGATGTGCATTATTATTATGTATCTGGTTTTATTTCCATATTGATCATATCTCATTTCATTATCAGAGAAGGCAATGGCACCCCACGCCAGTACTCTTGGCTGGAAAATCCCATGGACAGAGGACCCTGGTGAGCTACAGTCAATGGGGTCTCTACCAGTTGGACACAACTGAGAGACTTCACTTTCATGTACTGGAGAAGGACATGGCAACCCACTCCAGAATTCTTGCTTGGAGAATCCAAGGGAAAGGGGAGCCTGGTGGGCTGCCGTCTATGGGGTAGCACAGAGTCAGACACAACTGAAGCGACTTAGCAGCAGCAGCAGCAGCAGCAGCAGCATGTCCATTGAGTTGGTGGTGCCATCCAACGATCTCATCCTCTGTCATCCCTTCTCCACTTGCCTTCGATCTTTCCCAGCATCAGGGTCTTTTCAAATGAGTCAGCTCTTCCCATCAGGTGGCCNGGTGGGCTGCCGTCTATGGGGTAGCACAGAGTCAGACACAACTGAAGCGACTTAGCAGCAGCAGCAGCAGCAGCAGCAGCATGTCCATTGAGTTGGTGGTGCCATCCAACGATCTCATCCTCTGTCATCCCTTCTCCACTTGCCTTCGATCTTTCCCAGCATCAGGGTCTTTTCAAATGAGTCAGCTCTTCCCATCAGGTGGCCAAAGTACTAGAGTTTCAGCTTCAGCATCAGTCCTTCCAATGAATATTGAGGACTGTTTTCCTTTAGGATAGACTAGTTGAATTTCCTTGCTATCCAAGGAACTCTTAAGAGTCTTCAACAACACCACAGGTTAAAAGCATCAATTCTTCAGCACTCAGCTTTCTTTATAATCCAACTCTCACATCATAATATACTGTTGAAGTAAAATCTGTACAAGAAAATCTATCAATACGGATAATATGATTATTAAAAAGTCAAACATTCTATTTATACTAGAAAAACACTGAGTCATTGAAATCAAGTGAAAATCAGAATTCTTTCCAAAGTTCTAAATTTAATAAAATGGTAAAAATATTAGCTGCAACATACAATAAGGTGCAATCATCTAAAAGTCATCAGATCACTTTTACAATTTTGCTTTATAATTGGGAATAATTAGGAAAAACCCAAATTAGTTTCTAAGAAACATGAACTTTGTATTCTAGCAATTGGAGCAATGTTCTATGTTTATAATAAATTATAATGTCTACATGTGGGTCAAAACATAATGTTGAAATTTTACATAAAGTTTAGTTCAGTTCAGTCTCTCAGTCTTGTCCAACTCTTTGCAACTCCATGAATTGCAGCACGCCAGGCCTCCCTGTCCATCACCAACTCCCAGAGATCATTCAGACTCATATCCATTGAGTCAATGATGCCATCCAGCTATCGCATCCTCTGTTGTCCCCTTCTCCTCTTGCCCCCAATCCCTCCCAGCATCAGAGTCTTTTCCAATGAGTCAACTCTTCACATGAGGTGGACAAAGTACTGGAATTTCAACTTCAGCATCATTCACTCCAAAGAAATCCCAGGGCTGATCTCCTTCAGAATGGACTGGTTGGATTTCCATGCAGTCCAAGGGACTCTCAAGAGTTTTCTCCAACACCACAGTTCAAAAGCATCAATTCTTCAGCGCTCAGCTTTCTTCACAGTACAACTGTCACATCCATACATGACCACTGGAAAAACCATAGCCTTGCTAAATGGACCTTTGTTGGCAAAGTAAAGTTTCTGCTATTAAATATGCTATCTAGGTTGGTCATAACTTTTCTTCCAAGGAGTAAGCATCTTTTAATTTCATGGCAGTCACCATCTGCAGTGATTTTGGAGCCCTCCAAAATAAAATCTGACACTGTTTCCACTGTTTCCCCATCTATTTCCCATGAAGTGATGGAACCAGATGCCATGATCTTCATTTTCTGAATGTTAAGCTTTAAGCCATTTTTTTTACTCTCCACTTTCGCTTTCATCAAGAGGCTATTTAGTTCCTCTTCACCTTCTGCCATAAGGGTGGTGTCATCTGCATATCTGAGGTTATTAATATTTCTCCAAACAATCTTGATTACAGCTTGTGCTTCTTCCAGCCCAGCATTTCTCATGATGTACTCTGCACAGAAGTTAAGTAAGCAGGGTGAAAATATACAGGTTTGACATACTCCTTTTTCTATTTGGAACCAGTGTGTTGTTCCATGTCCAGTTCTAACTGTTGCTTCCTGACCTGCATATAAG
>SJYX01003279.1:236048-246836 GCA_006410675.1 Oreotragus oreotragus | reverse complement strand
TGTTGACCATCTGGTGATGTCCATGTGTAGAGTCTTCTCTCTTGTTGGAAGAGGATGTTTGCTATGATCAGTGCATTTTCTTGGCAAAACTCTATTAGTCTTTGCCCTCTTTCATTCCACATTCCAAGGTCAAATTTGCCTGTTACTCCAGGTGTTTCTTGACTTCCTACTTTTGCATTCCAGTCCTCTATAATGAAAAGGACATCTTTTTTAGGTGTTAATTCTAAAAGGTCTTGTAGGTCTTCATAAAACTGTTCAACTTCAGCTTCTTCAGTGTTACTGGTTGGGGCATAGACTTGGATTACTGTGATGTTGAATGGTTTGCCTTGGAAATGAACAGAGATCATTCTGTCATTTTTGAGATTGCATCCAAGTACTGCACTTTGGACTCTTTTGTTGACCATGATGGCTACTCCATTTCTTCTGATGGCTTCCTGCCCACAGTAGTAGATATAATGGTCATCTGAGTTAAATTTACCCATTCCAATCCTTTTTAGTTTGCTGATTCCTAGAATAAAGTGGTTGATGTAACTAATTAAAATTCAACTGAGTTTCCCTCAGGCAAGTGGTGTGTTTTATGATGAGCAGGGATGCTGGAAGCCAGCACGAGGAATCCTGCCCATGACAAAGGTCATGAGGAAGTGGCTTGACAGGCAAAGGCGAGTCAGGTCTCAAGGGGTCCTCTGCCTGAGCATCTACCCTGAAACCAAAATCTGTCTGTTTACTGTTTGCTATACTATACTCTTCTGACATTAACAGGGGACTATCCCCTACCACCTTTCTCTAAAGAAAATTAACTTAGAGCTCTAGTTAATAAGTCTCCTGGGGGTATAAAGGGTTCTCAGCTCAAACCTCTCTGATAGTTTTCTAACTTGCCTGATAGGTCTGTCTGGATTTTTGCAACTGTGCATGTGATTGTTTACGGCCTCCTAACCGCGAGAGGCATAGAAAGTAAAACTTTCTAGGAAAAAAATCATTAGAATAGAACTGATTAAGGGTTTCATTGTGGAGCCGATACTTGCTGTCAAGTTTTTATATCCTTTGTTTGTTGTGTACCCGTGAGTGCGTTAATTAATATAGTTGGTATATAGAAGAAACAAGTAGCAACATAGATCTTTGAGTTAAGTATTTTCTTTGTTATAACCTACTGCACCTTTGTTCTATAGGGATGTAACTTTAGTGCTTTGAGGGTGATGCAGATTAAAGAAAAACACTTCAGGGGAAATGAGATTAACATTCATTAAGGAAGAGAGCCACAAAGTGTTAACAGGCCTCTTGGCCAGAAGATAATGTAAATATCCTGAGACCTTTGGTATAGGAAAAGATATGCAGAAGAAAGCCTGTTAGCGATAAGGGTCAGGACTGCTGCCCCTGCATGACTCTGCATCTTCCATTATGTAAAACTTAGGGTATATAAGCACCTTTTGAAAATACATTTATGGGGGTTTTGCACAAGCTTGGCTCCCCCGTGTCGATTCTCTCTCTTTTTCCCTCTCCCTTCCTCTCCTTTTCAGGCTGATCCCTTGGAACATAGAAGCTCTCTGCTGTGTTCACTTTTCTGCTCGGGCTGCTAAGACCCACGCAAGAGGGAGCCCAAGGTGGGGCACCCTCCGCTATTCAAGCGGGTGCCAGTGGCCTACATGAACAGAGCAAGTCTCTTTTCTTGAGACTTTATTAGCTTTCCGTGTAAACCAAGGAATATCAGCCTCTTTTCTCCTTTATTTTTTCACTACATTATTCTTCTCTAATCTCTCTTTAAATTTTTAATTAATCTCTATTCAATCCCCAACTCCATTCCCACTTCGAATTCCCTGGATCCACCGGGGCTGGATCCTGGCACAGGAACATCCTCTAAATGGTCCAGGAAAAAGAACTTGGTGGGTGAAATAATTTGTCTGCTAGTCTGGTCAAGGCTATGGTTTTTCCTGCGGTCATGTATGGATGTGAGAGGTGGACTGTGAAGAAAGCTGAACGCCGAAGAATTGATGCTTTTGAACTATGGTGTTGGAAAAGACTCTTGAGAGTCCCTTGGACTGCAAGGAGATCCAACCTGTCCATTCTGAAGGAGATCAGCCCTGGGATTTCTTTGGAGGGAATGATGCTGAAGCTGAAACTCCAGTACTTTAGCCACCTCATGCAAAGAGTTGACTCATTGGAAAAGACTCTGATGCTGGGAGGGATTGGGGGCAGGAGGAGAAGGGGACGACAGAGGATGGGATGGCTGGATGGCATCACCGACTCAAAGGACATGAGTTTGAGTGACCTCCGGGAGTTGGTGATGGACAGCCTGGCATACTGCAATTCATGGGGTCTCAAAGAGTCAGACAAGACTGAGCAACTGAACTGAACTGAACTGAACTGAAAGTTACCTGAAATGTGAGCCAAATGAAGTAATTTGTTGATTCATTGTAATTTGATTTGAAAAGGCAAACTTTCTTTCAAAATTGCTAACAAACAGAAGGTTAGTTATCAATTATCAATTTTAGGGACTTTTAAAATGTGAATTAAATTGTTAAAATACGTTAGCTCTGTAATTTTTGTATTTATTAAAATACTAATTTTATGGACTCTTAAAATTCAACAAGGACAAAATGATCTGAAAAAATTAAGAAATATAATTTCAAAGAAAGACCTATGGAAGAAATGACTATAACAGGAAGATTGAACTTTGTAAGGATAAGGTAGCAAACAAGGCAATGTCTTAAGGAAGAGCGACAGGTACTGATGCCCTCTAAAATTATAGATACTCATTCTTTTTGTGTTGGTCATTCTTTCTAAGGCTTTTTCAGTGGATAGCACTTTTTAAGATAAAATAACATCAGGAATTTACACAGATAACTTCAAATCAAAATTAATTATTAAAACTCATATCTTATACTTGTATTTCCCTTCTGACCTCTTCAATGGCATCTAAAATGATAGAAGTAAAACGTAAGTATTCAATGTGATGATTTGATATATGTATACTTTGTGGAAGGCTTCCCTGGTAGCTCAACTGATAAAGATTCTGCCTGCAACACATGAGACCCCAGTTTGATCCACAGGTTGGGAATATCCCCCAGAGAAGGGATAGGCTACCCACTCCAGTATTCTTCAACTTCCCTGGTGGCTCAGACAATATTCTCCTGCAACACAGGAGACTTAAGTTTGATTCCTGAGTTGGGAAGATCCCCTAGAGGAGTGCATAGCAACCCACTCCAGTATTCTTGCCTGGAGAATCCCCATGGACAGATGAGCCTGGTGGGTTACAGTCCATGGGATCACAAAGACTTGGACACAACTGGGTGACTAATCACAAAAACATGCATATAATTTGTGCATTCTCTCTGATAATCAATTCCTTAAGCATAAATGCTTCTTTCTGGACCATCTTATCAGTAAATTAATTCTCTGTGACTTTTTCAAAAATTTTTGAGAGCATTCCTGTTGGAAAGTATGGAAGTCAGAAGCCGAAAAATTTCTGCCGATGACAACTGTGTACCTGAAGACAGAAAAGAAGGGGCAAGGGAAGTTGAGAGAGCACAAAACCCATCAGAGATGAGGAGGACAGGTATTTTTATAATTTTGCCAGTTGACTTCCATTTTAGACTGAACATATGAGACAACCCAAGCATCGACAATTGGAGACAGTGAGAAGACATTTCAAAATACCTGTGTTACCTGAAGCTGTATTGCTATTATTTTACTCAAGATTAAGAAGTTCATTCAAGTTAGTAGTAGTGTGAGAAAGGTATTGAAGAGTTGATCTTAGGAGAAAAAAGAGGAAAATTGGCATGACTGAAACTGAGGCTATGCCCAATCACACTGATGCTAAGACATCAGGGGATTATATCTCCTGTGCTGCAGGTAATGGGATTTGGCTATATTTAAAGATCAAACATAAGGCACTGCTTTAAAAGTTACCTTTAAGAAGGGCTTTATTTCCAAGTTACATGCTAAAATGACTCTATTGGCAAGGCAGAACAGAATATAAGATTTCAAAAATCTTAAGTCACATTTGTATTTGCATATTTTTTCAGCAAGTCTATGTAAAACACTCTGTGAAACCATCCTGCATTAACTCAGCAAAGAATTAAGAAAAAAAATGGAACATACAGAAAATATCATGGATTGAAATACTTTTTGCCTCTGGTTCACGAGTGTAATAAATACAAAAATTATAAAGAAAGATAATGCTTTTTTTTTTCTTTTTTTTTTTTCTCATAATGTGAGAAGTTTCTAAAGCAATACTTTGTTCTAATCCCACTCAGTCAGGTCAGGTCAAGGTGAGATAAAAATTAATGCAACTTTCTTTTTTACATTTAATTTTAATGTGGTCTATATTTTATTTCTATATTTTTCCTTTTGTCTGTTTCTTTGTCCTTGTAGGAAGTCTTGATCATGTAATGAATTTTTAGTATCAGTATCACAAAGGTGTAAAGTTCTTTGCTTTGCTCCCTCTGATCTCTGAATGTTCACCTTGCATTAAGAATCTGCCCTATTTATTTGGTGTCAATAATGCAACTCCATGAGTTGTGAGCACTAGAATATTACCTTTGTGCACTAATTAATTGAATATGGTAATGAGGGCATGCCTACAAAGTCAAAGTAGGAGAAAATGAGAAATAAGGCAATTTATTTACCAATGCAGAAACAGTGAAAGAAGGTTTTACTGTCCCTAAAACAATGGTTTTAAGTTGCATTTTATATATCTAATTCTCTGTTCATATTTGAAGAGATGGATCAGAAGAGTTCATTTTATTTTAGTTTTTTAAAATTTGAAAATAGTAACAATGCTTTAAATCTAAGTATCAAGCTAAATTATTAATACTATTAATAATGTTCTTAAGCTTAAAATTTGTTTCTTGAACATATATAACTGTATATTTTATATCCAAATCTTTATATTGTGAACTACAGTAGCATTTCTTGATCATACTCACATACAGAGCAAAAATAAAATTGTATCATGAAGAAGTTATTAATAATTATAAAATGATTTTAGCAGGCAAATGCAATATTTTCAAAAATGCTAATAAATGAGTCAATTACAAATGAAACATTTTATTTTTATTTTTCACAAAGTAGTGTCTACTTAACTAGCAAGGTCACTACCCACCCTACCCAACACACAAAAATAAAACTGATGACCCCTTAATTAGGGTCTTGCCAGTGGCTCAGTGGTAAAGAATATGCCTGCAAGGCAGGAGCCACAGGAAGTATGGGTTTGATCCCTGGGTGAGAAAGATCCCCTGGAGGAGGGCATGGCAACCCACTCCAGTATTCTTGCCTGGAGAATCCCATGGACAGAGGAGCCTAGCAGGCCCTTACCGATAGGGTTGCAAAGAATCGGACAGGGCTGAAATGACTTAACATGCAAGAAGACCCTTTANGAGGAGGGCATGGCAACCCACTCCAGTATTCTTGCCTGGAGAATCCCATGGACAGAGGAGCCTAGCAGGCCCTTACCGATAGGGTTGCAAAGAATCGGACAGGGCTGAAATGACTTAACATGCAAGAAGACCCTTTAATTAAAAGTAAATAAATGGATAAATTTTAACTTTCTTTTTATGCTTAGTTAGTTCCCTCATACTTTAGGACATTTTTCATGTAAAGTTGAAGTAGGTTCATAAAATACATAAACTATATGTATATGTATCTGCAATATGTATCTGTATGTGTATGTAACTATATTGACAGACTAGGTATCATTAATGTCTCTGAACAAAGCAGATAAAGAAAGAAAGGTTAGAGTTTATGGAGTAAGAGACCAATATCAGTGTCACATCTGAAAAACAAAAAAAACTACTATAGTTTTAAAAGATGTAGTCATGAAGGGTAAGTACCATCAGTTCAGTTCAGTCTCTCAGTCATGTCCAACTCTTTGAGACCCCATGAATTGCAGCACTCCAGGCCTCCCTGTCCATCACCAACTCCCAGAGTTCACTCAGACTTACGTCCATCAAGTCGGTGATGCCATCCAGCTATCTCATCCTCTGTGGTCCCCTTCTCCTCCTGCCCCCAACACTTCTTTGCATGCGGTGGCCAAAGTACTGGAGTTTCATGCTTGCCCATAAAATGNTTGAGACCCCATGAATTGCAGCACTCCAGGCCTCCCTGTCCATCACCAACTCCCAGAGTTCACTCAGACTTACGTCCATCAAGTCGGTGATGCCATCCAGCTATCTCATCCTCTGTGGTCCCCTTCTCCTCCTGCCCCCAACACTTCTTTGCATGCGGTGGCCAAAGTACTGGAGTTTCATGCTTGCCCATAAAATGTCACTTTGGCCACAGTAAAATTTGAAAGCTGAAATGAGAGATTATGGCATTTTCCCTGATATATTGTTTTTTGGCATTTGCATGTCAACTTGTAGAGCTTTATCTATTTTTAAAATTCTCTAAGGCAATATTCTTTCACCAAGGGTAGCCATTCCCAACATAAAGAGGGAAAACAAATAAATGTATATTTAAATTTAAACTTAATTTCTGATAATTCTTGATAAGATCATAATGGGAGCAGTGGTTAAATCTAGAAATATCCCTGTGAGAGGTAAATATATAATTTTTGTTCTTATCAAAATACCTGTTATCTAATGATTAATCTATCCATCTCCTTTACAATACCACACAATCAATACGATTATTTACTTTTCTAAATATAGCTATTGTTGAAAATAAGCTCTTGTGTAATTTAACTATCCTTAAGTATCTCTAGTAATATGACTCATTTGTTTTCTATTCTTATTTATTTTTCTCCCAAATATTGACCAGCTCAGGTTACTTTCCATTTCTAAATTCATCTGTGATTATTCTCAATCTCATTGGTGTGATTTAAAATACAAGTAGCAATCACTGTGGCAAACATTTTTGTTTTAATAACTGATATATTTTTAAAAGCATAATTAGCTCTTACTTTTTCCTAACTCAAACATACCTGATATTATAGAAGAAATTATCCAAGAATTTTAAAAATGTGTTTTCTTAGTCAAATATGTATAAACTGACTTTTCAGAAAGGATTCACATAATTTTAGTACTTCAGAGCAAGCTATAACTTGAGGCTTCTCCATCTAAACCAGTGATTCATAAAATGTAATGTACATCTGAATAGGGTGCTTGTTAAACATGTAAATTCTTGGACCACCTCCACATCCATTGAAGCAGAATTTCTGGGGGAGAAATTTTTATGCAGATAAATATGGTTCATGCTCTGGCAAAGACTTAGCTAGCTGAATGAAACTAGCTAGTGTCTTAAAAACTACAGATTTAAACTCCTTCTGTGCTCTTTGAAACTCATCTTAAAATTCAAAGAGTGCAATAAAATTAGCCAGTTTTCTTTTCTATAAAAAGGGAACTAACATTTGTCAAGAAGCTGGAAATTGGAAGAGTAAAATTCAAATGCAGATCTGTCTGACTCCCAAATTTGTGCTCTTTTTCCAGCAATATGGACATCAATTCTAGTTTAAGAGTTTCTTGCATGAATATATGAATTACTTTGAGATTTCATTGTATAATCATGTAAGGAATAAAGCAAAAAATCTGGAGTTAGATTTTGCCTCTATTTAAGTTGTAGCTCTCACAGGAATATTAGTTTACCAATTGTGAAAATAATCTGAATGAAAACCTTACCTTCTTACCCACAAAACCTCTGATTTTTATATTTCAACTTTCTTTGCATGTTATTTTCCACTAATTAATCCATTACCCATTTCTATCAATGTTTGACTTTTAGTACTCATTTTGGGCTTTAAATCCTGTATTGATTTTGCATGCCTTTGTTCTCAAACTTTAATCTCTTAACTCTATGACCCTCTGCTTCAAGAAATGAACAGAAACAAACATGAATATAAAAGAGTTTGCAAAACACTTTAAATTTTTTTAAGTACATTATTTAAAGAATATTTGCAAACAGAATATGAAAGCTTCCCATATGACCTTTACCTACATTTCACATATGTTAGCATTTTTATTACATTTGCTTTAACATTTTCTGTCTCTTGCTCTCTTGTTCTCCATCTCATCATATATGTTCTGAAATTAAGTGCCTTATATGGTCACAAAGTGAAAGTGAAAGTGAAGTCATTCAGTCGTGTCCTACTCTTTGCGACCCCATGGACAGCCTACCAGGCTTCTCTGTTCATACGATTTTCCAGGCAAGAGTACTGGAATGAGTTGCCATTTCCTTCTCCAGGGGACCTTCCCAACCTGGGGATTGAACTCCAGTCTCCCGCATTGCAGGCAGATGCTTTACCCTCTGAACCACCAGGATGGTCACAATGTCATTATCAAATCAGAAAATTATTATCAATATGAAATAATTATGTCATCTATTGACAGTTTTATCAGTTGTTCCACTAGAAGCAACTATTTTACTAGAACCTGTTCATGGGCCACATGATGTATTAACTATCATTTATATTTTAGCTCCCTAACTTGGAAGCATTTCTTGCTTTTTCTTTGTCTTTTAGGACCTTGGTTTCTCGAGGAGGGAGGGACAATTATTATATAGAATGTTCCATGACATGTATTTATGTTATAATCCATAACACTTCTACTTTCAGCTTATGGTTTTCTGGCAGGAATTTCATAAAATTGCTGTTGTTTGCAAAGATTCATTGAAAATATTATGATGGAAATTTGTCTCAATCCTGACTATGTTAATCTTTATATTAGGTTAGGTATATTTCTGCCGTATTTTTCCATTGTAAAGTTACTATTCTTTCCTTAAGCATCTTGTTGGGAATAATTTGTGACAATATATTCTCATATTTATCATTTTTCTCACAATATACAGATGATAAATACCTGAAATATTTATAACTATTCATTAATAATATGATTATGATAGTTGGCAAATGGTAATTTAGTAATTCCATCATTTCTTTTACATTTATTACTTAAAATTAGTCATAAATTACTTTCTTTCTATCAAACCAGCTATTTATCATCCATTTATCATATCCAGCCATTTAACACTTAGTATAAATAATCATATATATTTCAACTATTTTTTATTCACAATGATATCACTTTTATTCTTATTCTATTAAATGGGTTATAAAATGGGTTCTCAGGTGGTACAATGGTAAAGAATCTGCCTGCCAATGCAGGAGATATAAGAGACACAGGTTCTATCCCTAGGTTGGGAAGATAACCTGGAGTAGAAAATATCAACCCACTCCAGTATTATTGCCTAGAAAAACCCATGGACAGAGAAGCCTGGCAGGCTACAATAAAGTTTATAAGATATTTTTGAGTAATACAGTCAGAGTGTAGAAGAACTCATTAAATTTTCTATAACATTTAGTATTTGTTTTTTTACATTAGGCACCTGATACATTTAGAATGTGTTTTTATAAATGGTAAGATATATGGCTTTAATGAAAGTGAAAATGAAAGTCACTCAGAGATGTCCGACTCTTTGTGACCCTGTGGATGATTCAGTCAATGGAATTCTCCAGGCCAGAATACTGGAGTGGGTAGCCATTCCCTTCTCCTGGGTATCTTCCCAACCCAGGGATAGAACCCAGGTCTCCAGCATTGCAGGCAGATTCTTTACCAGCTGACAAGGGAAGCCCAAGAATACTGGAGTGGGTAGCCTATCCCTTCACCCACAGATCTTCCTGACCCAGGAATTGAACTGGAATATCCTGCATTGCAGGTTGAGTCTTTACCAACTGAGCTATAGGGAAGCATGACATTATTTGTCCAAACACTGTCCAGTTGTCCCAGCACCAATATTTTTAGATTTCCCATAGTGATTAAATTTTTCTCTTTTAAGTTACTTTCTCTATTATGAAAGTCTAATATTGTCTACATGTACATAAGACATGATATTATTTATGTTATGTATGTCTTCTAAATTTTATTTACATTTTTTCTACTTAAGCAAGGTGAGCGTCCTTGACTTCCTTTTGTTTAGTCATGCTAGATGCTGTGCCATTTGTTGTGTTCATCTAAATTGTGGATTATTGCTTTTAGCCTTAAAATAAGCATCCTTTTTATGAGTAAGCTATTTTCATTTGAATGACAGTTTGTCTAGTACAAGGTAATTAACCCTGCATCTTTATTGTTTCCACTTCTCTGGTATGTCTTTGGCAATCTCTTTATTCTTAACCTTCTCTTTATCACTTTTTGTGTATCTCTTGCATAAAGCAGACAGTTCATTTCAGTTCAGTTGTTCAGTCATGTCCGACTCTTTGCCACCCGATGGACTGCAGCATGTCAGGCTTCCCTGTCCATCACCAACTCCCAGAGCTTGCTCAAATTCATGTCAGTCGATTCGGTGATGCATCCAACCATCTCATCTTCTGTGGTTCCCCTTCAATCTTCCCCAGCATCAGGATGTTTTCCAAAGAGTCAGCTCTTCGCATCAGGTTGCCAAAGTATTGGAGCTTCAGCTTTAGTATCAGTCCTTCCAATGAATATTTGGGACTGATATCCTTTAAGATGGACTGGTTGGATCTCCTTGCAGTCCAAGGGACTCTCACACATGTACCCCAATGTTCATCGCAGCACTGTTTATAATAGCCAGGACATGGAAACAACCTAGATGTCCATCAGCAGATGAATGGATAAGAAAGCTGTGGTACATATACACAACGGAGTATTATTCAGCCATTAAAAAGAATACATTTGAATCAGTTCTAATAAGATGGATGAAACTGGAACCGATTATACAGAGTGAAGTAAGCCAGAAAGAAAAACACCAATACAGTATACTAACACATATATATGGAATTTAGAAAGATGGTAATGAGGACCCTGTATGCAAGACAGCAAAAGAGACACAGATGTGTAGAGCGGACTT
>SJYX01003279.1:222559-234071 GCA_006410675.1 Oreotragus oreotragus | reverse complement strand
CATTGAAATATGTATACTATCATGTAAGAAATGAATCGCCAGTCTATGTTCGATGCAGGATGCAGGATGCTTGGGGCTGGTGTATGGGGATGATCCGGAGGGATGATGTGGGGTGGGAG
Source organism: Oreotragus oreotragus (assembly GCA_006410675.1). Taxonomy (NCBI): domain Eukaryota; kingdom Metazoa; phylum Chordata; class Mammalia; order Artiodactyla; family Bovidae; genus Oreotragus; species Oreotragus oreotragus. The sequence goes on along the minus strand of SJYX01003279.1, from coordinate 233,952 downwards.
GTGGGAGGGGGTTTCATGTTTGGGAGTTCGTGTACAGCTGTGGCAGAGTCATGTCAATGTATGCCAAAACCAATAGAGTACTGTAAAGTAAAATAAAGTAAAATAGAAAAAAAAAAAAAAGCTTCTAGTTCAAATGGACATCCTCAACAATTTGCACATACTCTAGGGACTTCCCTGGTGGTCCAGTGGCTAAGGCTGCATCATCCCAATGTAAAGGCCCTGTGTTGGATCTCTGTTCAGGCAACTAGATCCCACATGCCGAAACTAAGTGTTTGCATGGCACAGCTAAAGATTCCATATGACACAAGGAAGATAGAAGAGCCAGTTAATTAATTAATTAAAATATGCACACATTTTATTTCTGCCTCATATGCAGGCTGTGATATTGAGAATACATATCTATAGATCTGTACTTCTCCCTATCCTGTTTGCTCATTTGGAAAAGTAGAGGGCTGAACCCACCTAGAAAATCTTTTTAAGCCTCATTGTTTTATTATTTGGCTGCAAATACATCCAGTCAAAGCAAGCAGCTACTGCTAAAGGGAAGAAATTAACACTCCACAATTAATACTCCATTTCATTAACAATTAGATATGTTAAATGCCATTCAATTTGTTTGCACCATCAAGTCCTGGGAAAGTGTCCACACTTCTTATAACTTTCCAATAACTCTCCATCACCAACTGAGTTAATTTTCCAGGCAAGCAGGCTCATATTTTAATTCCCAGACTCTAATATCCTCCAGCCCTTGAGCCATTGATGAACTTGCATGAACTGATGTTGTTGACTGCCATCTGAATCCAAGGTAGGACTCTTTGGGATAAAGGCCCAGTGGATCCTTTTTGCACTGAGAAAACAAAACTTAGCAGAACCCAAATATACAGCTATTCTTTTCCATGCCTGCCCCCCACCATACCCACAGTGACTTTCAGGTGGCAGACACTATAAATTAATGAGAGAGCAGGTTTTCAGATGCAATACAGCTATCATCTCCTCCTTGAAGTCTTCTTCACTATAGGCTGAAGTGAAGGAATCCTAGGATGCCAAGTTTGGAAGAGATAATAACAATAACACTAATAGCAGTAGCAGTAGGAACGACATCCATTTATACATTTACCATATGTCAAATGCTACAAAATGCTATGTATATTATTTTGCTGTTAAACTAGATAACAACCCAATGACATGAATATTACAATTAAACTCATCTTACTTTCGAGGAAATTAATTGATACCTGAATTGGTTACTTGTTGGTTAGTTATTGTTGTATAACAAAGACCCTTGTATTTAATGGCTTAAAGTAATAATTATCACCTCACACAGTTTCTGAGGGTCAGGAATCTGAGAGTGGCTTAGGTAGGTGGTCTAGGCTCCAAACCTCTTATGAGTTTGTCATGAAGTTTGCTCAGGACTGAAGTCATCTGAAGGCTCAACTGGAATTGAAGGACGGACTTGGAAATCCAGTCACATGGTTGTTAGAAAGAAACTAATTTCACTCCATTGGTCTCTTTTCACAACATGGTGGGCAGTGGCTTTCCTCCAAGTCAGGAAACCAAACGAGAAAGGGGAGAGCAGTGTCTTTCACAGCCTTGACTCGGAAGTGGTAGGCCACCACGTGTGCAGTGCTCTCCATCGGCGATGCGCACCAATCCTGAAACAGGAAGAGAGCAAGGCACCCAGGGCATTCACCAGGAGGCGGAGGCCTTTGGCTGCCATGTTGGAGGCTGCCTGTCACACAGCTAAGGTGGCAGAACTAGTAGAGCCACTGTTAGGAAGTAGATTTACAAACTCAAGTTATATCTGACTCCATAACCTGTGCTTTTAACCACATGTCGTCTGCCTCCTTAAAAAGTTGTCTCATGTCGTCCACGTCCTGGGGCCTCTCAATATCAAGTGAGGTTTGACCAGAGAAGCAGAACCACTAGAAGTGATCCAGAATCAAGGAGTTATCCTGGGGCTTCATGGTGGCTCAATGGTGCAGGAGACACGGGTTAGATCCCTGATTCAGGAGCACCTGCATGCCACAGAGAGGCTAAGCCCGTGCTCCGCAGCTGCTGAGTCTGTGCTCTGGAGTCTGGAAGCTGCAGTTACTGAGCCCACATGCCACAACTACTGGAGCCCGAGGGCCCCAGAGCCTGTGCTCTGCAACAAGAGGAGCCGCTGCCATGAGAAGCCCACTTAGCACAACTAGATAAAAGCCTGCACAGCAGCAGAGACTGAGCACAACCAAGTGATGAACAAATATACTTTTTTTAAAAAAGAGTTATTATAGGAATCTGACCTTTCTGGATGCTGGTCATGCAACCTGTGTAAGGCTGTTTCTTTGGAATATGATGCTGTGGCCTGAATCCTGCAAGGCAGGCCATCAAGGAAGGAAAAAAGGGACATGAAGTGGGGAAGAGCAAGGACACACTGGAACCTGCAAAGGCGAAGGACCCCACGAGGATGATGTAGCGCGCACATTAATTCAGTGCCTCCAGATCTCCAGCTGTGATGGGTTGTGTATGTGACCTGCAGGAGAAGCTGGTTCCCTTCCTTATGAGAAGCTGGAGCAACTGAAGGAGGAGAACTGATGGGAACAGAAGGAGCTGCAGGGCTGAGGCTGCCTCAGTGTGAACTAGGAGATAAGCAACAATGTGGATGTCGGCCCCAGCCCCCAGTGTCCCGCACAGACCTGCCAGAACAGAATATGGTGACTGCTTCACTTCCTCCTTTCAAATGTTGTATTAGATGTCTCCTGTGGCCCTCAGTAACCCTGAATTTTCAAAGAAGGGAATCCTTGGGAAGTCAGTACCCACTTACCTAAACTGACACTATACACATGTACCATCTCTTTGGTTTCGTTGCCCATCTCCATAGTAGCACCTGCAAACCCATATACGCACTGTATCCATGAACACACTCCATAATCTAACAAGATACATTAGGCCTCTCCGTGTTACCATGCTTTTGTATATACTAATTCCTCTCTCAGGAATACTTTCTTCCCAGCCAGGACCAGCTGTATGGGCACAAGACTGGTGCACAGGTCCTGTGCTCGAAATAGCCCAGAGCTTGGTTTAATACTCAGTGCATTCAAGATGAACATCAGTTAAGCTGAATACTTTGCAGCAACTTTGTCACTTCACTTCCCAGCTTCTGCATCGACATTCCCACCAATGGCCAACTCATTACTTCCCTGAGGAGCCAACTTTAGACAGCATCGAATAGCTGTAATTGCTAGAACTGTCTTCCTCATAAAGAAATCAAATTTTATCTATATTTGTCTTCCTCTAGAGTCTACACACTGGTCATAATTTACCCAGCTAGCATAGAAAGTATAAATCTTCTCTCTCTTCTAATGATATCCTTCAGGTATGTGAAGGCAGAAATCATATGCTGCTTATTATTCTGTTTATATTTGCATATTTAACTGTCTCTGTGGCCTGGATCCATAGCTAATATATCTTTGGGCTCTTCACAGGGCTTCTGAGTCCTTAGGTTGGCAGCAGACCTAGGCCGCCTGGTCAGGGGTAATGGGAAGGACTGGGCTCTCTCTTGTGTTTCTAATACTCCTGCCAGATAACTTGCACATGTTTACATGGAGATAGAGGAGGCACAAGACAAGACAAACTTACCTAGTGAGTTCTTCCTTGGTCTCTGCTTGTATCATATCCCATTGGCCCATAGCGTGATCAACCAGGCTGATTTTCTGAGTGAGAGATTTCCCTGGGATAGAAGAGCTTTCCAGATTGTGAGACCTTCAATGCTAAAAGCAGTCCAGGGCAAAACAGGATGATGGATCACCTGCCCAGTCATATGACCAGATCCAAAGACTGTAGGAGGCCCTGCAAAGCTACGGGGCAAAGGGAATGGGTTGAGGGCCAAAGGGTTGGAGCCATTCGTGTGATCAGTCTTCTGCTGGATGGACTGTTTTCACATTACTCCTGAATCAGCTTTTAGGCCAAATCAGTGTATGTTCTCTCCATTCTATGTCTTCAACTAAAAACAAAACAAACAAACAAAAACAGCCATGGGAAATGGAAAGCACATTGCTAAAAAAAAATACAGTGAGTTTTTGTTTATTTTTAAAATCCTCATACAGGTATGTTTCAAGTTGATAGCAAAGGTCTCTTGGTCAGCCGCTCCCTAGAGCATTTCCAAAACAAGTTTATGCGCTTTCCAATTAAGCCCAGGTGAACTTAGCCCTGACCTGTAGCTCTGAGTGTCAGCACAGTGCCAGAACAAATGGATGAGAAATGTAGAAGGCAGCGAGCTGAGGTTTTGTTTTTGTTTTTATGCTTTGTCTCCACTACTCCAAGCAGTTTTTGACTGGGCATTTCTCTCAAATCAGGTCAAACTGATGCATGATGTTCTGGTAGTCAGAGCCTTCATCCACTGCAGCCATCTGCTTCTCCCGCTTATTTTCTGCTATTGACTTTCCGCTCCCAACAGGAAGTGCCGCTTTAGCCGATCATTCACTCTTCATCCACTTATTGAGCACCCAGTATTGACCATACACTGTACTAAACTCACGGCTGTGAAGATGTATACATCTAAATCAGTGATTTCAAGCAGAGATAGACTTTTAAGCAGATAATGCGTGCAAAAGTTCATCTACAACAAATACGAAATGTGCCCCATAGAGATCCATATAAATCAATGTAGAGGACAGAATGGCTCTCTTTGCCCAGAAAAGTCAGGAAAGATTTCAGAGAGGAAGTATACTTAGATTAGGCCTTGGAGGGACTAGAAGCTCACTTGTCACAAAGCAGAAGAGTTAAGGTCATGAGTTCTGGTGCCAGGCTGGGTTTGGAATGATACTCTGCCACTGGCTATCTGAGTGACCTTGGGTAAGTTGATTGCTTTCCCATTTTCCATTTCAATGTTTCATAAGTGAAATGGTCTTTTAAGGATTAAATGAGATTAAATTGTGTATGTGGGTGTATCTACCTGTACTCATGATACTTAACCCCACGCTTCTCAGAGAGAAACCGTGTAGCATTACAGTTACTTCTGATAGAGAAGCCACAAGCGTGGCTTAAGCAGTCAGTCATATGTAGGAAACACTAAACTCAGGAGCATGGGAAAGCATGGCATATTCTTGGAATCAAAAAAAACAAAAGTCCAGTGCGGGCATTGAATGTTACCTGTCAAGGTGCATGGCGGAAAGCCCACTAGATTGTTAAGGAGATGACACTGGAGACATGCAGAGAGAACTGAGAGTGGAAGACAGTGAGTCCTTGTCCAGAAACCCTGTATGGGCTTGGATGAGGGTAGTCACTAGACAACAGAGACAGGTCAGCCTGGTGTCCTGAGAAGGCCCTCCAGAATATAAGAAGATGCATAAGAACAAGCGCCGTATCTGGTTTGCCTCTTTCTCTGTGGACCTAATAGGTGCCTTTCTCAGTGTAGTTCCTTCCCGTGCAGAATGAGCACGTGAGTCAGTAGCAGTAGAATCACTCCTTCTGGAGACAGTCAGACAACAGAACTAGCTGCAGCAGCGTAGGGGGCTGCCAACCATTTGATCTATGTCGATGGCAAGAGTAGTATTTTAAGAAAAAAAAACAAAAAAAAAACAGGATGCTGATGCTGAACTGTTAGAACTTGGTCACTGACTGTGGGTGATGAGGACAGCATCAAGGCTGATCCAGACTCTAGCATGGATTTCTGGGCAGAATCCCAAGGAAATAGGATTTATAGTGAATTAACCCTTTTTGTTGGTCCATTCAGAATGATTTGCTGTATTTGTGTGCAACACTGCTGAGGGGATCAAATGATATCATAGATTTGTGAGTGCTGTATAAGTTGTAAAGTCACTGTGTAATGGTGAGAAATATTTATGTGTTCACAGGAGTTTGATGGCCTGTGATATGCCCCCCCATAATTCTAGGTAATGGGGGTATAGCATTAAGCAAGCAGTGACTCATTATTCAAGGAGTCTGCACTCTATTGTACTAAGAACTGGTCTGATTTTAAGTTGGGTGAGAATCATACATGCTCCTCCACTCAGTAAGGGCCAATATGAATTGAACTCTTTCATGATGTCAGTTTTCTAGACAACTTTATCTAATTATGGGAGAACCTTCAAAATAAATACATAATTCTCACTTAGAAGATGAAAAATGTAAGACATGTTAAAGTAACACATCAAGGTTCACAGTGCTATAAAGTGGTAAAGCCAATATTTGGAACTGGGTGGTGCTGGGGATCATGATGGAATTTTTCAGGACAGTGGGGTGGCAAATGCTATATACTTTGGAAGAGATTAACAAATATTGCAAATGATTATTTGGAAACTAAAATGAAATCCTTTTATTTTCATAACAGTAACTATAAATTTAAAGCTCAGCCAGTCTCCTTGGGGGCATGAGTTTAAAAGACCATTGAACTCATTCCTAGATAAAAGCTTGATGGTGCTTTCATAAAAACCCTTCCTGGTTAAGAACCTCAGCCACTTACATTTTCAACATAAAACTATTAAAAACAACATCTCAAAAACCCCATGAAGTTAAATACCCTTGTTAAAGTGATCACATATATCCCAGTTAAATAATAGCCGTAGGTGAGGGCAATTAGCAGATTCGGTCAGGAGAGAAAAAGATATGTTTTCAGATGAGATTGGAAATGAGATGGAGAGTCGATGAGGCAGAAATATACAAGACACTTTTTTCCCCCTGAAGTTTCTTGAATTCTGTTACTAATGATACCTTCAGATTCTAAGGGCTCTGACCGGAAAAGACACGTCATGATCAAGAAAGTTCAAGGAGACTTGACACGAAATCTGACCAGAATCTTCTTCTGCCTAATTCTTTCTGAATTGTCACAACAATCCTGCTCCATCTCTGTAACCACAAGATACACTCAGCCCAAATTCTATTCCCCGAGTCCTGCTTCAAATGTCGCCACTATTTTGCCATGACTTGAAAGTTTGACACTTTTGGGTCTTCCAGACAGGCTACAGAAATGCAAATACCTATCTGTGTTGTTTCACAGGATGTACTATACTTTTAGTTAAGAAATGCAAAGGAAGATAGTTAATCTCTGTGGGTCAGTGAAAGAAAAAGAAGGCTTCTGTTCATATGAACTGGGTTAATTACGATCCTTACATTTACAAACATGTGTTGTGTGTTCCTCTTGTTTATCACTGTATCCCGTGAACCAAGAATATGTCATGGCATTTCCATAAATATTCATTACTAAATGAATGTGTGATCTTGAACAACTTGCTTTATCTCTTGCTCTTTTTTTTTCTACACTCATTCTTGCTCTTGTGCTTCTTTCTCTCTCCCTGACCTCATGAAAAAGCCCATCATTAAAACAATGTAAAGCACTGGACGAAATGTGAAATTCTGACCCACCTCCTGATCCACAAGAAATATTTTAAAAGTCTCATTTCCTTCCCTCTCATAATTAAGAAAGTTCAACTAAGCTATACTATGTACTAATCCTACCCTTAACCAGCTCAGTCATCATCTTTGAGACTTATTTCTTATTCCTACAGAGAAGGCTAATGACATTTCACCCACCTCTCAGAGTTGGTCTGAAGATGACAAGAGTTTATAGACTTGGAAACATTTAGTAAACAGTAAAGTACTGTTTGCAAATATTTGTTATCATTATCCCAATCATGTCTTTATAGATTTGGGTCAGACTTTCTCAGTGGTGACACATCTTCCTTCGGTTGTGGGAGCATCTACTGTGTCCTTGGCAATCTTGGAATCACTATTTTAAAAAAAATCTCACTATGCTTTTATTAACTAAACCTACCTCTAAGCAGTCAGATGCTTTCTAGTGTCTCTAATTGCTCAAAGCAAAAGATCCTGAAGGAATTTATGTGGCCTCAAGGAACATTATTAATGGGGGGCCCTTTAAGGAAGGTAATTTTGGAAGCAATTTTCCATGAAATTGCTGAATGTATGCATCCATATAAATTTGAGCCCATTTGGTCTAATTTTCATTTAGCCCAATGATTGCACTAATGATATTTTTCAATAGATATTATCATTTAAGAGAAAGGGATCCATTTATTTATTACACGTGCCTAGAAAACATACTGCAAACTGGATTGTCAGATAAATATTTCTGTGAAGGTTTCTCTCTCTTTTTTTTTTTTTTTCTGTTCACCTTCAGTGATACTCCACCACAGTCCTTTTACAGTTGAGTAAGGAAAAGCTCTGTGTCACTGAGTTGGCTTCAGGCAGGGTTGAAACATACATTAAGAAAAGGAATTACATTTTATCCCGTTTTGTGATCCAACAGACTAACATTGGAAGTGGTTTAAAGGATGGATTTGAAACCAAGCATCTAGCTTTTAATTTTAGAGCTTCCTTACACAACAGATTGCACCAAACTTCACATTTTCCTACTTTAAAAGAAATATAGTAATACCAGTCTCCAAAGGTCTCCCATAGTTGTTTTCAGAATAATAATAATAATTTTTTAAAAAGACTAAAAATATAGGGCTTCCCTGGTGGCTCAGATGGTAAAGAATCACCCTGCAATGTGGGAGACCCAGGTTCCATCTTTGGGTTGGGAAGATCCCCTGGAGAAGGGAACAACAACCTACTCCAGTATTCTTACCTGGAAAATCCCATGGACAGAGAAGCCTGGCGGCCTACAGTCCATGAGGTCACAGAGAATCGGACGCAGTGGAGCGACTAACACGCTGCCTGGCATATAATGCACTCACTGAATGATTTATGCACAGGCATACTCATGGTTTACAATTTTTGTTATTTTTTTATTTAAATACACAATGTTGCTTAATAGCAAGCAAAATAGACTAAAACCGAATGTTGCCACATTTCTAACAACAAATACTTCAAAATTTTGAGTTTATTTTTTTAAAAAATCTTCTCAGGTTAAAAATAGGTTATAGAAAACACTGACTTTTTGTTAATTATTTTTACTTGCATAGTTTTGGGTTTCCAGACCGTAGTGCTTGGTCAACTCTCTCAAAAATGTGAAGTCATCAATTATATCTTTTCCAAAGACAAACATGCACATCTTTATTTTTTGTAAATAAAAAGTCAGAATTTAAGCACCATCCCTGTGCTGATGATAATTCTCCAAGAGATACTAATAAAGAATATAACTGAAAGCAAAGTATCTTGTAAATACTACAAATCACTTTTGTAAGTGAAATATATCTTCCAGGATAGTAGTTGTTTTTTAGTCACTAAGCCATGTCTGACTCTTTGAGACCCCCGTGGGCTGCCAGACTTCCCTGTCCTTCACTGTCTCCCAGAGTCTGCTCAGATTCACGAGAGGTAGCACCTGTTAGAAATCCTACGAGTGCCCGTCTTTCTCCTGAATCACCTGAGCAGTGATACTCCAGTGTCTTGTGCAGTATTGTTTCTTACATGGCATACAACTCTTAATTTTTTAAATTGAGGTATAGTTGGTTTACAATATTATGTTTCAAGTGTACAATATAGTGAGTCATAATTTTAAAAGGTTATACCCCACGTGTTATTATAAAATATTGTCTATATTCCCTATCGTGTACAACATGACCTGGTAGCTTATTTATTGTATGCACAGTGGTTTCTATCTCTTAATTCCCTGTCTCCATCTTGCACCTCCTTGCTTCCCTTTCCCACTGATAACCACTAGTTTGTTCTCTATATGTGTGAATCTGTTTTTTGTTGTTATATTTTAATCTTTGTAATTTTTTTTATATTCCATGTGCAAGTGGAATCATACAGCATCTGTCTTTCTCTGATCTATGCACTTAGCCTTCTTTTTATGGCTGTGTATTATTCACATGCCTATATATACATACAGGTGTATACATAGATATTCACATTTGCCACAGCTTCTCTGTCTATTCACTGTTGACGTCCATTGTTGATGTACTCTTATGTTGCGTCCATATTTTGGCTGTTGTAAGTAATGCTTCTGAACACTCATTCACATAAATCCTAGCAACATTTTTTGAATCTGTCTCCTAAAGCAAAGGAAACAAAAGTAAAATTAAGCTAACTAAAAGATTTTACACAGTAAAGGAAAACATTGACAGAATGAAAAGGCAACCTGCTGAATGGGAGAAAATATTTGTAAGTGATATGACCAATAAGGGGCTAATATCCATAATACATACAAACAGCTCTTTGAGGCATGGTTTATACCTCATCTTTTCTGATGTTGATGTCTCTCCAAGATAACAGTGATTTCCCATTAGTAAAGGCAATTGATTTTCTATCTTTTCTTTTACTCTTTATGACATGTGACTCTGATCATCCCAACACCAACATGCGCTAGATTTGAAACCTATATGAGAAAAAGTTGCCCTCAAAGGAAAAAAAAAAGTAAGAATACAGATTTCTCTGGTATAACTTACCAAAATGCTAACAAGGGAACAACGGCTGCTTTTGCAGCGTTGTAGACGCTTCATCCTGAGCGAGCACTACATCTTCCTTGTCACTCCCCATTAGTCAAGATCATCCCAGAAATCTGGTGATTTTTTCAGGGCTTAATCTTCTCCCAGCCTTCCTGAATTCACTTTGAAATCAGAGGCCCTTATTCTACGTGAGATACACAGCACTGATGGCAGAATCTGGGTCTTCTCAGCCTGTGTTCCATTTGCTTGTTTAACTTCATGCTATGCTTCACCCTTATACAATTTATAATTAAAGAAAAAGCAATATATTTTCTCCAGTTGGATTTTGCTGGTGAGACATGTCGGCAGCTGGGTTTGCCCTTTTGTTTGGACTGGAACATGTGGGTGCTTGACTGTGTCGATATTGTTGGGGCTGGAGTGTCTGCAATGACCCTCACCTACTATGAGACCAAAGGAATTTTTTTTTCAAAGTTCTTAAACAACAGAAACATTTTTTATAATAAGAATTTTTGTCCACAGTGTCAAGATTTTACTGACACCTTACCTCGTTTGCATCTTTGGTATCAGAGGAGGTGAGTCAGTATAATGTATGATTTTTCTGAATTTGAAGAATTCCTTGGGCCTTGATCTGTCTATGTTGTCAGGTGGACACAACGTTCACACTACATATTTCATCTTCTTGGTCTATTGTTACATTTATTCATATAAATATTCTCTTTTCTCGCTTTGTTAGCCCTAAATTGCAATTTACCTGATATTAATATTGCTATCCAGTTAGTTAGTGTAAGTCACTCAGTTGTGTCTGACTCTTTTCGACCCTGTGGACAGTAGCCCATCTGGTTCCTCTGTCCATGGGATTTTCCAGGCAGCAATACTGGATTGAGTTGCCATTTCCTTTTCCAAGAGAGCTTCCCAACTCAGGGATCAAACCTTGGTCTCCTGCATTGCAGGCAGATTCTTTACCATCTCATCCACCAGGGAAGCCCTTTGCTTTCAAAGCCCTTTGCTATTCAAGCCTTTTTTTTTTTTTTTTAGTATGTGTCTTGGTATATATGTTTTCCCTTTTTC
>SJYX01003279.1:186533-217662 GCA_006410675.1 Oreotragus oreotragus | reverse complement strand
ATTTTCTTGAAGAGATCTCTAGTCTTTCCCATTCTGTTGTTTTCCTCTATTTCTTTGCATTGATTGCTGAAGAAGGCTTTCTTATCTCTTCTTGCTATTCTTTGGAACTCTGCATTCAGATGCTTATATCTTTCCTTTTCTCCTTTGCTTTTTGCCTCTCTTCTTTCCACAGCTATTTGTAAGGCCTCCCCAGACAACCATTTTGCTTTTTTGCATTTCTTTTCCATGGGGATGGTCTTGATCCCTGTCTCCTGTACAATGTCATGAACCTCATTCCATAGTTCATCAGGCAGTCTATGGAGGAATTAGGAGTGCAAAAACTTTGATGAGTTAACACTGGCATTATCAAAAGGTCATGGTGGGGTCAAGGGAAACGGGGGCTGTCAGAATAGTATACTTACCAGACTGTCCTTGTCATCCCAAAAAATACTCCGAGCAAACTGCTCCTCAGAAGAGCTACACATCACCACTGTCTTGATAAATCATTGGCTGAGGGCTGATCTGAGAATATCATGATGACCTTGACTCAACAGTGAAGATAGTTAAGCATTCCCTCTGTAGCTGGACTTATCCTTTTTGAAGGGGATCTGGGTGTGTGTCTCATGTAGCAGAGATACATCCTGGGAGACTTTACAGCTTCCAAATCACCAGTTTCTCCTTAACTTCATCCATTCTACCGTTCAGTCTGTCTGTCTTCTTGTTCCTATCTTTATTCCCATCATACAACCATTTTCATACCATTACAAAGATAAAAATGCTTGCTGCTTTATACAGTCTCTTGGTATTGCTTCAAGCGAGCTTTTACTTTCTTTTTTACCAAGAATATTAATTATACTTATTATAAACTTCTTTTCTGCTTTTCCTATCAGCTCTGTGTTCCTCTGTGGTGTCCCTTTTACAGTGCTAGTGCTCACATTTTTGTAATCCTTGCCTACAAGCTTAAGCTCACACTTGAGTTAAACCACATGACCGTCAGCTGACCCTTCTAGGCCAAGAGCTTCTACTGAGCTCATTCCTTTGCTGTTTCCAGTAAGATTAAGAACTGGGTGATATGCAGCAGCAGGAGACGACGTTCCCCCACCGTCTGTCCAGAATTACTGGCCGTTCAGTTTCTGCCGTGCCTCTCCCCTCGAAGTGGCTCCTCTGATCACAACTGCTTGTTCAGAGTGCCCAGAGGGGTGAGTACAGTTCACAGAGCCTGTCAGCTTTCTCCTCCCCACGTGCACTTGGTGTTCATGTCCAGCGATGTCGCCTTACTGCTTCTCCTGTGCCTACTACTGCGCCCCACACTTACCTGCAAATCTCTGGAGCCTCTGCTTCTTTTGGCCAAATCCTACCTCTTATCAGCCTTTCTTATAATCCTCCCAGCCTTTATTTTGAATATGCCTCTCTAATAACTCAATTAAAAGCCTATTTTGTGGCACTTCAGGTGTTTTATATAGATCATGGAGATAATGGCATGAACTTCAAACACCATGCTGCCTGAAGTCCTTCTTTAGTGAAATTTCATTTTTCCCTCATAGGAACATGAATCTGTGTCCATTGAAGTGAATAATGCGGGTCTGAAGCTTTTCTCTCCAGAGGTCCCTTTGCATCTCACCTATGACTCCATGGAGCACAATATTTAAAATCCTCATATTGATGATCTTCAGGGTCACATTACTCATGGATTTTATGATTCCATATTGATGATCTTCAGGGTCACATTACTCATGGATTTTATGATTCCAAGGTCCAGGAGTCGCTGTGTTATTTGTAAGAATTCTGAAGTCTCAAAGGGCAGGGTGAATAGATTTCTCCCCCTTTTTCTCTTTATCCACAAACACAGAGCCAGTTAAAGAGCTGGGAAATTCCACAGGCTGTTTCCTAGGTCCAATATTGAACAAAGACAGAACCCTCACTTCCCTTTCACATTTTGGGCCTCTTTCTCCACATCTGTCAGAAAACAGCTCTTTTCCACATTCAATCATTCTTTCTCCCATTTCATTCCATTGATTATTAATACATCCATGATAGTAATGACTGATGGCTTGAGGGGAGTATGGGCAGAATCAAGTTGTGATTATCAATTGTATGCTTAGTCCAGGTCAGGGAAACCACGTTAGGAATGGCTGGCTGGTGAGAAGTTAGGTAACTTTTCCTTCATTGTTTGATAAAATTTATTAAGTCACATCTCAGTTTGCTTTTTTTTAATTTTTTTGATAATTTTTTCACACGTTGTAGTTTTGAAAGTTGAGTTCACAGAAAGGACTCTAAAAGATACCCATTGAGTGGTTCTGTTAAATGTCTCTGGCCGAATAAAAATGTCCTTTAGTGTTCGAGGGGAAAAAAAAATGAGAAAGAGAATCATGAAATTGGCTGCATAGGAAAATGTGAATGCCATTAGCATTCCCCACACAGCATGGAGTTAGATGAAGACAGGTCTCTTCCAGATGTTCTGTGAAACACCAGCATGTGCTGGCAGAAAGAAGTCTGGTCAAGATAATGTTCTCCAAGAGGGTTCATTGTCTGATTTTGCTTACTATGAGAACCTATGTTTTGGAAATAATTTTTTTTTAATTTTTTATTTTTTTGCTTTATTTTACTTTACAGTACTGTATTGGATTTGGCATACATTGACATGAATCCGCCACGGGTGTACATGAACTCCCAAACATGAACCTCCCTCCCACCTCCCACCCCACATCATCCCTCCAGATCATCCCCATGCACCAGCCCCAAGCATCCTGCATCCTGCATCGAACATAGACTGGCGATTCGTGGAAATAATTATTAAGTAGAGTTTACTTCATTGAACTATCAGCATGTAAAAGCACTTTCCAATGTTTGTTCTGCAGAACAGTTATCTTATGAGATGTGCTGTGTAAAAAGACCCATTAGTCAAATAAATTTGGGAAATAAGTCCATATTTCCTCCTCCTTTGGGGGATCTCTCATGCATATTTTCATGTTTAAACAGTTTAATTATTAACCTGGCATTTCTCAAAACTATTTATCACATCACCCTGTTTGGTAAAGTTACTTGGTACCTGTTGATGTGGACAGGTATAGTATATCCTGCTGATTAAAAGAATGGGTCACAGAAAGAGGGACCTGATTTCCAGTCCTTCCATTAACAAGTTAACCTCCCAGTTTCACTTCCCTATCTATAAAACGAAAACATCAACGGTTACCTTGCAGAACTGTTATGCTCACACGCAGTAATACAACTAAAGAAACTAGCTCAGTACCAGCCATGTGCAAAGAGCTCAGAAAATAGTAGCTGAATAAATAGTGATTATCTTGATAAAATTAGTAGTAACAGAAACTCAGCAGAAAGGCAACCTAGAAGACCATAAAGCTGTAAACACATGGATATTTCACTTTTTCTTAATCTGGTCCTAAAGATCCAGAAAAAGGTTTGCTGTTTAGAAAAATAAAAGAGATGGACATACCCCTTAAAATCAATTTTTGTTATTATTCCTTTGGTGGAGGCCTGTCTGCACCAAAGTCCTGCGATGCTCTCTGTTTCCTTTCTGACACTAATTTTATATTTACCCTGACAAGGAAGTTGCTCTCTATAATCCTCATGTCCTTCCTCCTCCACTGTCTCTTCCCCAGTGAGGAGCTCATTGTCCTTTAACACAACCACTGTTCTGTGTAGCTGAGGAGGTCTCAGAGGAGCCTGGGGAGAGACATATTTTTGCCAAAAGTTGAACCTTGGGTCAAATTTGAATTGAGAGTTTCCAGCAGCTATGTTTTAATAGAACAGCTGACCCTACCAGGTGGTGGTAGGTTTGAATTTTCCTGTTAGTTTCTGTTCTTTACTACTGGATTTTGTAAAAATAAATAAAACAAACAAAGCAGTCAAATTTATTTGGCAGCTGTTCTCATCACTCCAGCATGGGTGCTCAGAATTTCAATGTTAAACCTGTTTAAACGTTAATCATGATTCAGGATTCAAGAAAAGGCATCCAGTGTAGTATAATGATTGAGTGCATGAGCTTTGCTGTTTGAGACTGGGATCTGCTTATATTAGAATAATTCACTTGGCCTCCACAGACCTCATTTTCTTTATCTGTAAAGTGAAAACAAAAAGGTACATATTTATGAAGGTGATTATTAAAATTAAAAGAAATAGTGCATACTATTTGCTATTCTGTGGGCCTAGGAGATTGTTAGCTTTCAGAAAAGTGTGAAAGTTGACAGTTTAGCAGTTTTTGCATGAGTTAAGTTTCTATCACAAATGGGAATTTTGCTAACCATTCTTTGTCCATACAGATATTAATGTATGCAGCCATGAAATTAAAAGATGCTTGCTCCTTGGAAGAAAAGCTATGACCAACCTAGACAGCATATTAAAAAGCAGAGACATTACTTTGCCAACAAAGGTCCATCTAGTCAAGGCTATGGTTTTTCCCGTAGTCATGTATGGATGTGAGAGTTGGACCATAAAGAAAGCTGAGCGCCAAAGAATTGATGCTTTTGAACTGTAGTATTGGAGAAGACTCTTAAGATTCCCTTGGACTGCAAGGAGATCAGACTAGTCAATCCTAAAGGAAATCAGTCCTGAATGTTCATTGGAAGGACTGATGCTAAAGCTAACGCTCCAATACTTTGGCCACCTGATGCGAAGAACTGACTTATTTGAAAAGACCCTGATGCTGGGAAAGATTGAAGGCAGGAGAAAAAGAAAGGGGATGACAGAGGATGAGATGGTTGGATGGCATCACTGACTCGATGGACATGAGTTTGAATGAGCTCTGGGAATTGGTGATGGACAGAGAGACCTGGTGTGCTGCAGTCCATGGGGTTACAAAGAATCAGACACAACTGAGTGAGTGAACTGATATTAACGTATCTCATGCCCATTACAGCAGATTGCAGACGAGGTCATATATAAAGAAATGTTATGTTCTAAAGTCGGAAATGTCAGGTCAAAAGACAGTCTTATCTGATCTAGGGTCTAGGGGGATACACAGGGTTGAAGGGTATGACCCCTTTGTCATGTGTTTCCCTTTGTGTGGCAAAGCAATAAAGCCATTCCTTTCTACTTTACCACCATCCCCCCCTCCAAAAAAAATTACAGAGTCTATTAGCAAATGGGCATTTGTCTCTGAGGAAAAGTGATAGAAACCTAATATCAAAGAATTTTAGAGCTATTTTGCTAACTGGATGTTAAAGACAAGAATGAATGTAAGAGGTAGCATCTGCTTTGATCTAGGTCTCCTTGTGTGTGTGTCAGCCGCTTACTCATGTCCGGCTCTTTGTGACCCCATGGACTGTGGCCTGCCAGGCTCATCTGTCCATGGGGTTCTTCAGGCAAGAATACTGGACTGGTTGCTTTTCCCTTCTCTAGGGATCCAAATAGGAAAAGGAGTACGTCAAGGCTGTATATTGTCTCCCTGCTTATTTAACTTCTATGCAGAGTACATCATGAGAAACGCTGGGCTGGAAGAAACACAAGCTGGAATCAAGATTGCNCCAGAATACTGGAGTGGATAGCCTTTTCCTTCTCCAGGGGATCTTCCCAACCCAGGGATCAAATCCAGGTTCCCTGCAGTGCAGGTGGATTCGTTACCAGCTGAGCCTCAAGAGAAGCAACAAGCGAGTTCTCTGTCTGACTGTGTCTAAACTACTATTCTACCTGATAAGCATTTTCTATTAAATGACTGTATTAATATTTTTTAATCTTGCTATTTTTCAAGTATTTTGGTAATTTCTTATGATTTTAATTCCCTTTGTGTGTGCCTGTTTACAAAACATACATATTTTATACTTTATATCATATGTTTCTATTAATTGAAATGATAGCAGATAGATCTATATCAGCTGTTTGTTGTATCTGTTGTCTCTTGTTCATGCTGGATTATTTTCATGTGATCATTTCCTTTTGTGACTTGAAGTTCTAAGCTCTTCTTCCTTTAAAGTCTTAGCTAAGGGCATATGGATTTAGCAAGAAACTCTGTAGGAATTTCCCAAGTACCCAACGAAGACCTAAGACCAGGGATGGTTAGTATATTAATAGCAAATCTTGTGGCTTAACAAATTATAAAGAGGTTTAAATGCAAACCCTGCACCCAAAAGTGAAACAGGGTTATCATTTTAATTTCACAGATTCTTGGAGGATGCTTTTTCCACCCAGAGACTAGCGACAGGAGAACATGTTTCTTGACTTTATAGTATGCTGAAGGATGGCTTCAGCATACTCTTTTTCCTGAGGTAGTTCCAGTTTAATGGAACTTAAACTTCTCATCTTTACCCTTGGTGGGCCCAAGTCTTACCTGCTGTCTCTGAATATGTGGTAAACTCATGGGTCTCTAGTGTAGGGCCACACTCACTCCCAGGTATGGCATTAGCACCTGCATTTCTACGCTCGTTTATGGTTCCATCTTCATCCATGGCCCTGGGGGGATTTCACTTTTGTTCTGACAGGCTGGGCTATGCATGTAAAAGAAAGTTTGCCTCATTTTGTTGAGAATGTTTAAACATTTTTTTTTTTTGGATGATTTTATATTATTTTTTTTGTTTTATTTTTTTTTTTGTATTTATGAGTTTTGGTTTCTGCAGTCANGGGGGGATTTCACTTTTGTTCTGACAGGCTGGGCTATGCATGTAAAAGAAAGTTTGCCTCATTTTGTTGAGAATGTTTAAACATTTTTTTTTTTTTGGATGATTTTATATTATTATTATTTTTTTTTTTTTGTATTTATGAGTTTTGGTTTCTGCAGTCATCTGTGTTGTCCCAACCCAAGGTTAAGCAGAGTTGTTTCAGCCTAGGGTCCTTCTGTGATTCTGGGAAGCTGGCAGCACTAAGGGCGTCGGTGGTATGGTGGCTGTCTTCCCTTGCCTTCAGCAGAGCTGCTTTGCTTTTTGTCTGTTTTATACACTGGGTCTGTAAGGATTGGTTGCACATACAGTTTCCCTTTTCAAATAAAGTGTTTTAAATCCTGCGTTAAATTTTATAATGGAAGACATTGAGGATTTGTGTGAAAAACATGAGTCTCATTGTCCAGTGACATAAACACCTAGCAAATTCCAAACAGCTACCATCATCCTACATGAACGCCTATGCACGCCTTTCATGTTCCTGCAGGAGAAATCACCTCGAACTTCAGATGCACTTGAGGCAATCACACTTCCCCAGGGAGCAAGCCACTCCAGGAAGAAGTTGAACAAAGCCAGAGACCCATTAACTTTTGTGAACCAGGAAAGGTTCCTTCATTAAGGCTGGCAGCAGTGGGAACCTCACATCTGGAAAGAGTCAATAATGCATTAGGTTACTTAAGCTGTAGAAAGAGTTCATTGACTCTGGCCTTTTAAAGGCCTTTTAAAGTCAAAGGACTTACACCAAGGAGGCAAGAACTCTTCCAGCCCCCAAGAGGCTCTGAATAAGGTGAAATATTTGCTGCTGGGACCCTGCCCTAGATAAAGTACAGCAAAGGGAACAGAACAAACACAGGAGGTTGAAGAAGTCGGGTAAAGCATGAGAAGAAGGTAAAAGTAGAGAGAGGGATCAGATGGCTGCAGAAGAGAGAACAAAACCGTGCTAACACGGACAAGATCTCCAGACATGGGACGTGAAACATTGCACATCTTAGAGTCAGATTTGCTAGAATCAGCAGAGCAGGCTTCACCAACTAACATACAAGTATAGCTCCCATGCCTGACAATTCTGATTAACACGATCCCTAGTGAGGGTGGGCCTTCACCCCATCTCTATACCGAACCAAGATTGTTCCGACATTGGCCCTGGGATATCCTATCGCTTCTGCCAGTCGTGCCTCTCCACTTGGGATTTTTGTCTAACTTCAAATGTTCCTCGCTCAGGGATGCTGTTCCTCCTCTGCCACATGCACCTCCGTGCAAAGCTAAAGGAGGTTCCCTTGCAACATGATTTCTTAGCACTCTGCAACTTCCCTTTAATGCACTTAACACAACTGTAATTACATAATTACTTTTTTCACCTAAAAATAAGTAGATTTCTTTACTGACCAGCATGTATGTTGGATAAAAGCAGGGATGGAAGGCAATGGCATCCCACTCCAGTACTCTTGCCTGGAAAATCCCATGGACAGAGGAGCCTGGTAGGCTGCAGTCCATGGGGTCGCTAAGAGTCAGACATGACTGAGCGACTTTACTTTCACTTTTCACTTTCATGCATTGGAGAAGGAAATGGCAACCCACTCCAGTGTTCTTGCCTGGAGAATCCCAGGGACGGTGGAGCCTGGTGGGCTGCCGTCTGTGGAGTTGCACAGAGTTGGACACGACTGAAGCGATTTAGCAGCAGCAGCAGCAGCAGGATCATCCCTGGTGCTCAAAAAATATAAAAAATTAGGGAAATAAATGAAAAGTTTAAAGAGTGGAAGGCAGATTTTTTTTACAAGTTAAATACAATTAGACTTATAACAAAGTACTTTATAGGGCTTCCCAGGTGGCTCAGCAGAGAATCTGCCTGCAATGCAGGAGATGAAGGAGACAGCAGTTCAGTTCCTGGGTCTGGAAGATCCCCTGGAGGAGGAAATGGCAACCCACTCCAGTATTTTTGCCTGGCAAATCCCATGGACGAGGAACCTGGCAGGCTGAAGTCCATAGGGTTGCAAAAGAGTCAAACATGACTGAGGAAGTTACTTTATGGAGTCAACTGTTGATTCCCCAAAAGACCACCAAAGAGTCAGTTAATCAGGAAAAGCTAAATTTATTAGATTTAGTGCAAGAAAGAAGACAGAATCTTAGTGCTGTTTTAAAAATAGAAGTATGTAAGTTACACCACTCTACTGGCATAAAGTGAAGAGGAACTAAAGAGCCTCTTGATGAGGGTGAAAAAGGAGAGTGAAAAAGCTGGCTTAAAGCTCAACATTAAAAAAACCAAGATCATGGCATCCGGTCCCATATTTTCATGGCAAATAGAAGGGGAAAATGTAGAAGCAGTAACAGATTTTATTTTCCTAGGCTCCAAAATAACTGCAGATAGTGACTGCAGCCATGAAATTAAAGGCAATTGCTCCTTGAAAAGAAAACTATGACAAACCTCGACAGCATATTAAAAAGCTGAGACATCACTTTGCTGACAAGTGTCCATATAGTCAAAGCTATGGTTTTTCCTATTGTCCTTGCACAGATGTGAGAGTTGGACCATAGGGAAGGCTGAGTGCCAAAGAATTGATGCTTTTGCACTGTGATGCTGGAGAAGACTCTTGAGAGTCCCTTGGACAGCAAGGATATCAAACCAGTCAATCCTTCAACCCTGAATATTTATTGGAAGCACTGATGTTACAGCTCCAATGATTTGGTCACCTGATGCGAAGAGCTGACTCGTTGAAAAAGAACCTGATGCTGGGAAAAACTGAAGGCAAAAGGGGAAGCAGAGGATGAGATAGTTAAATAGCATCACCAAATCAATGGATATGAATTTGAGCAAACTCTGGGAGGTAGAGTAGGACAGGGAAGCCTGGCTTACTGCAGTCCATGGGGTCACAAAGAGTCGGACACAAGTTAGCAACTGAACACAACAGCAATGAGGTTTTGGGACCTGGGGTGTGAATATAAGGCAGGTCTTTCAAGATGGAAATTCACTGGGAGAGGGCAGAGATGGTGACATCATAGTTTTGGATTGATGAGCACAGTGACGTGTGGGTCTTGAAGTAATTCTTGATGAGGAGAGTGTATCATTCTCTATAAGTAAGCTGTTTAGTTGGTTCACAGGCTTATCTTCCACCAGCAAGTATTTCCTAGAGCAAGCAGTTAAATTACTATTATATATTTTTTTATTCTCAGCAATGTTTAGCAGAGAAATAGATAAGCATACAATATCTCAGAGTTATTTAGCCCAAAGAGAAGAGATTATGACTCTTTCTGATATTGTCAAACACAGGGACAGGGAATAATTTTTGTTTGAATTCTCAGCCTCCCCTTTTTGGTCATACTTTGACTTGAGCTTAATGGTAAACCATAGCTGTGTGGAAACTTGATCAATCCACATTTCCACTGATATTTGATTGCCACCAGGAAAGCCTGTGTTATCACACTTTTTAGAAATCAAAAAGTTGCAGGTTGTCTTGTTCTTTCTTGCCGGAAGATTGTTGGATCATTTGATGGGATGGTGGCTTCACTCAGATACTTCAAAACTAAGAGAAAGATTATAATCAGATTGTACTGATTTTAATTATACCATTTCTAAGCCAGGAGCCAAGGAGCCCACATGAAACCAAGAGAACAGATCCTGACCCCAGTTTGGAAGACATCGCAGAACCACATACGGGATACGGGATAAAGTCTCTCATTTCACTTTACTGTATGTTTAGTTCCTGAACTTTGCTTGCTCCTCTCAACTCTGCTACCAGAAGTAAACTACAAAAAAAATCCAAGAACTTTTTATTTTTCCTGACTGCCCATATTTAAATTCAATAATTTAGTCTTTAAGGGTTTTCCCTGAGTAAATATCTACGGGGACAACTTGGTGGGAAAGAAAAGTTGCCTTTTGAGAATTAGTACATGCTGGCATAGCAACCCCATGAATTCTGATGATAAAAAATGGATGCATAGAAAAGGGAAGCAATTTACTAGAAATGGAGCAAGTAGAAAATATCAAATACTAGGTATGAATCTGAGCTCCCTCATTCCAGCGATTGTGTGCACCACACTATACCATATAATCTCCCTTTGAAGAGCAACATGAAACACAACTATGGGTTAGCCCCATACATTTTTTCCTAATAATACAATTATAGTCATATCATTCTTGCCTGATATTTAAACTATTTATCTTTTGAAAAATAAATGGGGGCTTGGGTTTTTCCTGCAGACAATGGGAAGCCACAAGAGAGATCAGGAAGGAATTCACAAGATCAATTTTGCTCTTGTGGTAGTCATGTGTGGGATGAGAGAAACATGGCTAGGGTCCCAGATACTCCTATTTATAACCGTAGAGGGTTTTAAACAATCTTCTTCTCAGATATAAGGTTATCTGCATAGATCTATTGTCAGATGGGAAGGGCTGTTGTTTTCTAACTTTAAGGAGAATGCATAATTTAGGCCAAGATAATCACCAGTGATGCAAACAGCAGAGATTAATTTGAAAATTTAATATCCAAAGATTGGAGGACTTGCTTATGAAGCCATAGCTTCTAAATTATATTGAGGCATGGGCTGGTAACAAGTGCTCAGGAGCTTCAATGTGCAGAAGAATATTAAAAGATACCACATGTCCTCTAATTAAAATCAAAGTGGAGTAATGATTGCAGATATGATATTAGCAAAGGGCAGGAGGGCAACCTGAGAGCGGTGCCAGGAAGCCAACAGAGGCTGGAAGCCACCGCCTCCAGGGGGATTCTCCAAATCGCAGCAAAATCCCTGGAAATTAGCAAGAGCCAGAGGGAGAGCTAATGTTCATTGCTGGCATTATAACAGAGAATGAAAATATTGCTCTATCACACATGATTTGGACAAAGGTTTGGTCTGTTTGTTCAGTGCAAAGTGGCAACTGGGAGCAATTAAAAACAGCCCGAGATTGCAAGCAACTCACACCCAACAATAAAAATCAGAGGCTCCCAAGCACTTGATGTTTTAGGAATTTTTGATTGGTTGATTCTGTCGTCTCTGTGTGATCGTTTGCTTGCTTTGTAATTTTTTTTAGAGGCGTGTTAGTAGGACAAAGCCAGCAAAATGGAAGCCTTCCTTTCATTCCTAAGAGGA
The DNA here is from genome assembly GCA_006410675.1 of Oreotragus oreotragus. Taxonomy (NCBI): domain Eukaryota; kingdom Metazoa; phylum Chordata; class Mammalia; order Artiodactyla; family Bovidae; genus Oreotragus; species Oreotragus oreotragus. The sequence goes on along the minus strand of SJYX01003279.1, from coordinate 205,990 downwards.
CAGTATTGGAGCTTTTCCAGAGAACTGGCAGACCTTGCACGTATGAATCTTTCCCTAAAGTTGGCATGAAAGATGTGTCATTTAGAACATGTCCAGCATGTTAGAGGCATGGATTTCTAGGGCAGCAGAGAATATTTGAGATGCAGTCACAGATGCTGAAGCTCCAATAAAGAGCCAGCTCATTGGAAAAGACCCTGATGCTGGGAAAGACTGAAGGCAGAAGGAGAAGGGAGTGATAGAGGATAAGATTGTTGGATGGTATCACCGACTCAATGGACATGAATTTGAGCAAACTCCAGGTGAGGAAAGTCAGGGAAACCTGGTGTGCTGCAGGCCATGGTGTCATAAAGAGTCAGACATGACTTAGTGACTGAACAACATTACAACAACACAATGCGAGGGTTTTTTTTTGGCCTTTTTTTTTTTTTTTGATAATTTCTCTCCAAATTGGAGGAAGCTGGTTGGAATTAGCATGAAAGATAGATATCATTCCCTTCATTAGCCCATCCCTATTTAACCTTCATAACCAGATTTCCTCCTTGGTAGTTGTACTTCCTGGGTCCTAACCAAAAAATGGAGTGAAACTTAGATGAAGATTGCTTTATAAGCAGGGGATATTCATACATATGGCCCACACTCTACCACCTACCATATGATGTTCACAGCAGCATCATTAAAGCTTCACAGCATTCTTTCCATGTCTCCAGAAGCATTCTCTGAATCCTCTCAACGGAAGGTTCCCAAAGTCACTATCAGTCTTCAGAGGTGTCCTGTAAAATGCTAGTCACATGCTGTGTGTGTGAGCTTAGTCTCTCAGTCCTAAGCATCTAAAGTGTCTGACCCTTTGACACCCCATAGACTGGAGTCACATGCTAGGGAAACTAAAAATTTACGAGACTCCCAAATGTATCTCATCAACAACAAAAAAGATGATATATACAGTAAGTTGTAGGCAGTATCACTGAATTAACCGTCAGAAGTCCAGGGCTTTTCTAACTTCTTCTGCTTATCACTCTTGTAATTTTTAACAAGTACCTTTGATCCTCAGTTGCTTCATGCATAAAACTGTATACCAGTAACACTTTGGAAGTGATGTAACAATAAAACACAATAGTAGAATATTTTGTGAGCCATGGGAAAATATAAGAGCAAATTCTATTATTGGCATTAGACTCTGGTAATTATTAACTCCATTGTTTGACTCTTTTCAAAATTACTGGCAGAAACACCTTTGCCCAAACTTATTTACCGTAGTTTATACCATACTCCTCACTTCAGTTGTCCTCAAATTAGAATGGCCATCAGAATTTGTGGTGAGAGCTTCCTAAAACCCAGATTACTGAGCTCGCCTACCAGGATTCCTGATCCAGTAGGAGGGGGTGCGGGAGGGAGGACAGGAATTTGCAATTCTAACAAGTTCCCAGCAATTGTGATGTTGCAGATCCAGGGCACTATTTAGGGAAGTTCTGCCTCACTTAAATTCTACATTCTCATGTTTAACCTATTTCCCGTATATTCTAGGAGGCATCCGCAATGAACCCAACCCCATATATTTCTCATTTCCCAAAACGGCTACACCACTCAGTTTTCTACCATCCCTTGAGGCTTAGCATGTTCATATGTATTTTTAGAAATCTTCATTTATGCAATGTCTTGCCCTCCCGGAGAGATTGAGAAGTTCCTGAGGCTTCAGATTGGTGACTGTTTAGATCTTTCTCTATTACCACTGACACTAGTCTAAGCACCCACCTGCCCCCAAAGTAACCCCCTCAAAATGTCTTCTGGTTGATTCTTGAGGGTTCCCTAAGTCTCTGCCCAAAGGCTATGACAGCTCCCAGGCATCCTTTGTCCATAGTCAGCATACCTGTCACCGCATGGCTACTGTCTAGGGAGATTAGCCTTCCACTGGACACGACTACCCTTCCCTTTGTGGATGGTCACACTGCTTCATCACTCAGGCCTCAGAAGACTTGCCGCCAAATTCCAAGCTTTTTGTTAGAGAGTCCCATAAACAGGCTTTGCATTTTCCTTAATTTTCTATAATAGCAGAAATTAGTCTTTAGTATATTTGGAGATTTGTCTAAAGAATAACAAATATCTGTTGTTGTTCCATCACTAAGTCATGTCCAACTCATTGCAACCCCATGCATCGCAGCACATCAAGCTTCCCTGTCCTTCACTATCTCCTGGAGTTTGCCCAAACTCATGTCCATTGAGTTGGTGAAACCATCCAACCATCTCATCCTCTGCTGCCCTCTTCTCCTCCTGCCTGCAACTTTTCCCAGAACCAGGGTCTTTTCCAATGAGTCAGCTCTTCTCATCATGTGGCCAAAGTATTGGAGTTTTAACATTAGTTCTCCCAATGAATATTCAAGGTTGATTTCCTTTAGGATTCACTGGTTTGATCTCCTTGCTTTCCAAGGGACTCTGAAGAGTCTTCTTCAACACCAAGAAGTAACTGCAGAAATCAATTTGTAATTACATCCCAGACCCAGGCCCAGGCCCATACTACAGTTTTGGGCTTCTGACTTGCTCCCACTGGGTCTCTACATGGCCAGCTCCTGCCACTAGAAATAATCCAGTTTTCTTTGTATCTTAGACTCTTAGATCCAGAGAAAGAAAGACCATTCCACCATCTTTGCCATCTCCATCCCAACTCCTGAGTCCTTGTATTTCTGCCTGTACCTCTTCTTAGCATTCTTTGAGGAGACAGCGAGTCCTTCAGAGAAAGCCTTGCCTCTACCCAAAAGGAATTGCCTGACTCCATGGCCCCAGTGATAAAATTATAGGGTAGCTGGATATCAGTACATTCCTAAGTATGTATTATTTAGTCTGAAAAATCACTTTTTTCTCAAAGTGTCAGTGACCGCATTCCTTTTTCATTCTCTGTTTATCCGGAATCCCAAAAACTTGGGGGTGCAACTTCATCCACAACCATCTTGTTAGAAATGTATTGTGTGTGTGTGTGTGTGTGTGTGTGTGTGTGTTGCCCAGTCGTGTCCAACTTTTTGCAACCCCATGGACTGCAGCCCGCCAGGTGCCCCTGTCCGTGGGATTCTCCAAGCAAGAATACTGGAGTGGGTTGCCACGCCCTCCTCCAGGGGATCTTCCCAACCCAGGGACTGAGCCTGGCTCTCTTCCATTGTAGGCAGATTCTTTACCATCTGAGCCTCCAGGGAAGCCCTGTGTTGATAAGTAAATGCATATTAATATGACCTCTTTGTATCTATCTAAAGGCCACTGTGACTTGAGAAACAGTTTAAGTAGGTAAAACAGAGCTCTAGAATTTCCAGTGTCTCCTCTGCTCCTAATGCCATTTCTCTTTACTTTTAGCACACCTCCACTGCATCAAGGTACATTTGCAGCAGACAAACGTCCTTGTGCCTGTTTGTCTACAGGACAGGCCAACCTTTTATCCATCCTGCCCCCCATCCTGAATAATTTTCTGCTTTGCTTCTGCCAGTGATTTACCCAGGCAACCACAGGTGCCTGCTTGGAAGGCCCTGCCTTGAGCAAAGATCCCCGGCTTGTCCCCACTGCCAATTTGTTAAGATGAGCCCGTCCATCTGTCCACGTGCTGCATACCCTGAGTGGCAAAAAGCAATAAAAGGAAACCCCTCTTTGATGGCCCTCCCGGCATAATGCCGGCATGAGCAGAGGTTATTATCTCGTAATGTCATTGCTGTTTGCAGCGGTCCCCAATAGATCTGCTGACTGGCAAGACAAAGGGGGAGACTTGGTTAACACAGCTGCTGTGCTGTTGTGCTGGGCTCTGGGTGTCTTTTACTGCCCTTCAATTGGCGCATCGATTGCCATTCGACACTCTTTGTCCCATGGAAATGGTCGCTGGTGTATTTGTTTAATAAATCCCAACTTGGGCGATGACCACAGCAAGGCTGACTTGGCCTCTGTACTTCTGGGTGAACTGGGGAGAGAGGCTGAGAGTGTGAGTGAGGCTGCTCTCCAGTCCCAGGTCTGCCCGAATTTGCTCAGTGACCTTGGCTGAATCTCTTCTCTAGGGACCTTGAGTCCCTTCTCTAGATCCTGGATCTGACACAAGAAGAGTCGATGATTCCGTGATTCTTATTCCAAGACTCCAGCTCCCAAGAGTTGCAGCGTGAACTGCTTCAGAAGCCCCCAAAATAGCAGCAAAGTAATTGCAATGTATATTCTAATAGCAGCAGCTGTAGTAACAGAGCTACCCCTCCCCGGGTTTCCTCTTTAGGGGTGATATGCCAGAATGAGAAACAAAATTACTGTGTCTGTTCAGCAAATTCCTCCTGACAAAATCTTTAAGCGTTGACAAGAGTAATATACTGAAAATTAGTTTAGAAGTGTTTCAAGTTTCAAAAATCAATCAAAATCAAATTAAGTTCTGAAGACGCTGTCTGGTGAGTTTTAGGAAAAAATAAAGATTCGCTTCAGCGACTCGGGAAAGTGGTTTTGACCCCAAAAGAGGTGACTCTCAGTAGAAAGTAATTGTCCTTCCTTACATCTACCTTTTAGGCCCCCTCCAAGCAACTGGCTGAGTTTCCCTTTGTTCTATTGTCCCAGACATTTGTAAATAACTTACCAGTTGACCTACATTTTAATCCCATTTCTTTGCTTTCATCTTTCAACCTTCAAACCACATCCAAAGCTGAATGAGAGGAAAATTTTAAAGAGTAAAAGAACTAATCTTACCTCCCAGGGTAGTAAAAAGGACTGGTGGTTGGAGGAAAAAGGAATTAATAGCCCATGATCTCTCCTAATCTTGGTCTGACTGTCAAGTACAAAAGAGCGGATGGTGGAAAGATTCACATTTAGGACATGGGAAGGCTTGCCTCAATGGGCGCATGTAAGGAGCAAGAGCCAGCGTTGGCTTCAGTCCTGCTCTGGATGTGTGGCTCATGTATCGGGATCTTTCCCAGCCTGGAGGATAATAGTGATCCCATTGACATGCATGCCCAAATTACAGTGGCTCAGTTACCTCTCATGGTGGCTCACCCCACCCACCCTGACTACCCTCCCCCTTTCTTAATATTTTTGAGGACTTCTCAGAGGGATTAATATGTGTCTGCAAACCAGGTTGGTTGCCACAGTCACCACAAAGAGGCCCTCTCGTTCCTTTCCCTTCAGCTCATCCATGCCTATTACCTGTGAAGTCACCATAGCCGACATGCTCCTTGAAAGCTGCCAGTGCCTGGGCCTAGGCCGTTATTACATGTTGTTTCCAAAGGCTCATATCCTTGGGTGGAGCTGGACACTACTGGCCTCCCTTTACTCTGTGCAGACTAGGTCTCCAAACATCACTGCTTGGACCTAGAAGCCCTTTGTTCACAAGTATTTTGTTAAAGCATTGCATTCAGTTTCTGGCAAAGTCCCTCTAATCATCCGCGCTTAGATCCAGATATGGGGCTGATGGTGAGTGAGTGTGTATGTTTGTGTGTGTGTGAGTATTGATGGACTGGCATTGATGCTCTGTTTTATCACAACCCCAGCACTCTCAAGTAATCACAAAACTCATCTTTGGATATATTAGCAAGGGGTATTTTCTCAAATCCCCCAAAATAATTGTGGAGAAGGAAAAGTCAACCCACTCCAGTGTTCTTGCCTGAAGAATCCCATGAACAGAGGAGGTGGTGGGAAACAGTCCATGCGGTCACAAAGAGTCAGACACAGCTGAGCCACTAAGCAATATAATTGGATGAGGGTAAGAGAAAACTCTTGAGAGTCCCTTGAGATCCAACCAGTCCATTCTGAAGGAGATGAGCCTTGGGATTTCTTTGGAAGGAATGATGCTAAGGCTGAAACTCCAGTACTTTGGCCAACTCATGTGAAGAGTTGACTCATTGGAAAAGACCCTGATGCTGGGAGGGATTGGGGGCAGGAGGAGCAGGGGACGACAGAGGATGAGATGGCTGGATGGCATCACAGACTCGATGGACGTGAGTCTGAGTGAACTCCAGAAGTTGGTAATGGACAGGGAGGCCTGGCGTGCTGCGATTCATGGGGTCGCAAAGAGTCGGACACAACGGAGTGACTGAACTGAACTGAGGATGTGCCCATTTATATTATGATATGGTCCTTATGTCCGGTAACTTAGAACAAGAGGACAGTCTGCCCTCTCCAAGTAAACCTCTCCAACTTTCAATAGACAGAAGAGATGGCAACCATTTGAAAGGGTAGATGTTGAAGTTTCCGAGTCCCAAGGAACTTAGGGTTTTCAAAACAAGCTTTACTCACTGTTTGTATGATATATGGCATTTATGTGGTGACCCCTCATAGCCAAATCAGTAGTTTCTAGCCCATTAATCTAGAACTATCTACTTGTACCCCTATATGCAAGCTCACTTGCACACAAAAGAATCAGGTCACCATTTCCATCAAGTTCATAACTTTACATAAATCTATCTCCCTATTCCCTGGAGAGTTTAAATTACTAAGGATTTCGGTGACTTTTCAAGTTAATAGCAACTTCTCTTAGGTTCCCATGCATGCATGCATTCTAAGTTGCTTTAGTCGTGTCTGACTCTGTGTGACCCTATGAACTGTACTGTTGTAGATGAACATGGAAGCCTGGTGTGCTGCAGTCCACAGGGTTGCAGAGTCAGACACAGCTGAGCAATTGAACTGAACTGAACTGATGGACTGTAACCCGCCAGGCTCCTTTGTCCTTGGGATTCTCCAGGCAAAAATATTGGAGTGGGTTGCCATTTCCTCCTCCAGGGGATCTTCCCTACCCAGGGATCAAACCCGAGTCTTTTAGATCTCCTTTACTGGGAGGTAGCTTCTTTACCACTGTCGCCACCTGGGAATTCCTAGGTTACCATAGTCCTCACTTTGACACCTATCACAGTTTCTTGTAATTGTCAATGTAGTGTTTTCTACATCAAAAGTATTAGCTCTCAACCTTTGCAAACTTTGTCCCAGGTACTCCAGTTACATGTGAGTGATTTGTCTGTGGCTGATTTCACTCTCTGCACAGCTAGAGATATATTTGTTTTAGATAAATATCTTGAGAGCCAAATGTCCCTTCTCCTGAGCTTGGTGTGCTTCCTGCCTTCAGCAAAGCCTGGGGCTAGAAATATACTAAAGCTGGTTGACGCTGGCTCTCCTTCAGTAACTTTGTGGCAGGGGATACCTAGATGGAAGACTCATCTATTTATCCAAGCAGCCTAGAAAAGAACTTGGCACACAGTGTGTACTCACTGAGAAACCTGCAAGCAGCTCGAGAGGCGACATTTAGAACCCCATATGGAACAACTGGTTGGTTCAAGATCGAGAAAGAAGTACGACAGAGCTGTGTGCTGTCACCCTGTTTAACCTATACACTGACCACACCATGAGGAATGCCAGGCTGGATGAGTTACAAACTGGAATCAAGATAGGTAGGAGGTAGACGCAACCTCAGATATGTGGTGGATACCACTCTAATGCCAGAAAGCGAAGAGGAACTAAAGAGACTCTTGATGAGGGTGAAGGAGGAGAGTGAAAGAGGAGCTTAAGGTTAAATTTTTTTTTTAAAGGCCAACAACTAATATCATGGCATCCAGCCCCATTGCTGCATGGCAAATAGAGGGGTAAAAGGTGAAAGTGGTGACAGATTTCCTCTTCTTGGGCTCCAAAATCACTGCGGACAGTGACTGCAGCCATGAAATCAGAAGACGATTGCTTCTTGGCAGGAAAGCAATGGCAAACCTAGACAGTGTGTTGAAAAGCAGAGATATTACTTGACTGACAAAGGTCTGAATAGTCAAGGATATAGTCTTCCCAGTGGTCACTCACTTGTGAGAGCTGGACAGTAAAGAAGGCAGAATACCAAAGCATTGATGCCTTCAAACTGTTGTTCACTGGAGAAGACTCCTGAGAGTCCCTTGGAGAACAAGGAGATCAAACCAGTCCATCTTAAGAGAGATCAAACCTAAATATTCACTGGAAGGACTGATGCTGAAGCTCCAGTATTTTGGTCATCTGATGTGAACAGTCGACTCGTTGGAAAAGTCTTCTGGGAAAGATTGAGGGCAGAAGGAGAAGAGAGCATCAGAGAAAGAGATGACTGCACAGCATCACCAACGCAATGAACATGAACTTGGGCAAACTCTCAGAGATGATGAGGGACAGGGAAGCCTGGCGTGCTGCAGCCCATGGGGTCATAAAGAGCCAGACATAGCTGGGCAACTGAACAATGACAACAATGGATGAGTAGATGGGTGGGTAGAAGAAAGGATGGAAGGAAGGGTGGGTGGAAGGAAGAAAAGCAATGTCAATGACAAAATTAAGATATATATTCTGGAAATAATGATAATCAAAGCTTTATGCTAAAAATACAATTTTTACCTGCTTAATAAATTACAATATAGGCATTTGGAAAATTCAATATAGATAAAACTAAGTTTTACAACAAGTTCTCTGAGTAAAACTAGTGCTAAATTATTATTGTGTTTCCATGTGCTTGAATTTTCATGCATATAAGGCAAAACACATTTTCCTTAACAAAATTCTTGTAAGTATATTCTGATTTATAGCATCGCTCCTTTCTCACACTTAAGTTATACCATAGGAGTTTTTTCTTTAATATGATGTGAAGTTTTCTTGTAAGACATTATTCTTAATGATTCACAGTATTCTCTTGTATTGGTATAATCAGTTTTGTTTAATTTTCTATTCTTTGACATTTAAACTTTAAAAAAATTTTGTAAATTATAAATAAATAGGCTACAACTTTACACATCTATGTGCATATTTTAGGAACTATTGGGAGATACACACACATACCCATCTATGTTCTATTGATCAATTGATTGATCTGTCTGTCTTCTATCTATATCTACATCATGCAGGCGAGTGCCAATTTCAGTGTATCTTTGCTTTTCTCACTTTTGGATACTTCTTGAAAGCAATGAAAAATGAAAGGAACACTTCAACTCTAATAGATTTTCATACATAAATTACTTCAGTGGCAAGTTGTATGAATAGAATAGGACCACAATTTTCCTAAAATTAAAAACTCAGGAATCATTAGATTCCTCCATCTTCCCCTTTCCTGACATTAATGAACCCTTGAGTCAGGTCCAGATAACTTTCATAATGTGGCCCCCAAGCCTTTCTTCTTCAGCCCTCCTGGCACTATTGTAGTTCAGGGACCCTGCTTGCTCTCCTGAGTCATCCAAATTGCTTCTTGTCAGGGCTCATTACCTCCAATTTCTCTTTTTATACTAACATTTCCCATGATATTTTCCATCAAACACCGGTGCCCATGGGATACGTGATGAAAGAAGTTCCATGACAAGTGAAATTATGAAAGCTCTCCTATCCTCTCTTCCTGGAGATTCATTGAGCGTATCAGTGTACTAGATGTTGTAGCACGTTCTACAGCTAAATCATCAAAACAAGAAAAAAATCAATAAGAAAAAGTTTAATTAGCTTGGTTGAACCTAACATTTACTAACCTTTGCTCATTCATTCTTTCAACACATATTTATTGTGTAACTACTATTTCTGATAGCTGTGTGTTTGTATTTATAGGTTTGTAACTGAGACACCTTTTAACAACCAGTTGAACTTGTGCCTTAAGAATATATTTTGGGGGATACTTTTATATTGAATCTTTCACACGGCTGATAAATTAATTTTCTAAAGACTATATATATATACACATACATAGTTGTTGTTTTTGTTTAATGGCTAAGTTGTATCCAACTCTTTGCAACGTCATGAACCACAGCACACCAGGCTTCCCTGTCCTTCACTATCTCCTGGAGTTTGCTCAAATTCATGCTCATTGAGTTGGTGATGCTATTGAACCATCTCATCCTTTGCCACCCTCTTCTCCCTTTGCCTTCCATCTTTCCCAGTGTTAAAGTCTTGTCCAATGAGTCAACTCTTTGCATCAGGTGGCAAAAGTATTGGAGCTTCAACTTCAGGCTCAGTCCTTCCAATGAATATTCAGGGTTATTTTTGCTTTAGGATTGACTGGTTTGATCTGCTTGCAGTCCAAGGGACTCTCAAGAGTCTTCTCCAGCATCACAATTCAAAACCATCAATTCTTTGGCATATGTGTGTGTGTGTGTGTGTATGTGTGTGTGTGTGTTTGTACCCTTTTAAACTATAAAAAGTATTCAGTTCAGTTCAGTTGCTCAGTCGTGTCCACCTCTTTGCGATCCCATGAATTGCAGCATGCCAGGCCTCCCTGTCCATCACCAACTCCCGGAGTTCACTCAGACTCACATCCGTTGAGTCAGTGATGCCATCCAGCCATCTCATCCTCTGTCATCCCCTTCTCTTCCTGCCCCTAATCCCTCCAGCATCAGAGTCTTTTCCAATGAGTCAACTCTTCGCATGAGGTGGCCAAAGTACTGGAGTTTCAGCTTTAGCACCATTCCTTCCAAAGAAATCCCAGGGCTGATCCTTAAAAGTATTGAGAGAGATTAACTCTCAAAAAGAGAGTTCTCCAGCACAGTATAAACTCTGTATCCCTACCATGGTATTAGAGACCTTCACTACTGTCTTAATTCCAATTTTCCAGTGTTCAGTTGTTCAGCTGCTCTCCTGAATCACCAGAAAATGCAAGCATATCAAGGTTTTCTCTCTTATCTGCACTTTCCATGAGTTTTCATCTTTCCATGACTTGATTTCTGATATTTCTTTTGTTGTACTTCCCTAGTGGTAATTGTTGATTTATCTCCAACAATAAATATCAAAATCTTTCCCACCTTTTCCAGGAGTCATTGCTTTCTTATCTTTCAAATTCTAACTATAATGGTATGTCTATGAAGCATTTTCTAATGTCCCAGGAAAGACTACTCATTCTTTTTCAACAGTCTCTGAGGTTGGCAGGCTAGTCACCTTTATCCTTATTTTCTGTGTGAGGAAACTGAGGTCTGAAGAGAGAATTACCAAAATGATGGACTAAACAAGGAGAAGAAGCAAGTTTACCTGTTTGCGTAGTTGTGGACTCTCTGCATATGCTATGGTCAATGCTAACACGTAATAACACTGGAGGAGTTCAGAGATTAGAGAATGAAGCTGGTGAAGGAAGTGAATATCTAGGTGCCACCTGGAATCCCCAAGACAGTGAATGCTTAGATCAGACCCAAGAGGCTTTAACTAAAGCCTGAGATCGTTTGTGTCCATCACAATTGTGCCAGGTACACTCTGTTCAGATTTTCAGGGATTTAGGTTTTTACCTGGCAAAGGAGGTTGTATACAACCCAGGAAATGGGGAGGGGAAAANACCTGGAATCCCCAAGACAGTGAATGCTTAGATCAGACCCAAGAGGCTTTAACTAAAGCCTGAGATCGTTTGTGTCCATCACAATTGTGCCAGGTACACTCTGTTCAGATTTTCAGGGATTTAGGTTTTTACCTGGCAAAGGAGGTTGTATACAACCCAGGAAATGGGGAGGGGAAAACAGAGAGAAAGCCAGCTAATCAGAAGCTATTAAGCTCATAAATAAGGATTGGCTGAGTTACAGTTTGTGGGGGGAGATATTAGTTTCAGCTCACTATTCAGCAACTATTGACCTTTTAGATTTCCAAATTAGCCGTTGACTAATTCACTTAGGCCAAGAGTTAAATTTACCAGGCTCTGACAAACTATGAAAATCCTAGGGGTATGCTTGAAAAATGCTGTTATTAACAGTTTGCATTTTCTTGACATATATTGGGTTGAACAAAAAGTTCTTTTGGGTTTTTCTGTAAACTGTTACAGAAAAACCCAAATGAACTTTTTGGCCAACCCAATAATAATAATAATATATTGAGCTGTTTTGCATATGTCTGCTTATTTGCTAGAATATCCTTCATTATAATGGACATGAGTTTGAGTAAACTCTGGGAGTTCGTGATGGACAGGGAGGGCTGGCGTGCTGCAGTCCATGGGGTTGCAAAGAGTCAGACACGACAAAGTGACTGAACTGACTGACTGATACCCATTTAGAGAATGGAAAACTAAACTGCAGACTTGTCAAGTGGTTCTCTGAAATTGACAGGAAGAGCACAAGTTAGGACTTGAACCCATATGTTCTAATGTCTAGTGATACTAAGCTAGAGCGTGATTTGACATAAGGAGATCATGAGTCAGCAGCTATGTCTCAGTCTTTAGGACCTACTAGGTATTGAGGAAGCAGAGTGATTCATGAGACAGAGAGAGGGGATGTGTATTCAGAGGGACTGCAGTTCCCATTGGCAAGTTGAACTGAAACTCTCCAGACTTGACCTTATGGGAAGAGGGCAGGGGTCACACTCTGTCCCCTTGGCTTGCTCTCTTTCCCCTTTGACTCTTGAATCTTACATTCTTTTATTAGGAGCGATGACATTACTTGTTTATCTGCGCAATGGTCTAATCTCTTTCAGCACCTGGTGCTGAGGTAGATTTATCTGGAACATATTGGAAAGATTTTGATGTAAACTTCAGTGTGTTATTATCGATGGGTGGCTGGAGTTTTTAAAAAATTATGATACATATTCTGCATTTTATCTGTGCAGTGTTATACATGTTCACTATCTTAATTACTGATTTCACACGTTTACTAAAAACTTTCTCTGCATCAGATATTGTAGCTCTGAGGTATATAAAAAAGGTAAAGCCCTCAGCATTGAAGGAGCACAGACTCTAGCAAACACAGTGATAAGATAGATCCTCTGAGGGATCCCGGAATTCTTCAGTAATGCCTTCACTCACTAATGGGAGAGGGATATTAGCATCTGTTCAGACCCTCTAAAGACCAAGCCCTGTCCTCCTAGAAGTCCATAAATCTCAGGTTAAGGTATTCTGGAGCAGAGACTCATTGGAATGCATAAGTATTTATTACTCTTCAACATTATTCAAAGGAGTGGAAATAAAACAGTAATATTCCAATGATTGTTGTCAGTACACAACACTATGACCCACTTATAAGTGTCCCTTGTATTGTGGAGAGAAAAATAATATGCATTTCCTAGAAACGCAAGACTGTTATGGTCTTAGATTAGAACTGAACAGTGGAAAGGAGAAGGAAAGAACTCTTATTATCTGGGATCATTGCAGCTAGGTATGTTAAAGTGTCATAATATTTACCATAGCTTCCCAGAAAGCTCACACAAACCTCATACAGTCACTGCTGCAGAATGAGACAGATGCCAGGTACTTCCTAGAGATTCCTGTGAAAGGCAGTGGGGACATGGACAAGGTTTGAGAACCGCCCACTTCCATGTGTCAGGATGAGTTCTGTGATGACTTCCAGACCTCTGCTCCCTTAGCTTCCAGTGGTTGGGTTACCCCTTAATTTCTACATTAGATGCTCTTACATGGAAGACATAGAGTCGTTTTTGTTTCTAACTCAGAACATACTGAGTCAAATATGGTCTCTCACCTTTGTTCTCTAGGGTGCAAAAATTTTTCTATAAAAATCCAGATATCAAATATTTTTAACTTTGTGGAGGAGTCTGTCCCTGTTGCAACTATTCAACTTGCCATTTTATTGCAAAAGCAGCTGTAGCAAGTATGTAAACAAATGAGTGACACTGAGTTCCAATAAAGCTTTATTTACAAACCAGGTGGCAGGTGAGATTTGGCTCAAGGGCTATAGTTTACAAACCTCTGCTTTAGAGCTTTGAGCTAATCATGTTAATTCATGACTTATGGTTTTTGTTGATACAAGGACCTTTGCTTGATTTCTTAATGTTTCTTAACATTTACAATTCTTAATATCTATTCTCTACTTCTACTTTCCTATTTATGCTGATAGACTGATAAGTAGATAGGAAAATGGATAAATACAAGGATAGATATAAAATGCATGTATATTACTCCATTTTAATATATTCAATATAATTCTTCCTTTGTTTGCATTCTTGAAAAATGTTTATAATTTTATTGCACATATTTTAACTGAAGTTAAATTTTATATCATGTTCTATTTCTTTCTTCATACAGAACTGTCTTTAATAGTCTTTCTTATTGTAAAGTGTCCATCTAGATCACTACTTTTAGCTGATGACTAGCACTGCATGGTGGGGGTGGTAAACGTTATTAATGTTCATCAGTATGGGGCTCCTTTTCCTTGGGTCATCAGTGATCAGCTGCAACCCTGAAGAGTTTGTCCAGACACTCACTGCACTCTGCAAGAGTGAAAAATAAATGTGTCATTGCTCATTTATTACCATGGAATTACCTAGCTATCCTAGTATGTTGCTCTAAGTACTGAATAGATATGCTGTAATATACATCTAAAATATGACACCCATTTACTGTCTTACTGATGGAGCACTGGACTGCTTAGAGAACAGCACAGTGATGAAAATTACAGTTTCTGGAACCTAAGTACCTGAGTTCAAATTGTAGTCCCACAACATACTAAATACATAATTTGAAGCAAGTTTCCTTGCCTTCTTTGCTTCTGAGTCTTCATATATAACATAGGGATATAGCTAATGCATGGACTTCCCAGGTGTCACAGTGCTAAAGAATCCACCTGCCAGTGCAGGAGACACAGGTTCGATCCCTGGGTCAGGAAGATCCCCTGGAGTAAGAAATGGCAACCTATTCCATTATTGTTGCTTGGAAAATTCCATAGACAGAGGAACCAGATGGCTTACAGCCGTTGGGGTTGCAAAGTCAGCCATGACTGTGCACACACGCACACACGTTGCTAATGCATACTTTATAAGGCTAGGCTCCTCATTTTAGCAGTTAGTTTGCTTGATACTTACCCGGCAGGCTTCCCTGGTGGCTCAGACAGTAAAGCGTCTGCCTGCAATGCAGGAGATCTGGGTTCAATTCCTGGGTCGGGAAGATCCCCTGGAGAAGGAAATGGCCATCCACTCCAGCACTCTTACCTGGAAAATCCCATGGACGGAGGAGCCTGATAAGCTACAGTCCATGGGGTCACAGAGTCAGACACGACTGAGCGACTTCACTTCACTTCACTTTGCTTCATATTTAAGAATATAAAGAAAGGTTCTATCACTTGACCTATGATTTGGGGGGGCATAGGGGGTGAGATGTTGTCAGGTGTGTGGGGCAAAGTGATTTTCATGAGGTCAAATTTTATTACATTATAGTTTCATTTCTTACAAATCATAGAAATATATGACTAAAAATAATTTGATTATTGGAACTGTATTTTAAAATTTTAAAGTAATGTTTCACATCTGGAGGGAAGATGTGGGGTGGGAGGTGGGAGGGGGGTTCATGTTTGGGAGTTCGTGTAAAAAAAAATGCTGAAGCTGAAACTCCAATACTTCGGCCAGCTCAGTGCAGTCCAAGTAGCTCCCATCCCCAGAGCATGCCTCAGGCACTGTTGCTCCTCCAACTCTAGGGTCACTGCTCACACCTCCTCCCCTCAACCCCAGGTTTTGCATCTGTATCACCTGAGCTTGTGTCTGTCACAGTACTTATGCTGACTATCATTATTTATCTATTTTCCCAAGCAGGCCAGGAGATCCTCTCAGACAGAGGTTATAGCTTTCCCATTCATGCCCCGAGCCCCTGCACAGCACCTGGTACACATTAGAAGTGAAGTGAAAGTCACTTAGTCATGTCCGAGTTTTTGCCAACCCATGGACTATACAGTCAGTCCATGAAATTCTCCAGGCCAGAATACTGAAGTGGGTAGGCTTTCCCTTCTCCAGGGGATCTTCCCAACCCAGGGATTGAACCCAGGTCTCCCACATTGCAGGCAGATTCTTTACCAGCCGAGCCACAAGAGAAGCCCACGAATACTGGAGTGGGTAGCCTATCCCATCTCTAGTGGATTTTCCTGACCCAGGAATCCAACCAAGGTCTCCTGCATTGCAGGTGGAGTCTTTACCAATGGAGCTATCAGAGAAGCCTGGTACATGTTGGGTACATAGTAAATCTTTGTGAAATAAATAAATGGACAAATTAGGACCTGGCACATGTTGAAGCCGAAACTCCAGTACTTTGGCCACCTGATGTGAAGAGCTGACTCATTTGAAAAGACCCTGATGCTGGGAACGATTGAAGGCAGGAGGAGAAGGGGACGACAGAGAATGAGATGGTTGGATGGCATCACCAACTCAATGGTCTTGAGTTTGAGTAAACTCTGGGAGTTGGTGATGGACAGGGAGGCCTGGCGTGCTGCAGTCCATGGGATTGCAAAGAGTCAGGCATGACTGAGTGACTGAACTGAACTGAACATAAGAGGTAGTAGAGGAATATATATTGAACGAATGAGTAAATGAATAAACCCTGAAGAGAGATGGTAAAGAAGTATGCAGAGAACAGATTAAGAATTTAAGAAATACAAGCTCCTCAAGAGTAGAAGCTTCATCTGCTTTGTGCTGTGTTCCACTGCCGAGACCTGGCACACAGGAGGAGCTCAAGAAATACTTACTGACTCATGGGAAACCACTTTAGCAGATCAAAGCCACAACCAGTCAGTCTAGTATACGCTTGTCAAAGGTCAGAGCAGACTCCTTTGTTCCTTTGTGCACTCGGTTCAGCAAACAACATGTTGACTGTGCCCTGAGGTACTACACCACTCACACTATGAAAAGGCACTGTCATGTATTTTCTCTTGTGCCTAACTCCTCAGAGTAGGAAAGCAACCTGAAGTAGCCTCCTCCTCAGTGGCCAGGGTACGGGTATAAAAAGAAAGGCTGCTTACCTCATGACTGCTGGCATAGGACTTTGCTTTCTCTTCAGAGAGGCGGAGTTTCTCCCGAGGAGGCTGGAACAGTGCTCTCTGAAGCAGCTGGTTTTGCAGTTTCTTTCTAGGTGGTATGCTGACGGCAGCAACAATTTCATCCAGGTGGTTGGATATGTGAGTTTCCTGTGATTCTTGCATACTTTTATATACATTACCCTCTAATTTTTGAATAAGAAAACAAAAGTATTAATGATAATTTCCACCATTACTTCTAGAAATACATATTTTCCCTAGAAATTGAGGCTAGAATTTAAGAAAATTTCAACACTATACCCATGGCTTCTTTGAAACAAGTAGCATCTATCCAAAAAGCTCCTAGTGGCTAGTACTAACTTCTTTCAGATGGATTTCAAGTTTTAACTAAATCAAACATTCTTTGTCCTATGTATGTATCATATGTGTATATATATGTATGTTTATATACAAACATACTGATGTATTTTATATATTATATATATATATATATATATATATATATATATATGTCAGTAGGAATCAGCTCTCAAAGAGCTCAGATAGATCTGTTGAACCCCAGGTAACTTTGAAATGGGAAAAAAGTGACAGGTTAAACTTTCACTTCCAGCTAAGATGAAGGGATGAGATTTATCCTCTTGCTTAAGTAACCAACCAATCAACAAAAAACTTACCAAGCAACAACAACAAAACAACCATAGGCAAAAAGGTTATGAAACAATGGTTGTCAAGACAGGACATGAGACACGAGAAATGGAAAAATGAAACAAAGTGAGACGCTTGATGGCCCTAGCTTATTGCTTTGAAAAAGTTTCTGGATCATGCAGGGTAACCCAGAAGTCACCCTGTGGACTGAGTTGAGGAAACAGAGCTGAGCATCTGGGGAGATCAAGGAAGCTGTAATGCACAGAACAGATTATTAGAGAGGATAGAGCTGCACAGAGAAGACCCCAGAGATTAGCATCCTCAAGAAAGGGGGAGAGTACTTATAGCATGTATGTAAGAACACTACTTGAGTCTGGAGAAAGATTCCTCTAAGAATATTGAAAGGAAGTATCTGGAGCTCACCAAGGCTGGCAGCGCCTGTTCCCACTGACCAGACTGGAAAAACTCATAATTCATGAGGCAGAGGGTAAAGTATTCAGAAAGTTTTTTTCAGTGTGTTAGTCACTCAGTTATGTCTGACTTTTTGGACTGTCACCAAGCTCCTCTGTCCTTGGAATTCTCTAGGCAAGAATACTGGAATGAGTAGCCATTCCCTTCTCCAGAGGATCTTCCTGATGTAGGGATCAAACCTGGGTCTCCCACATTGCAGGCAGATTCTTTACTGTCTGAACCACCAGAGAAGATCTAAGAATATTGGAGTGGGTTACCATTCCCTTCTCCAGGGGATCTTCCCGACCCAGGGATCAAACCTAGGTCTCCCGCATTACATCTGAGCCACAAGGAAGCAGTGGAGAATAATTAGTATAATAATCAGTAGTGGAGAATAATTAGTATAATAATCAGTAGTGGAGAATAATTAGCCCTTGGGTGAGCTCTGCTTAGATCCACATAACAAACGAGGAAAGTAAGACCTAAAAGGATAAAACCGTTTCCAAGTAATTGTATCAGAGGGCAAAATTCAAGTATGTTGATAGGAATACAAAAACAGCCAGCACTCAACAGGTTGAAATTAATCAATTTTAACATCCAAACAAAGATCACCAGGCATGCAAATAGGCAAGAAAACAGCCCATAATGAGAAGACCAATCAGTCAAAACTGATCCAGATATTAAGTTAGCAGAGAAGAATATTAAGGGTTATATAATTGTATTCCATGTTTAAAATGTTAACTATGTTTAAAAAGTTAACTAGCAACATGGAATATAAAAAGCCAAATTGAACTTCTCGACATGAAACTTCTATGTGAGATGAAAATATACTAGATGAGATTAATGGAAGATCAGATATTACAGATGAAAAGATGCATGAACTTGCAGATGTAGTAATAGAAACCATCTTAAAAAAACAGTGAGCTGTGAAAGAACTTCAACTTGCCTAATATATATGCAATTTCAATCCCTAAAGAAAAGTAGATTGCAGAGGGGACAGAAAAAGTGTTTGAAGAAATGGTGTCCAAAATTTTTCCAAATTTAAGTAAAAAGTTAGAGATTTCAGGAGCTAAATGCACACTAAACACAGGAAACAGACAGAAAAGAATACCAAAATACATTGCAACCAAACTGCTCAAAACCATGGTAAAGAGAGAATCTTAAAAGTAGTCAGGAAAAAGAAAATATTAGTATTTTTAAAAAGATGATGAGAGGGCGGTCCTAAGATGCTGGAGGAATAGGACATGGAGATCACTTTATCCCCCACAAATTCATCAAAAGAATATTTGAACGCTGAGCAAATTCCACAATACAACTTCCGAATGCTGGCAGAGGACATCAGGCACCCAGAAAGGCAGCCCATTAACTTCGAAAGGAGGTAGGAAAAAATATAAAAGATAAAAAGAGAGACAAAAGAGGTAGGGACGGAGATCCCTCCCGGGAAGGGAGTCTTAACAAAGAAAGAAGTTTCCAAACGCCAGGAAACACTCTCACCGGCGAATCTGTGGTGAGCCTTGGAACCACAGAGGGCAACATAACTGAGAGGAGAAATAAATTAAAACCCACAGATTACGTGCCTGTGGCAACTCCCAGCAGAGAAGCAGCACAGACGCTTGCATCCGCCACTAGCAAGTGGAAGGTGGGGGGGTGGGGGTGGGGAGCTGTCTCTTATACACATCTAGATGTGTATAAGAGACAGCCAGTAATGCTGAAGAAGCTGAAGTTGAATGGTTCTATGAAGACCCACAAGACCTT
>SJYX01003279.1:170474-183762 GCA_006410675.1 Oreotragus oreotragus | reverse complement strand
AGAAGTTTCCAAACGCCAGGAAACACTCTCACCGGCGAATCTGTGGTGAGCCTTGGAACCACAGAGGGCAACATAACTGAGAGGAGAAATAAATTAAAACCCACAGATTACGTGCCTGTGGCAACTCCCAGCAGAGAAGCAGCACAGACGCTTGCATCCGCCACTAGCAAGTGGAAGGTGGGGGGGTGGGGGTGGGGAGCTGGGGGCAGGACAGGGAGGTGCTGGCTGCATTGCTAAGGGTAAGGACCGGACCTGAATGCCCCGAGGGCAATCTGAGGGCACTAACTAAGAGATAGCAACCTAGACTGTGGGATAGCTATCCTGCAAAAAGTTCTAAGACATCCTCAGGCCCGCTCACAGAACAAAGGACTGAGCAGAGCTAGCTGGCTGTGGACTGGCCCATCTCCCGCCGGAGACAGGCAGGCGAGGGCAGCCAGAGCTGGAAGGAGGCAATAGCGGGCCCAGAGAGGCATCATCTACCAAACTGCAGGCAAGCTTCCTTGCTAACCAAGACTCCTTGAGGTTCTGGACGGTTGACATCCGCCAGGAGGGTCGCAGCCAGAGATCAGCTCCCCAGAAGAGACACACAGCACACCTGCAAAAGTGCGCTGGTTGTACACTCAGAAAACAGAAGGGCAAGGATGGGGGAGGTGATAAGTCGCAGCGACCGCCCTTTCAAGTGTGCACCTTTATGGAGTACCCGAGAACCTGAACCTGAATGGCTTAGACCTGGGAAGTGCGCTCAACCCAGGGCCCGCCTCAGACAGTTCCTGGCAGAGCAACCTAGAGCCTGAGCAGTGTAGACTGGGAAAGCACACACTCCGTGAGCAGGGGCAAACCCAGTGTGGCTGAGACACTGGGGGCACTCCCCACAAACGCCAGTGATATTTGTTTGCAGTGTTCCTCCCTCCCCACAGCACGACTGAACAAGTGAGCCTAAAAAAGTGACCACCATCGCCCCCTTGTGTCAGAAATTAGACACCGAAGAGTCCAGCAAACAGAAGAAGCTACAATAAACAGAGGAAACTGGTTTGGAAGTGACAGGTGCAATAGATTAAAACCCTGCAGTTAGTACCGACTACATAGGAAGGGGCCTATAGATCTTGAGAAGTGTAAGCTGGATCAAGGAACTATCTGAAAATGAACTGATCCCACACAGTCCACAACACCAGAGAAAGTCCTAGATATATTTTTACTATTATAATTTTTAATTACTTAAAAAAATTTTAAGTCCTCTATTACTCCTTTAATTTTCATTTTTATAGCCTACTATTACTTTGCAAAAAACCCCCAATTTTTAAAGCAAATTTCATATATATATATTTTATAATTTTTGTGATTTTACTTTTCCCTTTAATATTGTATTTCTGAGACTCTAACCTCTACTCTAGATTTTTAATCTTTGATTTTGGTATTTGTTATCAATTTTGTACCTTTAAGAACCCAATCTTCAGTACCCATTTTTACTTGGGAGCANTTTTACTTTTCCCTTTAATATTGTATTTCTGAGACTCTAACCTCTACTCTAGATTTTTAATCTTTGATTTTGGTATTTGTTATCAATTTTGTACCTTTAAGAACCCAATCTTCAGTACCCATTTTTACTTGGGAGCAAGATTACTGGCCGGATTGCTCTCTCCCCCTTTGGACTCTCCTTTTTCTCTACCAGGTCACCTCTATCTCCTCCCTCCCTCTTCTCTTCTCTACCTAACTCTGTGAATCTCTTTGTGTGTTCTGGGCTGTGAACACTTAGGGGACTGATTACTGGCTGGATCTGTCTCTCCTTTTGACTCCCCCGCTTTATCCACCTAGTCACCTCTGTCTCCTTCCTCCCTCTTCTCTTCTCTGTGTAACTCCGTGAACATCTCTGAGTGGTCCAGACTGCAGAGAGCACATAGGGAAGTGATGACTGGCTAGCCTTCTCTCTCCCCTTTTGATTCCCCCTCTTCTCCTCCTGGTCAACTCTATCTCCCTCCTCCCTCTTCTCTATGTAACTCTGTGCACCTCTTGGGGTGTCCCTCACTGTGGAAAAACTTTTCATCATTAACCTAGATGTTTTATCATTGGTGCTGCATAGATGGAGAAATCTTGAGGCTACTGTAAGAATAAGACTGAAAACCAGAGGCACGAGGCTTAAGTTCAAATCCTGAGAACACGAGAGAACTCCTGACTCCAGGGAACATTAATCGATAGGAGTTCATCAAATGCCTCCATACCTACACTGAAACCAAGCACCACCCAAGGGCCAACAAGGTCCAGAGCAAGACATACCATGCAAATTTTCCAACAACACAGGGACATAGCCCTGAACTTCAATACACAGGCTGCCCAACGTCACACCAAACACACTGACATCCCAAAACTCATTACTGGACACTTCAGTGCACTCCAGAGAGAAGAAATTCAGCCTCATCCACCAGAACACTGACACAAGCTTCCCTAAGCAGGAAACTTTGACAAGCCACCCATCCAACCTCACCCACAGTGAGGAAACTCCACAATAAAGAGGAACCACAAACTCCCAGAATACGGAAAGGCCACCCCAAACACAGCAATATAAACAAGATGAAAAGGCAGAGAAATACCCAGAAGGTAAAGCAACAGGATAAATGCCCACCAAACCAAACAAAAGAGGATGAGATAGGGAATCTACCTGATAAAGAATTCTGACTAATGATAGTAAAAATGATCCAAAATCTTGAAAACAAAATGGAGTTAAAGATAAATAGCCTGGGGACAAGGATCAAGAAGATGCAAGAAATGTTTAATAAGGACCTAGAAGAAATAAAAAAGAGTCAATATATAATGAATAATGCAATAAATGAGATAAAAAAACTCTCTGGAGGGAACCAACAGTAGAATAACGGAGGCAGAAGATAGGATAAGTGAGGTAGAAGATAGAATGGTAGGAATAAATGATGCAGAGAGGAAAAAAGAAAAAAAGAATTAAAAGAAATGAGGACAACCTCAGAGACCTCTGGGACAATGTGAAATGCCCCAACATTGGAATCATAGGAGTCCCAGAAGAAGAGGACAAAAAGAAAGGCCATGAGAAAACACTTGAGGAGATAATAGTTGAAAACTTCCCTAAAACGGGGAAGGAAATAGTCACCCAAGTCCAAGAAACCCAGAGAGTCCCAAACAGGATAAACCCAAGACGGAACACCCCAAGACACACATTAATCAAATTAACAAAGATCAAACACAAAGAACAAATATTAAAAGCAGCAAGGGAAAAACAACAAATAAGGGGATTCACATAAGGATAACCACTGATCTTTCAATAGAAACTTTTCAGGCCAGAAGGGAATGGCAAGACATACTTAAAGTGATGAAAGAAAATAACCTACAGCCCAGATTACTGTACCCAGCAAGGATCTCATTCAAATATGAAGGAGAAATCAAAAGCTTTACAGACAAGCAAAAGCTGAGAGAATTCAGCACCACCAAACCAGCTCTCCAACAAATGCTAAAGGATATTCTCTAGACAGGAAACACAAAAAGGGTGTATAAACCCGAACCCAAAACAATAAAGTAAATGGCAACGGGATCATACTTATCAATAATTACCTTAAACGTAAATGGGTTGAATGCCCCAACCAAAAGGCAAAGACTGGCTGAATGGATACAAAAACAAGACCCTTGTATATGCTGTCTACAAGAAACCCACCTCAAAACAAGGGACATAAACAGACTGAAAGTGAAAGGCTGGAAAAAGATATATCATGCAAATAGAGACCAAAAGAAAGCAGGAGTGGCAATACTCATAGCTGATAAAATAGACTTTAAAACAAAGGCTGTGAAAAGAGACAAAGAAGGCCACTACATAATGATCAAAGGATCAATCCAAGAAGAAGATATAACAATTATAAATATATATGCACCCAACATAGGAGCACCGCAATATGTAAGACAAATGCTAACAAGTATGAAAGGGGAAATTGACAATAACACAATAATAGTGGGAGACTTTAATACCCCACTCACACCTATGGACAGATCAACTAACCAGAAAATTAACAAAGAAACGCAAACTTTAAATGATACAATAGACCAGTTAGACCTAATTGATATCTATAGGACATTTCACCCCAAAACAATGAATTTCACCTTTTTCTCAAGTGCTCACGGAACCTTCTCCAGGATAGATCACATCCTGGGACATAAATCTAACCTTGATAAATTCAAAAAAATCGAAATCATTCCAAGCATCTTTTCTGACCATAATGCATTAAGATTAGATCTCAATTACAGGAGAAAAACTATTAAAAATTCCAACATTTGGAGGCTGAACAATACGCTTCTGAATAACCAACAAATCACAGAAGAAATCAAAAAAGAAATCAAAATGTGCATAGAAATGAATGAAAATGAAAACACAACAACCCAAAACCTGTGGGACACTATAAAAGCAGTGCTAAGAGGAAAGTTCATAGCAATACAGGCATACCTCAGGAAACAAGAAAAAAGTCAAATAAATAACCTAACTCTACACCTAAAGCAACTAGAAAAGGAAGAAATGGAGAACCCCAGAGTTAGTAGAAGGAAAGAAATCTTAAAAATTAGGGCAGAAATAAATGCAAAAGAAACAAAAGAGACCATAGCAAAAATCAACAAAGCCAAAAGCTGGTTTTTTGAAAAGATAAATAAAATTGACAAACCATTAGCCAGACTCATCAAGAAACAAAGGGAGAAAAATCAAATCAATAAAATCAGAAATGAAAATGGAGAGATCACAACAGACAACACAGAAATACAAAGAATCATAAGAGACTACTATCAGCAATTATATGCCAATAAATTGGACAACGTGGAAGAAATGGACAAATTCTTAGAAAAATACAACTTTCCAAAACTGAACCAGGAAGAAATAGAAAATCTTAACAGACCCATCACAAGCACGGAAATTGAAACTGTAATCAGAAATCTTCCAGCAAACAAAAGCCCAGGTCCAGACGGCTTCACAGCTGAATTCTACCAAAAATTTCGAGAAGAGCTAACACCTATCCTACTCAAACTCTTCCAGAAAATTGCAGAGGAAGGTAAACTTCCAAACTCATTCTATGAGGCCACCATCACCCTAATACCAAAACCTGACAAAGATGCCACAAAAAAAGAAAACTACAGGCCAATATCACTGATGAACATAGATGCAAAAATCCTCAACAAAATTCTAGCAATCAGAATCCAACAACACATTAAAAAGATCATACACCATGACCAAGTAGGCTTTATCCCAGGAATGCAAGGATTCTTCAATATTCGCAAATCAATCAATGTAATTCACCACATTAACAAATTGAAAAATAAATGCCATATGATTATCTCAATAGATGCAGAGAAGGCCTTTGATAAAATTCAACATCCATTTATGATAAAAACTCTCCAGAAAGCAGGAATAGAAGGAACATACCTCAACATAATAAAAGCTATATATGACAAACCCACAGCAAACATTATCCTCAATGGTGAAAAATTGAAAGCATTTCCCCTAAAGTCAGGAACAAGACAAGGATGTCCACTTTCACCGCTACTATTCAACATAGTTCTGGAAGTTTTGGCCACAGCAATCAGAGCAGAAAAAGAAATAAAAGGAATCCAAATTGGAAAAGAAGAAGTAAAACTCTCACTGTTTGCAGATGACATGATCCTCTACATAGAAAACCCTAAAGACTCCACCAGAAAATTACTAGAGCTAATCAATGAATATAGTAAAGTTGCAGGATATAAAATCAACACACAGAAATCCCTTGCATTCCTATACACTAATAATGAGAAAGTAGAAAACGAAATTAAGGAAACAATTCCATTCACCATTGCAACGAAAAGAATAAAATACTTAGGAATATATCTACCTAAAGAA
The DNA here is from genome assembly GCA_006410675.1 of Oreotragus oreotragus. Classification (NCBI taxonomy): domain Eukaryota; kingdom Metazoa; phylum Chordata; class Mammalia; order Artiodactyla; family Bovidae; genus Oreotragus; species Oreotragus oreotragus. The sequence goes on along the minus strand of SJYX01003279.1, from coordinate 177,899 downwards.
ACTAAAGACTTATATATAGAAAACTATAAAACACTGATGAAAGAAATCAAAGAGGACACTAATAGATGGAGAAATATACCATGTTCATGGATTGGAAGAATCAATATAGTGAAAATGAATATATTACCCAAAGCAATCTACAGATTCAATGCAATCCCTATCAAGCTACCAGCGGTATTTTTCACAGAACTAGAACAAATAATTTCAAGATTTGTATGGAAATACAAAAAACCTCGAATAGCCAAAGCAATTTTGAGAAAGAAGAATGGAACTGGAGGAATCAACTTACCTGACTTCAGGCTCTACTACAAAGCCACAGTCATCAAGACAGTGTGGTACTGGCACAAAGACAGAAATATAGATCAATGGAACAAAATAGAAAGCCCAGAGATAAATCCACACACATATGGACACCTTATCTTTGACAAAGGAGGCAAGAATATACAATGGAGTAAAGACAATCTCTTTAACAAGTGGTGCTGGGAAAACTGGTCAACCACTTGTAAAAGAATGAAACTAGATCACTTTCTAACACCACACACAAAAATAAACTCAAAATGGATTAAAGATCTAAATGTAAGACCAGAAACTATAAAACTCCTAGAGGAGAACATAGGCAAAACACTCTCCGACATAAATCACAGCAGGATCCTCAATGATCCGCCTCCCAGAATACTGGAAATAAAAGCAAATATAAACAAATGGGATCTAATTAAAATTAAAAGCTTCTGCACAACAAAGGAAACTATAAGCAAGGTGAAAAGACAACCCTCTGAATGGGAGAAAATAATAGCAAATGAAGCAACTGACAAACAACTAATCTCAAAAATATACAAGCAACTTATACAGCTCAATTCCAGAAAAATAAACGACCCAATCAAAAAATGGGCCAAAGAACTAAATAGACATTTCTCCAAAGAAGACACACGGATGGCTAACAAACACATGAAAAGATGCTCAACGTCACTCACTATCAGAGAAATGCAAATCAAGACCACAATGAGGTACCACTTCACACCAGTCAGAATGGCTGCGATCCAAAAGTCTGCAAGCAATAAATGCTGGAGAGGGTGTGGAGAAAAGGGAACCCTCTTACACTGTTGGTGGGAATGCAAACTAGTACAGCCACTATGGAGAACAGTATGGAGATTCCTTAGAAAACTGGAAATAGAACTGCCTTATGACCCAGCAATCCCACTAATGGGCATACACACCAAGCAATCGAGAATTGAAAGAGACACGTGTACCCCAATGTTCATCGCAGCACTGTTTATAATAGCCAGGACATGGAAACAACCTAGATGCCCATCAGCAGATGAATGGATAAGAAAGCTGTGCTACATATACACAATGGAGTATTCCTCAGCCATTAAAAAGAATACATTTGAATCAGTTCCAATGAGGTGGATGAAACTGGAGCCTATTATACAGAGTGAAGTAAGCGAGAAAGAAAAACACCAATACAATATACTAACGCGTATATATGGAATTTAAAAAGATAGTAACGATAACCCTCTATGTGAGACAGCAAAAGAGACACAGATGTATAGAACAGTCCTTTGGACTCTGTGGGAGAGGGAGAGGGAGAGGGAGAGGGGCAGAGAGAGGGAGAGGGTGGGATGATTTGGGGGAATGGCATGGAAACATGTATAATATCATATAAGAAACGAATCACCAGTCCAGGTTCAATACAGGATCCTTGGGGCTGGTGTACTGGGATGACCCAGAGGGATGGTATGGGGAGAGAGGTGGGAGGAGGGTTCAGAGAGAGGGAGAGGGTGGGATGATTTGGGGGAATGGCATGGAAACATGTATAATATCATATAAGAAACGAATCACCAGTCCAGGTTCAATACAGGATCCTTGGGGCTGGTGTACTGGGATGACCCAGAGGGATGGTACGGGGAGGGAGATGGGAGGGGGTTTCAGGATGGGGAACATGTGTATGCCTGTGGTAGATTCATGTTCATGTGTGGCAGGACCAGTACAATACTGTAAAGTAATTAGCCTCCAATTAAAATAAATAAATTTAAATTAAAAAAAGTAAGAATTTAAGAATCTCTCAGTCCTATCCCCATCATTTGTAGCTTGACAGGCTCCTTTGTATATGGAATTCTCCAGGCAAGAATACTGGAATGGATATTCACTCCCTTCTCCAGGGGATCTTCCCAATCTAGGGATCTAAACTGGGTCTCCTGCATTGCAGGCAGATTCTTTACCAACTTAGCCACCAGGGAAGCCCAAGAATCTATAGGAAAGGAAAATTACCACTAGTAAAGGCAAATATATAGTAAAGGTTGAATACCAACCACTTAAATAAGATAGTATGAAAATCAAGAGAGTAAAATTATAGAATCAACTACAGTGATAATAATCAGTAAAAGGATAAAAAAGAAGATAACATCAAAAGTAAACATTTTCAAGTGGATGGAGAGTAAAAAATGTAGATCTTGTAGAATGCCTTTGAACTTAAAGGACTAGCTTTATAAATATATAGTTATAGGTCAATATATATAGGTAACCACAAATAAAAACCTATAGTAGATACACAAACACTAGAGAGGGATATAAGTGTGCCACTATAGAAAATCATCAAACTACAAAGGAAGTAACAACAACAAAAAAAAAAAAAAGAAGAAGAAGAAAGAAAGAAAAAGAAGAAATAAACAGAACTGCAAACAACTGGAAAACAACTAAAAAAATAGGAATAAGTACATACCAATCAACGATTATTTGAAATGTCAATGGACTAAATGATCCAATCAAAAGACATACGGTGGCTGATAATAATAATAAAACAAGATCCATCTATATGTTGCTTATAAGAGACTCAGTTGAGAGCAAAAGATACACATAGACTGAAAGTGAGCAAATGGAAAAGTTATTTCATGCAAATAGAAATCACAAGAGAATGGAGATAGTAAAATTCATATCAGACAAAACAGATTTAAAAACAAAGTCTATAAAGAAGACAAAGAATGGCATCATATAACAATAAAGTGTAAAAAAAAAGAGAATATTACACTTCTTAACATATATTCAAAAAAGCAGAGACATCACTTTGCCAACAAAGGTTCCTTCTAGTCAAGGCTATGGCTTTTCCTGTGGTCATATATGGATGTGAGAGTTGGACTGTGAAGAAGGCTGAGCACCGAAGAATTGATGCTTTTGAACTGCGGTGTTGGAGAAGACTCTTGAGAGTCCCTTGGATTACAAGGAGATCTAACCAGTCCATCCTAAAGGAGATCAGCCCTGGGTGTTCTTTGGAAGGAATGATGTTAAAGCTGAAACTCCAGTACTTTGCCCACCTCATGCGAAGCGTTGACTCATTGGAGAAGACTCTGACGCTGGGAGGGATTGGGGGCAGGAGGAAAAGGGGACGACGGAGGATGAGATGGCTGGATGGCATCACTGACTTGATGGACGTGAATCTGAGTGAACTCCTGGAGATGGTGATGGACAGGGAGGCCTGAAGTGCTGCGATTTATGGGGTCGCAAAGAGTTGGACACGACTGAGAGACTGAACTGAAGTGAAGTGAACTGAACTGAACATATATTCATGCAACTCAGAAGCACATAAATATATAAAGCAAATATTAAATGACATCAAGGGAGAAATTGACAACAATACAATCCTGGAGATGGTGATGGACAGGGAGGCCTGAAGTGCTGCGATTTATGGGGTCGCAAAGAGTTGGACACGACTGAGAGACTGAACTGAAGTGAAGTGAACTGAACTGAACATATATTCATGCAACTCAGAAGCACATAAATATATAAAGCAAATATTAAATGACATCAAGGGAGAAATTGACAACAATACAATAATAGGAGGGGATTTTAACACCCCACATACATCAATGGACAGATTATGCAGACAGAAAATGAATAAGGCAACCATGGTCCTAAATGACACAACAGACAAGTTGAGTTTTAGAGATTCTTCCAGCCCAGCATTTCTCATGATGTACTCTGCATATAAGTTAAATAAGCAGGGTGACAATATACAGCCTTGATGTACTCCTTTTCCTATTTGGAACCAGTCTGTTGTTCCATGTTCAGTTCTAACTGTTGCTTCCTGACCTGCATATAGGTTTCTCAAGAGGCAGGTCAGGTGGTCTGGTATTCCCACCTCTTTCAGAATTTTCCACAGTTTATTGTGATCCACACAGTCAAACGCTTTGGCATAGTCAATAAAGCAGAAATAGATGTTATTCTGGAACTCTCTTGCTTTTTCCATGATCCAGTGGATGTTGGCAATTTGATCTCTGGTTCCTCTGCGTTTTCTAAAACCAGCTTGAACACCTGGACATTCACGGTTCAGGTATTGCTGAAGCCTGGCTTGGAGAATTTTGAGCATTACTTTACTAGCGTGTGAGATGAGTGCAATTGTGTGGTAGTTTGAGCATTCTTTGGCATTGCCTTTCTTTGGAATTGGAATGAAAACTGACGTTTTCCAGTTCTGTGACCACTGCTGAGTTTTCCAAATTTGCTGCTCCCAATCCCTCTTCACATGAGGTGGCCAAAGTACTGGAGTTTCAGCTTTAGCATCATTCCTTCCAAAGAATTCCCAGGGCTGATTTCCTTCAGAATGGACTGGGTGGATCTCCTTGCAGTCCAAGGGACTCTCAAGAGTCTTCTCCAGCACCACAGTTCAAAAGCATCAATTCTTCGGCACTCAGCTTTCTTCACAGTCCAACTCTCACATCCATATATGACCACTGGGAAAACCATAGCCTTGACTAGACAGACCTTTGTTGCCAAAGTAATGTCTCTGCTTTTGAATATGCTATCTAGGTTGGTCATAACTTTCCTTCCAAGGAGTAAGCGTCTTTTAATTTCATGGCTGCAGTCACCATCTGCAGTGATTTTGGAGCCCCCCAAAATAAAGTCTGACACTGTTTCCACTGTTTCCCCATCTATTTCCCATGAAGTGATGGTACCAGATGCCCTGATCTTAGTTTTCTGAAGGTTGGGCCTAACTTTTTAACTTTCCTCTTTCACTTTCATCAAGAGGCTTTTTAGTTCCTCTTCACTTTCTGCCATAAGGGTGATATCATCTACATATCTGAGGTTATTGATATNGTGATGGTACCAGATGCCCTGATCTTAGTTTTCTGAAGGTTGGGCCTAACTTTTTAACTTTCCTCTTTCACTTTCATCAAGAGGCTTTTTAGTTCCTCTTCACTTTCTGCCATAAGGGTGATATCATCTACATATCTGAGGTTATTGATATCTCTCCCTGCGATCTTGATTCCAGCTTGTGCATCTTCCAGCCCTAAATGGAGTATAGTGTTTAACAAAAAGAAAAAGAGACATGCAGGTTTCAGGTCTAGTGTGAGGCAAGTGGCAGGCTAGATTGAATTTATACTGAATTAAAACCAGTTCCAAAGTAGCAGAGGTAGGAGCCAGATCACAAAAGGTAAAAAAAGAAGAAAGTGATGCTCAAGAACCAGGGTCAAGTGTTGACCACTTGTTGCAGAGGGTAAGTGGAGAAAGAAGCAGTAGAAATTGTGATTTTTTTTTTTACTCTCTTTTAATATAATAGAAAGCCTGTTTTGCATATTCTTTGGGTTCAGGAGGAAAGAGGTAACAGGAATCTTTCCATTGCACCTCACTTTATTGTGCTTCATAGTTACTCATTTTTACAGACTGAAGGTATGTGAGAACCTGCCAGTTTTCAACTGACGTTTGCTCGCTTTTGCCTGTATTGCATTTTGTTAAATCACACCATATTTCAAACTTTTTCATTATTGTTATGGTGATCTGTGATCAATGATCTTTAATGTTACTATTGCAAAGAGATTATGACTCAAGACTTAGATGACTGCATTTTTTAGCAATAAAGTATTTTTTAATCAAGATATGTATGTTGTGTTTTAGATACATGCTGTTACACACTTAATAGTCTCTAATATAATGTAAACATAACTTTTATATATACTGGCAAACCAAGAAATTTGTGTCTTGCTTTATTGCAACATGAAGAATAGAATGGCATAATTGAATTTAATTATGTGCAAACATATTTCCAAGTTGCATGCTTGTGGAGTAATTCATGGTCAGGGTTCCAAAAGGTAGGTTGTTCCATGCTCTTACGAGACTACTCTGGCATTCTGCAGTAATTCACATTGGCAACAGAGAAATATTCTCTTTTTGAAGCCCTTAAAGTGTTATGTTGGTAATGCTGTTACCTAAAAAAAACATAATGTAGTCTGTCTGTGATTTGCTTCCTGTGACGTGAATGAGTCAAACCAGGGAGCAGGTCTGTGTTTAGCATAATGATCCATGTGTGAACTGGAGACAATCTCAAGGTCCCTGCTCAGCAGCACCACTCAGCATACCGAAGGCACTAAATCAGTCTGACTGACTGCCCTGTTTTGCCCTGCCCAGACTGATGCTGCTTTTATAAACACAGCCACAATTAAGAGATGTCTTGGCAAATTAGAGCCTCTGCTACCAGAACTGTAAACTCCCTCAACTCCAGCTAGCCTCTTCTCTGATATGCAGTCAACACCACATTTGAATATGGATAAACTCAAAACTAAAAAGTAACTAGAGTCACGTAACCACTGCTGGGTCATGCTTCCTAATCAGCAGATAATTTGTCTAGTTAGTTTAACATTTAATTTCCAAAATATCAGTTACTCTGAGAGTCTAACAGAATGCAGTCTACTACAGCTATAATGAGCTGAATTTGTTTTGCTGTTTAACAGGATGTTGCAATACTCTGGTGACTTTTCATTTAAAAAATAAGCTTTTACATTTCTTCATGATGGATTTCGCTAGTTATGGACAAATTGGGAGCTGGCTGTTTTGAAATAGTCTTTATTGTTGTGTCTCAGCATTTACCGGCTTTCCTGAAAGCTCAGTCAGTAAAGAATCTACCTGCAATGCAGCAGAGCCCGGTTTGATTCCTGGGTCAGGAAGATCCATTGGAAAAGGGACAGGCTACCCACTCCAGTGTTCTTGGGCTCCCTTTGTGGCTCAGCTGGTGCCATCCAAAAGTCTGCAAGCAACAAATGCTGGAAAGGGTGTGGAGAAAAGGGAACCCTCTTACAATGTTGATGGGAATGCAAACTAGTACAGCCACTATGGAGAACAGTGTGGAGATTCCTTAAGAAACTGCAAATAGAACTACCTTATGACCCAGCAATCCCACTGCTGGGCATACACACTGAGGAAACCAGAATAGAAAGAGACATGTACCCCAATGTTCATCGCAGCACTGTTTATAATAGCCAGGACATGGAAACAACCTAGATGTCCATCAGCAGACGAATGGATAAGAAAGCTGTGGTACATATACATAATGGAGTATTACTCAGCCATTAAAAAGAATACATTTGAATCAGTTCTAATGAGATGGATGAAACTGGAGCTGATTATACACAGTGAAGTAAGCCAGAAAGAAAAACACCAATA
>SJYX01003279.1:149674-167886 GCA_006410675.1 Oreotragus oreotragus | reverse complement strand
GCTCTTACACTGTTGGTGGGAATGCAAACTAGTACAGCCACTATGGAGAACAGTGTGGAGATTCCTTAAGAAATTGCAAATAGAACTGCCTTATGACCCAGCAATCCCACTGCTGGGCATACACACCAAGGAAACCAGAATAGAAAGAGACACGTGTACCCCAATGTTCATCGCAGCACTGTTTATAACAGCCAAGACATGGAAACAACCTAGATGTCCATCAGCGGATGAATGGATAAGAAATCTGTGGTACATATACACAATGGAGTATTACTCAGCCATTAAAAAGAATACATTTGAATCAGTTCTAATAAGATGGATGAAACTGGAACTGATTATACAGAGTGAAGTAAGCCAGAAAGAAAAACACCAATACAGTATACTAACAAATATATATGGAATTTAGAAAGATGGTAATGAGGACCCTGTATGCAGGACAGCAAAAGAGACACAGATGTGTAGAGCGGACTTTTAGACTCTGAGGGAGAGGGAGAGGGAGAGGGTGGGACGATTTGGGAGAATAGCATTGAAATATGTACACTATCATGTAAGAAACGAATCACCAGTCTATGTTCAATGCAGGATGCAGGATGCTTGGGGCTAGTGTATGGGGATGATCAGGAGGGATGATGTGGGGTGGGAGATGGGAGAGGGGTTCATGTTTGGGAGTTCGTGTACACTCGTGGCAGAGTCATGTCAATGTATGCCAAAACCAATAGAGTACTGTAAAGTAAAATTAAAAAAATAATAAAAATAAAATAAAATTAAAAATTAAAAAAATGTCTACAAATAATAAATACTTGCAAAGAGTCAGACATGACTGAGCATCTTCACTTCACAGAGAGAGTAGAGAAAAGGGTACTCTCCTATACTGTCAGGGGAATGTAAATTGGTGCAATCGCTATGGAAAACAGTGTGGAGATTCCTTAAAAATACTAAAAATAGAACTGCCATATGATCTTGCAATTCTACTCCTGGGCATGTATCTGGAGAAAACTCTAATTCAAAAAGATACATGCACTTCAGTGTTCATAGTAGCACTAATTACAATAGACAAGACAAGGAAGGAACCTAAACATCCATGAAAGATGAATGGATAAAGAAGGTAAGGTATATATAATGGAATATTGCTTAACTGTAAAAAAGAATGGAATAATGCCATTTGCAGCAAAAGAGGTGGATCTAGAAATTATCATATTAAGTAAAGTCAGATAAAGACAGATACATGATATTACTGATATGTGGAATCTAAAAAATAATACAAATGGATTTATTTACTAAACAGAAACAGGCTCATAGGTTTAGAAAAAGAAAAAAAAAAAAGAACTTATGGTTACCAAAGGGGAAAGGGGTGGGGGATAAACTAGGAATATAGGATTAATACATTAATATATATAACATAAACAAGAGGATTTAAAATAGAAAAGAAAAACATCTTACTTACATGTTGTCCACCGTTTTGTGCGCTCAGTTGCATCTGATTCTTTGTGGCCCCATGGACTGTAGATTGCCAGGCTTCTCTGTCCAAGGACTTCTCCAGGCAAGAATACTGGAATGGAGTGGCACTTCCTACTCCAGGGGATCTTTATGACCCAGGTGTCAAACCCACATTTTTTGTGTCTCCTGTATTGCCAGGCCGGTTCTTTACCACTAGCACCACGTGGGAAGCCCCACCCACCTTTTTAAGCTGGTCCTAATCAGTTTCGCGGGGGAACCGTGTTTACAGGTTGCTGTTGTCCACACCTACAAGGCTCTTCTCAGTCTTCCGTCTCTGTTTAGGCATTAGGGTGACAGTCACCTCCCCCGCACAACTTCCGACTCTCCTCTCTGATCACAGGAGCCCAGACCCACAAATCTTTTTTTTTCCTTTGTAATGCTTACATCATCTGTGCTGCTGCTGCTGCTGCTGCTGCTGCTGCTAAGTCGCTTCAGTCTTGTCTGACTCTGTGTGACCCCATAGAAGGCAGCCCACCAGGCTCCCCCGTCCCTGGGATTCTCCAGGCAAGAACACTGGAGTGGGTTGCCATTTCCTTCTCCAAAGCGTGAAAGTGAAAAGTGAGAGTGAAGTCGGTCAGTCCTGTCCGACTCTTCTCTCCTTCTCCCTCATCTGTGCTAACTCGGGTTTCTCCACTCAAAACATGGTATAGAATGGGAAGCGATTGGTTGTCTATTAGATCTAGAAGCATGTAAGTCAGATTGGGAGTTGAACCCACAGTCTTTTAACTGAGATGACACACTTAGTTTCAGGACTCACTGACGCTCAGGCTCTTAAAGTCTTATCACAGAATTCAAAGAGTGACAAAGTGAGAAGAAGTGGGTTTCTTTAGACAGAAACACCCTCCCCCTGGGACTGTCATGGTGCTTGTGGGTGTATCATTTAGCATGATGATGTGTTACAGTGAATGTATACTGAGGTTCAAGGTCTAGAGGAAGTTAACTCATCCTCCATCTTGGATCTATTCAGTTCTAACCAGTTTTCATCATATCCTATGGCTATGTCATTCTTTTAAAAGCTGTGCCCTGCTCCCTTGCCTCCTGTTTCAGATCCACAGAATTTGGAGAAGATTCAAAGCTCACAAACAACCACTCTTCCTTCTTTTTGAGGGGCCTATTTTGCAAAGTGTTTCTGTTCTTTTTCAATTTACCACTAACTTCTCCAACAGAAAACTTAGACATTCATGATGAGTGCTATAAAAGAAAAGTTTATTACCTATAAAGTCTAAAGGTGATTTTCACTTGCCATAGAAAATTTCTAACTACTATAGCTTGAGTTTGCTTTTCACCTTTGCAGCCATGTGCTATAGATTATAATCCAAATTTTATCATACATATCATGTGGTTACCAAACCATGTTTGTTTTGCCCAATAGGAAGCAAGCCAAACTCTGAGATGCCTAGGTTTGCAGCAAAGACAGGGTTTATTTGCAAGGCAGTCAAGCAAGGAGACAGAAGAATGAGTCTCAAGTCTGCCTCCCCTAACACAAGGGGTTCAGGGTATTTACGGGATAAGGAATAAAGGAAAAAAGTGGCCTAAGACACAGGGAATATGGGGCATGGTGATTGGAAAAAGGTGCAAATAACTATCTTTTTGTGCAAGCATTAACTAGGCTCAGGCCTCTGTATGTTCACAAGGTCATGGAGCCAGTAGACACTCACGTGTGCCCAGTAGAATCGTGCTGGTGGCCTATCAAGTGTCAACCAGTTCAGCTCAAACTGGACTCCACTGGAAACAGCTCAGGCAAATATCTTATTATTTAGGCTCTGTGCACCCTAGAGGACATGCAAGTCTTCAAATGACCTTGACTGATAAAGGCAGGTGAAATGGACTTGATTAATTACCCACAATTTCAACATTTTTCAAGGAACTAATCAAATTCTACCACATACAATGAGAGCTACATTCCATAGGAGCTATGATGAATACAGAAATTTTCATCAGAAGTGATATCAGTTCATTCTATCCTCTTTCAAGGTGAGCATATTATTTTGGTACTTCAGTGTATCTAGGTATTTATTTGTTCTTTCAGTATGTGTGGGATTTATGTTTACAAAGCACATGAGCAAGATTTCCATGGTTCATTGTAGTTTGGGGGCTTGTACATAAAAAGACTGTATACAAATATAATGCATCACAAAATACAATTATCTTGTTTTAGATAAAGATTTCCATTTCTCTCTAGTTTATATCTGTTCAGTTTTTATTTCCTTTTTTTTAACTTCTTTATGCTATGGAGAGAGGAAGAGACAGAAATACTACTATTGTCAGATTTTGCCAGTGTTTCCATGGTTGCCAATGACATTCATGTTTTTTCTTCATAGCGCATAATAAAGCACGTATTATGTAAATAATTTCAAATGCCATCTAAAATTATGTTCTCCTGTAGAACTAGAGAACTTGGAGGCTAAGTATGTCTCTATTCCTTTATATGATCTAGAATCTCTTTTGAAAAATGATCCTAACTTCCTACAACTAATTGTCATGGAAACAACTTTGAATATCTAAAATTCACTGTCAACTGGTAGTAAGAGGCCTTAAATTCTGCTCCAACATTGTCTGCTCCTTGAAGCCTCATTAAAACCACTTACTTCACCTTTCCCACTGTAGCTAGTACTTTTATTTATGGGAAATTAAGATACTGTTCCTGAATCTTGAAAGAGCTATTCCTGCCTCCAAAATCTTGCCCAGAAGACCATCTTCAGCAAGCTCCTCTGAGACAGTGGCCTTTGTCTAAATCCACAGTCATGTGAATAGTGCATGAAATTGAAAATAACTTGAACAAAATAACTGGTAAATGTAAACCAAAATGATAGGCGAGATTAGGGTAGGCAGATACCATTTCCCCATGTAGCACATGATAGCATTTCCAAACACCAGTATAGAGGGTTTTGCGTCCTCCTTTGTAAGTACATAATCTCAGGACAAACTGTAGATCTACCAACAGAAGGAGCAGTGTCAGTTATCCAGGTCAATTTCATTGCTTTCTAATCTCAGTGCCTTGGAGCAACAAAGGTTTATTTCTTATCCTGCTGCATATCTTCTGTCTCTTAGCTTGGACATGTCTTCTGACAGGATCTAGGATGTTAAAGCAGCCATAAATTAGAGCTCTGGAGGGTTTGAGACAGGCAATTAGGATCTCTGGAATAAAAGTAACACACATTATTTCTATTTACAACCCATGGGGCAGAGTTAGTCATCTGTTTCTACCAAACTTTAAAGGGGCTAGGAAATATAGTTTTTCCCCATACCCAGAGGAAAGAAGCCATCAAGGAAGAAATAGCTGGGAAATGGAACTAAAGATTGCCCACCAATCCACTATTCTGGCTGGCTAGAGGGTCTCCTCTAAAAAGCAGTGAAATTGCCCTGGGTAACTGGCGTTACTCCTTCTTCAGAAGTTGTGAAGAACTGAACTTCCCAACAGTATTAGTTAGGATAGCCTATGTTGCATGCAAGTGATTCTGAAATACTGCCCACATTTCCCCTACCTTTCTCTATTGCTTTTTTTTTTAATTTTCTCTTTAATTTTTAATCAGTCTATGCCAAGAAAAAACAGGATTTAATCTAACTTCCAGCTGTTATCACTGCTGCTGCTGCTAAGTCACGTCAGTCGTGTCCGACTCTGTGTGACCCCATAGACTGCAGCCCACCAGGCTTTCCTGTCCCTGGGATTATCCAGGCAAGAATTGGAGCGGGTTACCATTTCCTTCTCCAGCTGTTGTCACTAACAGTATAGAAATTTTATGGATCAGAGTTTTGTTTGTAGCTGGGTGTCATTCCTAAGAAAATGGTTGATAAACACATTCCTCAAGTCCTAAAGTGTCCCTTCAAATATATGTTGATCTGCGGAGCTGTTTCCTTTTCTTCTCTGGATATTAGACAAAACTCTGATCTCCACTGCATTTTAGTGCAGACTCTCTACCAAAGTGGAATGCTGGGATAGTGTGTGGTCATTAATTTCTTAAGAAATTGTATGAAGAAATTCTGATGTTAAATTATATAGCAAAATCACAAAAATGTACTTCCATCAAGAGATGGTAAACTCATTTCTGCATTACCTTGCTCCATGTTTTCTAACATGCCAACTTCTCGCTAGTCTTTGCTGTTGATGAGAGAACCAACTTTTCCTTTTCCCATCCCACTTACTGCAGTGCTCTAAACAGATTTCATACTCAATAATGATGACAGACTAAAGCCCAAGGGCAAAAGCATGGGGACATCTGATTAAGCTGTTTAATTCTCTTAAAAATATGAGGAACATTTATATGCCACTAAAAGAACCCAATCTTCCCCTTCACCCACTTCACCCCTATTCTAGGTAGATAATAAGACTTGCCTGAGATACTAATCAAACCATTACAAGAAGTTTTGCTTTTTCTGGTTTTCATATTCTTAGGAAATTTCTTATTTCAGGAAGTACCCAGAGGCAAAAATTGATGGCAAAGTAGAGAGGGAAGTAAAAGGAGTTAATTGTTGCCATGATCGGCAACAATAGGAAGATCACCTGAGATGTCATCCTGCCTTGAAACTCCACTTTTATCTATGATACCTTCAGTACCAAAGGAAATTAACTTTATCATTGGTGGAAAAGAAATGGAGGCCAAATGACATCTAGGGCAACATAAATAAAAATGTTTGCAGTGACTTGAAAAGAAAAGAATGATGAGAGACCCACGCCAGCATCTAGCACAGTCTGCTGCAGGCTTTCACACTGCAGAATCAGGGCCATGGCTACCACGTGCATTTGTGAGCAGCCACTGAGGAAAAAACCCATGTCCCATTATGATTATGCTAATATGATTTTAACTGATTGCAAAAGTTGATAGTTTTACTTGAAATTGCACTGAAATTTTGTTTTTGTTTTAAAAATGCATGAAAGAGAAAAACTTAAGAAGTTAACCAGATTCTGTGCCTTTTTCTGTGCTTTACATATTGCATGTGTGCATCATGCTCAGTCATTTCAGTTGTGTCTGACTCTTTATAATCCTATGGACTGTAGTCGACCAGGCTCCTCTGTCCATAGGATTCTCCAGGTGAGAATACTGGAGTGGATTGCCATGCCTCTGGGGGATCTTCCAGACCCAGGCATCTAATTCATTTCTCTTATGTCTCCTGCATTGGCAGATGGGTTCTTTATCACTAATGCCACCTGGGAAGTCCCATTTCACATGTTAAGTAACATTAAAATACAAACAGTGTAGATCACTACCTAGAGGCTCACCAATTTCTCTTTTTTTTGTTTTTCAAAGTTACTATTATAATCCTATGGACTGTAGTCGACCAGGCTCCTCTGTCCATAGGATTCTCCAGGTGAGAATACTGGAGTGGATTGCCATGCCTCTGGGGGATCTTCCAGACCCAGGCATCTAATTCATTTCTCTTATGTCTCCTGCATTGGCAGATGGGTTCTTTATCACTAATGCCACCTGGGAAGTCCCATTTCACATGTTAAGTAACATTAAAATACAAACAGTGTAGATCACTACCTAGAGGCTCACCAATTTCTCTTTTTTTTGTTTTTCAAAGTTACTCATTCACTGTTCAAGTTAGAAAAGCACTGTTTTGGAGTGAATAATTGAGACTTCTTTTTTTTTTTTTTTTGGTTTTGCCTTTTTCAACAATTGCACTCATCCCACACGTGAGCAAAGTAATGCTCAAAATTCTCCAAGCCAGGCTTCAGCAGTACGTGAACAGTGAAATTCCAGATGTTCAAGTTGGATTTAGAAAAGGCAGAGGAATCAGAGTTCAAATTGCCAACATCCATTGGATCATTGAGAATGCAAGAAAGTTCAAGAAAAACATCTATTTCTGCTTTATTGACTATGCCAAAGCTTTTGACTGTGTAGATCACAACAAATTGTGGAAAATTCTTCAAGAGATGGAAATACCAGACCACCTTACTTGCCTCCTGAGAAATCTGTATGCAGGTCAAGAAGTAACAGTTAAAACTGGACACTGAACAACAGACTGGTTCTAAATCGGGCAAGGAGTATGTCAAGGCTGAATGTTGTCAGTCTGCTTATTTAACCTCTATGCAGAGTTCAGTTCAGTTCAGTTCAGTCGCTCAGTCATGTCCAACTCTTCGCCAACCCATGAATCACAGCACGCCAGGCCTCCCTGTCCATCACCAACTCCCGGAGTTCACTCAGACTCACGTCCATGGAGTCAGTGATGCCATCCAGCCATCTCATCCTCTGTCGTCCCCTTCTCCTCCTGCCCCCAATCCCTCCCAGCATCAGAGTCTTTTCCAATGAGTCAACTCTTCGCATGAGGTGGCCAAAGTACTGGAGTTTCAGCTTTAGCATCATTCCTTCCAAAGAAATCCCAGGGCTGATCTCCTTCATAATGGACTGGTTGGATCTCCTTGCAGTCCAAGGGACTCTCAAGAGTCTTCTCCAACACCACAGTTCAAAAGCATCAATTCTTCAGTACTCAGCTTTCTTCACAATCCAACTCTCACATCCATACATGACCACTGGAAAAACCATAGCCTTGACTAGAAGGACCTTTGCTGGCAAAGTAATGTCTCTGCTTTTCAATATGCTATCTAGTTTGGTCATAACTTTTCTTCTATGCAGAGTAAATCATGTGAAATGCTTGGCTGGATGAAGTGCAAGCTGGAATCAAGATGGCTGAGAGAAATATTAATAACCTCAGATATGCAGATGACACCACCTTTATGGCAGAAAGTGAAGAAGAACTAAAGAGCCTCTTGACAAAAGTGAAAAGAGGAAAGTGAAAAAGTTGGCTTAAAACTCAACATTCAGAAAACTAAGATCATGGCATCCGGTCCCATCATTTCATGGCAAATAGATGGAGGGGGGGGGAATGGAAACACTGAGAGCCTTTATTTTGTGGAGGCTCCAAAATCACTGTAGATGGTGACTGCAGCCATGAAATTAAAAGATTCTTGCTCCTTGGAAGAAAACCTATGACCAACCTAGTTCAGCTCAGTTTAGTTCAGTCACTTAGTTGTGTCTGACTCTTTGTAACCCCATGGACTGCAGCATGCCAGGCCTCCCTGTCCATCACCAGCTCCCAGAGTTTACTCAAACTCATGTCCATCGAGTCGGTGATGGCATCCAACCATCTCATCCTCTGTCATCCCCTTCTCCTCCTTCAATCTTTCCAAGCATCAGGGTCTTTTCAAACGGGTCAGTTCTTTGCCTCAGGTGGCCAAAGTGTTGAAATTTCAACTTCAGCATCAGTCCTTCTAATGAATATTCAGGTCTGATTTCCTTCAGGATGCACTGGTTGGATCTCCTTGCAGTCCAAGGGACTCTGAAGAGTCTTCTCCAACACCACAGTCCAAAAGTATCAATTCTTCAGTGCTCAGCTTTCTTATAATCCAACTCTCACATCCATACATGACTATTAAAAATCAAAGACATTACTTTGACAACAAAGGTCCATTTAGTCAAAGCTATGGTTTTTCTGGTAGTCATGTACGGATGTGAAAATTGAACTATAAAGAAATCTGAGCACCAAAGAATTGGTGCTTTTGGACTGTGGTGTTGGTGAAAACTCTTGAGAGTCCCTTGAACTGCAAGGAGGTCAAATCAGTCAATCCTAATGGAAATCAATCCTGAATATTCATTGGAAGGACTGATGCTAAAGCTGAAACTCCAATACTTTGGCCACCTGATGCAAAGAACTAACTCATTTGAAGAGACCCTGAACCTGGGAAGATTGAAGGAAGGAGGAGAAGAGGACAACAGATTACGAGATGGTTGGATGGCATCACCAATTCAATGGACATGAGTTTGAGGAACCTCCGGCAGTTGAGGGTAGACAGGGAAGCCTAATGTGCTGTAGTCCATGGGGTTGCAAAGAGTCGGACACGACTGAGCAACTGAACTGAACTAAACTGAGACTTTGGGTAACTGCTGAGGATGAGTGTAAGGGGATAGCATTACAGCTCCCTTCTGCCTGTGTCCATTTGTGTGTATGTGTGTGTATGTGCTGGGTGGGTGTTGGTGGTGTGTCTTAAAATTTTTTGGTAGAGACATTTTGAAAAGAATGGTAACAGCCAGGCTAGGAATGATGTTTTCTATTTTCAGTCGCCTTTAATCCTGCTGTTCAGGGTGTCTAACTGACAAATACAGTTGTGCAGGGTGACAGTATAAATAATAAAAGGACAGGGCAGGTGTGTCGTCTCTCCTTCCCTACCAGAATGCCAACTTCACTGTGAGTGGCCAGGTCTACGAGGAACACTCTTGCTTCCGTTTGGAAGAGGGGCCATGGAAGACACTGCTGGCTGTGAAATTCTAGCTAAGGCTGTGAGGTAGGGGTTCCAGAAATCTCCATTGAAGTGCAGCTGCCATGGCACCCTTGCTTCCCCTTTGCCCTTCCTCTTGCTTGCTGCATGGGATGTGGCCCAGTTCTTGGTGATGAAGCAGCTATCTTTCATGGAACCAATATGGAGGCATCTGGAGAAATCTGAGGACCCCTGCAATGCATCCCTTCAAGCTTCCTGGTTACCAAGAGGAAGATCTTAGTAATCAAGCCAGTATTGAGGAAGTTCTAGTCGTTGTCATTAAGGTTTCCCTTATACACAACTAAGTATAGGCCTTCAGAAGAAGGACAGCCGAGCTCCTCTCAGCCCTCTACTAATGCTGTGTGGGGAGGGTGGCAAGCTATCACAAAGACCCTGACCCTCAGCAAGGTGGCCACTGACCCCAGTTGGCCTGGAAGCTGGAGGAGGAGGCCCCAAGACATCAGGAGGGGACTCTGGGGCTTACATCAGGAAATGGAAGCAAATTCCTCCCCAATTCCCCAGGAAAACTTCTTCTCAGAGAACTCAAAGGGAACAGGATCTTGAAAGGAAGGATAAAACTGGCTCTTTCAGAGTACCTATATTTAGCACTTCCTGAAAGCAGCTATTTTGAGTTGTGTGTGAATGAAAGCAATAGAGGATTTTAAAAGAGGAGAGAGAGAGTGTGTGTGAAAGGAAGCAGTATATATTTAACCTAGAAGAAGACTAATTCAGAGCACCACATATTTTGGTCCAACTCTAGTTGATTCGTGGAAAGCATGGTCTTAACAATTAATGAAAGAAAGAGGAAGACAGAGGAAAGTAATTCAAGATTGAAGGTAGAATTCAAGATAAGAAGTGAGATGCTCTCTCATATTCCCTGCCTGGGAACAGCTCTCATTGCTTGAGACTATCATTGCTGTGACATTTTGAGTATTTACTATGTGAGAACATTATTCCAAGTCTTTTGCCCCTTGGATTTCATTTATTCCTAAAAGATATTGCTCCCAGTTTCAGCTGAGGAAATGAAGGTGTTCGTTTGCCCCCAATCACAGTACAGAGCAGAGAGTCAGGCTTTGACAGTTATTTTTCTGTCTAACAGCAGAAACAGCCCTACGCTAAAGACTCTGCAGAGCTTCTTGTTTTAAATGTGATTGCAAAAAATCTCAATTAAGAAAGTCTTCAATTAATCGAGTGTTCCGGGTAATTTAATTTCCTGGTTTAATTGCGCACTAACCAGAAAAACTTTCCCAAACGTTTTTCCAAAGAATGTAAGACATACTTTCTTGACTTAGTGAACCCAATTTAATTTTTTTTTTCGATAATTAAGTCACTGATAGTGCCTCAGGCTGACTGTTCTTACCATCCAATAGCACACAGTCTGCTTGGTGTTGTAGAGATGTTTTTAGTTTAGTTTTTTTTTTTTTTCAGTCTTCTACTAATTAAGGCTGACAAGGACATCTATGAGTTTCTTTTATATTTCAAATTAGTTTCAGATACACCTAAAGTGCAATGTTAGGTCACTGGGTTATAAGATATTTCAGCTTTTTTAAATGCTTCCAAAAATGTTTCCAAAGGCTACAGTAGTTTTCACCATAGTCATCAGCCCTCAGTATTATAATTTAAAAAAAAAGTTAGAAGGTAATTGTTTGCAATGAATTTAACTGTAAACTGGTAACTGATGAGTTGAAAGATCAGTGAAGAAGATTCTCCTGAAAGGTGCATGAAGATGGATAGCAACCAGAAAGGAAGAAAATGCTTGGAGAACAAAGTCTCAGAGGGGAAAAGTGGTAACAGTTTCTTACATTGCAAGCAGCAGTGTCCTGATAATTGTTTCACAACCAGTGGTCTTCCCAGGTGGCACTAGTGGTAAAAAACCTGCTTGCCAATGCAGGAGACTTAAGAATGTGGGTCCGATCCCTGGGTCAGGAAGATCCCCTGGAGAAGGGCATGGCAGCCTAGTCCAGTATTCTTGCCTAGAGAATCCTGGACAGAGGAGCCTGGCAGGCTACAGTTCAGAGGGTCACAGAATTGGACACGACTGAAGTAATTTAGCCTGCTTAGGCCACACACACACGCTTCAGAAAAGGGAGAGAAGGAAAGGAAAGCTCTGATTTATAGTGTTTGTTACGATGTACACATTTCTGTTGTGGTTGCTCTCAACTCACTTAGCTCAGAGTTAGGAAAAAATGAACTCAGTTGAATCTTGTGATCCAGCAGGAGCTGGCACCATCACACCACTGACCACAAGGGAACAAGGGAACGATTAGAAGGGGTAGTGAGGATGAGGATCTTCGGGTGTGGATCTATCACCACATCCTCCACACTCTGCCAAAAGTTCTGGACACTTACAGGGACCTCTAAACAGAGGGCTGAGGGCTGGATGCTCTGTGTGATCAGGAAAAAGTCATACCCCTTAACCCTGGCACAGTTGAAACCCACAGGAAATTTCCTATGTGTGAGATGGGTGTCCCCTAGCAATCATCATGTCCCCTAATCTTTTCATGTGATATTTTTCAGTCTAATGAGACAATGGATGTCTTGAATGATGCAAAAGACTTCCTTACATAGGCAATATCTCTTACTGGTCATCTATTTCTACCTAATTAGAAAAAACTAACACAAAAAATAGCTCATATAAGTGACAGTAAGTGCTTGATTATGGCTAAGTATGAAGATTAAAAATGAACCCAGAAAAGAGAAGATTTTCTGTTTTCAGTGCTTTGTCTGATTTTGGCTACAGAGCATGTAACACTCTAAAGACAGAGGTTAGAAGTTTCAGCAGAGTGATCATAGGAAATGGATTCTTAATCTAGTCACTTATTTCATTTAACTTTAGGAAGTGCTTCTTCATTTTTTTAGCATTTGGATATGGTTTTAAAATATTCATTGCTTTATTTCTCCAGCAAAATTAGAAAAAAAAATCATAAAATACTAGGGAAATGTTGATGATTGAGCCATCTCACAAAATCCTGATGTCCTACCCATGACAGAGATTGCCAGTGTATCTACCTTGCCTTTTTTTTTCTGTATTTCTGATGTTTTGACATCTGAGGCCTTCCTGACCCTGGAAGAACTGTGCCTCCCAGAGTTATCCAGCTCCCAGAGATAATAAACTACTCACCTATGAGCACACTTTTTTTTATGCAAGTCAACCAATGCAGAGCTCACATCCCAACCACCTTCTTTCTGGGGCTGTCACACTCATGCTTTTCCCTAATCACCCTAGAACTAGGCATCAGACAATCAAAGACAACATTTTTGCCCTAGAGTCTGCTGAAATTATTCAAACTAGCCTATTACTCTGTCTTGCTCATTCTTTCCCAGAGATACCATAATAAAGATTATTTTCCACATTTTCCCTTCTCCCTCTGCCTCCTACTACTCCCCCACCTGTTCCCCTACTCACTGCATAGCCTGTCATGCCCCACATCTTAGGATCTATGAGTATAACATACTATCTTTTTAGTGACAATTGTTTCCTGATCTGATGGTCTAACCATACCTGAAAAACAATAAAGTTTACATTTTAAAACAACCAGTTGCCTTGCAATACCCATTTTTCCCTTCTTGATAACAGATCCTGAACTTCTAGATAAACACACTGCCTCCCAGATAAAAAGACAATCATTCTCGAGTGTTCCTGGCTACTAACAGTGACAATATGAATAAGTTCTACTCAGTGAGGGGAAAGAGGTGCTGCGTACTCTGCATGCTTTCCTTTATGTCCATCCTCTTGCTGTCAGCCTGCTGGGACTTTGATGGCTGGAGCTCCAGCAACCATTAGTATGTGTCCCCTATCCCAGAGAAAGGGGAACTGAATCATTTGATAAATCTAGATCCCTCATGATTTCATGAAGCTATTGGACTCCTTTAAGTGACAAAGAATAAAAATCTACATTGCTTCAGTAACTATCACTTGAGATTTTGCTCTTACATTCATCCATATGTCATATAAAATATTCTTCTTAATGTAAATAATCATAATATCTTAACCTGGAGTAAGTCAAGGTACTCAGTGTGTCCCAAAAATAAATCACTTGATCCTGCTACTGACATTATCAGTATCAAAATGAAAACAGTTTAACTCATGTTTAATGTCAAAAACCTTGTAAGTGCCTTTTCTTTCAGGTGTCAAAATACTCAGTGCTGCAAAACAACATATTACAATATATGCCCTGCCCTCTCCGCTTTTTCTAAAAGTAGAAGACTGCCAAGGTGCTGGTGACTGTGATTTGATCACATCCCCAGATTTCACTTTTCCTTTGAACAATAAATTAGGAGCAGGAGGCAAATCATTAACCACCAACTGCTTTGGAGAATAAAGAAGTGTTTGATCTGGCATTCAAGTAAAACATTTACCTACTCATACCGACCACAGTGTACTTTGTGCCAATGTATTTCCTCCTGCAAAATAATCACAAATTAACTAATGACAATGACAAACATCTTCTTTTATAGTATGAATTCTCTGTTGACCTCTCATGTGTTCCACTGGTATACCATGGACTGACTCAAGTATGGAACAGAATCAGCAAAAATCCTAACACATTGGTCACTGCTTTTCCACATGGTATGTCATTAATATTATATAATATCTAACAGTGAATAAAGGAATTTTAACAGAGAAAAACAGCTGTGCTTTTTCTCTCAGAGCATCTGTGATAAACATAGAGTCTGGCCTTATAGGACTTTCTGTGATTGCATGGCTTGTGTTTCTATAGCAAAATATTATTTGTGATTTATTAATTTTCTTTATCAACAATTCAGTAATTTCACACTTTAAAATATTATTTTGTATTTATTCTGTTAAAATGAGATCATAATTCCTTTTCTCATGATGGTAAAACTTTGAGGAACTGATAACCTTTCTGAAAGAACAACTCATTGACATGAGGAGTCCAGACACATAATTTGTCAGGTATTGTCTTCTTATTTTGTAAACACCTTTTTTTAGAAGATCAGGGGAGGAGGTTTCTCTCTTAGAAAATTATCATGCTCACAGATTAACAGGTTCACTATCTGCACAGATTTCCAGTGCTTTATGACACTGCATGCACGCTCAGTTGCTTCATTTGTGTCTGACTCTTTGCAACCCTATGGAGCCTGCCAGGCTTCTCTGTCTGTGGGATTCTCCAGGCAAGAATACTTCAGTGGGCCGCCATGCCCTCCTCCAGGGGATCTTCCCAACCCAGGGATCAAACACACGTCTCTTAAGTCTATTGCATTGCAGTCAGGTTCTTTACCACTAGCACCGCTTGGGAAGACCTTTATGACATTATATGTTTATTACTATATCTTGCCATTATGCTTCATTGAATCATGACTTAGACATTAAAAATATATAATTTAACAAGCCAAGAAAGTCCATGCAAAAAGTATGGAAGCACAGAGGCCAAGGTGAAATGCATAATACTAGCCCAAAGGACTGGTCCCAGTGGCTTAGGAACAGCTGCTGAGAACACAGCTATTAGGAACTCAATGGGATTTCTGTGAAAATCGATTCATTTTATAGCTCACATTAGTAAAATTTATAGACTGAACAAACTGCCTTTCCCTTGAAAACTATGAAACTGCCTACAGGCCACTCAATTGACCACATTTTGAATTTGTACTGGCTTATGGAGCAAAAGCAAGGCATTCTGGAATGCCTGAAGAGTCTGATTGACCAGCTTTTTGCATCATTTGTATAAAGTAAGTCATTTTTGATTTACATTTTTCAGCCTAAATTTGAGAATTTTTTTAATTGTCCAAGGAGAATAAAAAGAAAAAAAAAACTTTACAAATGTGACTCTGACATGCTCTAAGAATTTCATCCTTAATAGTATTGTATTTATTTGTATTGTATAGGTTTTATTTATTCACTTATTATTTTAAGAGGAAAAGTTTGATGAGAAGGAAACACTAAATTTTGAGCTAGTAAACCGGAATTAGTCAAGCAACTAATTAAGACAAAGTGGATTATACGGCTATAACAAACAGCCCCCCAAATCTCAACAGTACCAAACAACAAAGGTTTATTTCTCTGCTGGGCTATATATACACTGCAGGTTATCAGGTGGCTTTGCTCCCATCTCATCCTCATCCTCATCCTGAGATGCAGACCAATGGACCAACCACTGTTAGGATCATTACCGTCCCACAGGAGAAGTGAAGCAGACTCAGAGGGCTTCTTACTGAGGAATAAATGTCCCAGTCTAGATATGACAGATATTTCTTCCATGCACACACCTTGGCCAGAAATCATCAGATCCAACCTGACAATAAGGGCACCAGGAAGTGCAATCTTACCTTTATCCATAGTGGGGGGATGGGGATATTTGGAGAACTGCACAGAATCTCACCATGAGCAATTAGGTGTGGCTGGCTGCTCCTTCTAACAGGCGTTTACAGGGCATTCCAATTGCAAAGTACAGTTCAGGTTGCCAAGGAGAGTTCAACAAAGACTTCAAGCTAAATGAGAGTGAAAGTGTTAGTCTTATCTGACTCTGCGACCCCGGAGACTGTAGACTGCCAAGCTCCTCTGCCCACAGAATTCTCCAGAAAAGAATACTGTAGTGGGTTGCCATTCCCTTCTCCAGAGGATCTTTCTGACCCAGGGATCAAACCCAGATCCCCCACATTGCAGGCCAATTCTTTAGTATAGAACAAATAAGGAGAGATGCAAAAGTCATTTTAGAGTAACAAAACATGTCATAAGAGCGAGAAAGTATAAGAAAGCATGAATCAAGAGGAATTCTGAAGTGGGTGAATATTCTTTTTTGATTTAAATGACCAGCGAAGTCTTCACAGAATTCATTGGATGGCAGCCTTAATACAGGAAAAATTTTAATATGACTGGATGGGACCAAGAGACAGAAAGAAGGGATTTCTGAGCAGGAAAAATATCATGGTCAAAGTATCACATTTTGACACACCCACTTTATAATAGTGTGTTGTCAGACTTAGTGTGGCAAGGATATCTTTCTTTTTTAATATTTACTTCTTTTTTAATTGGCTGCACTGGATCTTAGTTGTGGCATGCAGGATCTAGACAAGGATATCTTAAACAGTGTTCAATTCCTCACCCTCCATGGAGTTCCTGATATTTACCTTATGGTCATCTTACTTAGGTATTAGGTATACTTCATAGCATCTAAAGACTGTTTTATTACTATGGTTGACTGTGGGCTATTTGGTACTTCTTTTCTTTCTTTTAGTCACTGAATTGTGTCCAACTCTTTGCAACCCCATGTACTGTAGCACGCCAGGCTCCTCTGTCCATGGAATTCTCCAGGAAAGAATACTGGAGTGGGTAGCCAGTTCCTTCTCTAAGCCATTTCCTTCCTTTCACCCAACCTAGGGGTGAAACCCAGGTCTCCTGCGTTATAGGCAGATTCTTTACTGTCTGAGCTATCAGGGAAGCGCTTGGGCACCTGGAGCAGTATTAATACTTCCTGAAAGCTATGTGTCTTTGTTATTAGATGAACCACAAAGAATGTAACCTTGACTTTTGACAAGAGGGCAATAAAAATTTCACATCTACTTTATATCACCTATTGTCCCTAATAATGAAACTGCAGAATTTTCATCGTAAATGCATTAGGAGTGGTTTCATATGCGCTTAGCTTTTTTTCTGATCCCTAAATCTCTCTTTTTATAGAAATTCGGCTGAAAGTTGGTAGTTTACATAAACTCCCTAAACCTAAGGTGACTACTCGCAGTGTTGCTTAGGGTAAAGGGAGTGTGAGGAGTTAAAAGAGTACCAATAAAAACAAAATTAATAATGACATTACTAGTATTATGACAATAGAAGTTACATCAAAATATCTGAGTCACAATGTCTTTCTTCCTGGGTCCACCAATAACTAGTGATATACTAGCATGGGAAAAGACTTCTTTCAGTTTTGCAAAAGTAATGGAATGAGAAAGCAAATGAGAGAAGCCCAAAAATGTGAAAATAAGAGGACATGTGTGATCATGCCTCAGTCTGCAGCAGGACAGCTGTGGGGCGGAGCTATTGTCTTAGGTCAAAGGAACGATGTAGCTACTTAATGGTGAATGCAAGAAGCACCGAGCACTGATCACATCCATGGTATCAGAACCAAGACAACAGCAAATCAAGGAAGTTAAGGCAGGACTGATAAGGCGGCCAGAGGACTGGGGTATTTGCAGGCACTGAGGAAACATGAAGAGCTGTGAAGATTCCAAGCTGGGGTTGGGCCAGGCAAGGTTAGGACACTCCAGGCTATTGCTGAGGTTCCAACTTAAGACCAGAGAGATCATTTCACACTTCAGTTCAGTTCAGTTCAGTCGCTCAGTCATGTCCAACTCTCTGCGACCCCATGAATCGCAGCATGCCAGGCCTCCCTGTCCATCACCATCTCCCGGAGTTCACTCAGACTCACGTCCATCGAGTCAGTGATGCCATCCAGCCATCTTATCCTCGGTCGTCCCCTTCTTCTCCTGCCCCCAATCCCTCCCA